>OX454416.1:138103318-138703318 GCA_949715475.1 Microchrysa polita | reverse complement strand
AGCTCTGTACATGAGTATTAGGGTATGCACTCATCGTGCTATTTGCGCAATTAGAACTCGGTCTCGTTATAAAATAAATCTTTTATATAATAGTTCGTTATAAACATGTTCCACTGTTAAACGTATATCTCGAGACTTCTTTTGACTTATCATAGCTCATGGGATTCCTTTCTTGAAGAGTATATGGATTGGATTGACTTTGCTAGGATATGAATATGGAAATAAACTGCATGCCTGCTTAAACCCAAATTTATACAGGTCCCAGGACATGTCCACAAGAATTACATCCATGCAATTTTTTGTTTATCGAATGTGGTACTCCATATGAAATGGTTGACCCTAGAAGCACATTTTCTGAGGATCCTGAACGTGGGCTTCCAAGACAATAATCGACATAGTCAAATGGTTTGAGAAATTGGATATCAAGGCCCAGCTGCTTGAGGCTTGGTGAAAGTCCAAATACCTTACAAAGATGTCAAGTACGGAAGCTCGGTTTTTTAGTGGCGCGTCCTAGGGCAAAACAAAAGATGCGAATATTTTGTTCAGTATACTTGCCAGTAAAAAGACTGGGAGTATAAGAAGCAGCTACAGACACGCTAAGCCCTGACCGGTGTGCTATAGAAAACAAAATGACAAAAACGATCATTCTAAATCAACTATGACAGCTCCGTTTCCTTGGATCCTGAACAGGACTGATTAAGCTAGCTTTCATAGAAAATGGCGGTACATGGCTAGATTTCTGTAAAAGTCTAGTTTTTATTAATTTTTTGATTTTTTTTTACTTTTTCCCCAAAGTAAATTAAGCTTTTGCATAAATTCAATTTTGGCTTCCCTAAGCTTTCCTTGAATTATCTGTGCGTCGTCAAAGTGGACCTACGTTATTTTTTGTGGAATTTTAAAAGCTATTTTTAGAGAGCTAAAACAAGTGGCGAAATTTACCGTTATTTGGAAAAGGAAAAATACTGGTGAGTAAATTGGAATATGTTCTTGAGATTGTTTTGAGATTTTGACAAAAAAAGACACTAAAGGAATTGTTTGCACCAATTTTGCAACGTCCATATATGGTACACCATGTATTGGGGCATATTCAGAAATATCTATACATACATTCCGTTCGTTCTTAGTTGATGAAATTATTCTCCTTTAGTCTTGGGTAGGGTAGAATATGTTCATAAAATTTTAATTATCAGCTCTTTCAACATGATGGTGCGTTTTATTTTGCCCAGAACAGGTCCAAATAACATAAATTTTCATACAAATTAAGTCACCGATCTATTTTTCCAGGACATTTACTGCCATTTTGGTACGCTACGCATTTAAGGGTTAAGGCTAATCCAGAAACACATCTGGATGAATTTTAGTTAAGATTCAAAAAGAAAATTTTTTTTCACAAGAACCTAATATTTTGTGGTTGGTTTGTATGACAGCCCTGTGACGTAATGTTCCGATTCCATCAATTCCTAGATATGTTTCGAGGCGTTACTAGAAACACTTTTGGGTGAATTTCGGTTAAGATTAGTAAATAAAGAAAAAAGTTTTTCTTAGAAGAACCTAATTTCCAGGAGCTGGTTTGTATGACAGCCGTATGACGTAGTGTTCTGATTTCATGCGTTCCTAGATATGTTTTGAGGCTTCACTAGGAACATATTTGGGTAAAGTTTGGTTAAGGTCGGATTATAAACGAAAATGTTTTTCTTGGAAGAACTTAATTTTCAGCGGTGGGTTTGTATGGCAGCCCTATGACGTAATGTTCCGATTCCATCCGTTCCTAGAAATGTTTTGAGACTTTACTAGGAACACATTTGGGTGAAGTTTCGTTAAGATGGGTACGTAAAGAAAAAAGTTTTTCTTAGGAGAACTTAATTTTCAGAGGTTGGTTTCTATGGCAGCCCCATTACCCCATGGTCCGATTTCATTCGTTCCGACATATATACAGCGTACACTTAAAAGAAACTTGTGTACAAAATTTCAGCCCGATAGCTTCAAAACTGAGGGACTAGTTTGTATTGAAACAGACGGACAGACAGACAGACAGACAGACAGACAGACGGACAGACGGACATCGCTCAATCGATTTCTCTCAGCACACTGATCAATAATATATATACTTTATATAGTCGGAGGTGCTTCCTTCTGTGCGTTGCAAACTTCATGACAAAGTTAATATACCCTTTCACATAGTGACGGGTATAAAAAAGAGAAATGTGGAATTTATGTTGAATATATGCCAAACGTACTGTGCTGGTCGTCCTTCACCTCCCGGCTACGTATATACATATATCCAAGTGAATTATGCATGGGCGATAAGTACAAGGCAGCAAAGTGGTCAGTTATATGTTACCAATAGAGAAAAAAAGGATAAAATGAGGAAAACAATATTGAAACATGGATCGGCATTGGCCAATGAAATTTACCACATTGAATTAAAAAAAATCGGATTATTATTGATGGTTATCCTTTTTTGCTTGTGGTTGCAAGGATACATAGTTTTGTGGTGAAATGGATGACAAACGCATGCAGAGTATGGCTGGCACGAGTAAAATTTAATTTACCGGAACGCGGATGCACTTCATTGAATTTTCTTGAAATATTTTAAAATTATTATTGACAGATGTCTGGTAATGACAAGGAATATGAACAGAAAAGATATTGAAAATAAATCGTGAATCGCACTCACCTAGTGCAATGAATGAGTTTTGCTATGTAGGTACATATTACAAAAATAAATCAATGTGTTGTTTTCTCCGAAAGCCATTTCAACTTTGACTTTAAATTCTTTATATTCTTTCACGTTCAAAACAAGCCAAAAAGAATCGCGCGGAAATTCTTCAACACTTGAGAAAATTAATGTGTTTTTACTTCGTAGCAGGTATAGTAGTCTAGTAAGTGTTGGTGGCAGAATTTATTGTTGTTCCGATAGAGTTTTCGAGTCGTTAATAATCTTATTGGCACACTGTGTACTGTATAGAAAACAAGAACGGAGACACTTCATTGCTTCGAGGAGTTTGTTGTTTGCTACTTTCCAGGTGAATTGTTCATTTGTCGAAGAGATTTATTGTTTCTATTGTGTCGCATGTGTAGCAGAAAAAGTGCAATTGAAGCAGAGTTCATATGTAGAAAGGATTTACACATGAACTTGCAAAAGAATATCCGTACATTCAAGGATTCATCATATCCACAACTCACATAACTGAGTCTTATATTGAGTTCACAAAACATATGAACGGATGAAACCGAAACATGGAGGTCGAAGCACCATCCAAAAAGTAATTCTTCTAAAAATTCCTTTATTTATGTCAGCGGCGGAACATCTTGATTCGGGACTCCCAGCCAATTTCTTGAATGGGCCCCCTGCAGGAAGGTACCGAGCAAACATTTGTTGGGGTAGGGGGTGGGGTTAAAAGTAAAATTTTTGGACTACATTTTTGAAAATTCACCAATTATAATAACTAGAGGTACGAAAATTTCGTTTTTACGAAATAAGCGCGAATTTCGACGAAAATTGCTCATTTATTTTAATAAATGCAAAATGTTCTAATTTGGACTCTTTCCATAAAAAAGTTAACTTTTGTCCCGAAATTTCAATTATTGGAGATAATTTTTCATCTTAGTATTTTTTCAGACGTTTTTCGTTCATAGGATTCAGGGGCGTATGCAGAAAAATATTTCGGGAGGGGTTTTGTGAATGAGGTTGAAGTTTGAATTTGAATTAATATTTATACCCTACACCCGTAAAACTGGTGTTTTTTCGTTAACTATTTCTGGTTAATAAATTTTTATTGTTCCACAATCATTTCTTGCATTGTTCGGTTACTAAGCGTTTCAATATAGATTGTATTAAAATGGGTACAGAGTTAGTACTTTATCATGACTTGAGCTGCTAGTTAGGCTCTATTTGGCCGGCAATTATTTCATAGTGCCGAAAAACTTAATAGACAAAAAAAACTGAGAGACTCCTCTCAGTATCAATCTCAGCTAATTGGAAAAAAACTGTGAATGCAATTTTGACTTATCAGGGAGCAGTTTCAGTTGTCGTACTTCCGAAATCCACTATACTCGAAATTTATCAGCCGCTCTAATCTTAGAATTTTTTGTGGTCTTTCGAAAAGCACCTGCATCTCCACCGTCGGGTTTCCCTGATACATACATCAAGTATAAAATCATTCACCTTTATCTCGGCTGTACCTCGGAAACGGTGATAGCTAGGACCCTGGTTGTTTCACCAAAATGTAGCTCTAAATACGCTCTACATCGACTTTTTCAAAACCCACTTTCGAGAATTTTCACTTGAAAACACAAAATTGCCCATATCTCCGTAAATATTGCCCTAGAGCAGTCAAATGTGGCCTAAAAATTTTGGTCACATTTAGGCGGCTGTATCTCGGAAACGGTGATAGCCAGGACCCTGGTTGTTTCACCAAAATGTAGCTCTAAATACGCTCTACATCGACTTTTTCAAAACCCACTTTCGAGAATTTTCACTTGAAAACACAAAATTGCCCATATCTCCGTAAATATTGCCCTAGAGCAGTCAAATGTGGCCTAAAAATGTTGGTCACCTTTAGGCGGCTGTATCTCGGAAACGGTGATAGCTAGGACCCTGGTTGTTTCACCAAAATGTAGCTCTAAATACGCTCTACATCGACTTTTTCAAAACCCATTTTCGAGAATTTTCACTTGAAAACACAAAATTGCCCATATCTCCGAAAAGATTGACCCTAGAGCAGTCAAATTTGGCCTCAAAATGTTGGTTACCTTTAGGCGGCTGTATCTCGGAAACGGTGATAGGACCCTGGTTGTTTCACCAAAATGTAGCTCTAAATACGCTCTACATCGACTTTTTCAAAACCCAATTTCTAGAACTTTCACTTAAAACCACAAAATTGCCCATATCACTGTAAATATTGCCCTAGAGCAGTCAAATGTGGCCTAAAAATGTTGGTCACCTTTAGGCGGCTGTATCTCGGAAACGGTGATAGCTAGGACCCTGGTTGTTTCACCAAAATGTAGCTCTAAATACGCTCTACATCGACTTTTTCAAAACCCATTTTCGAGAATTTTCACTTGAAAACACAAAATTGCCCATATCTCCGTAAATATTGCCCTAGAGCAGTCAAATGTGGCCTAAAAATGTTGGTCACCTTTAGGCGGCTGTATCTCGGAAACGGCGATAGCTAAGACCCTGGTTGTTTCACCAAAATGTAGCTCTAAATACCCTCTACATCGACTTTTTCAAAACCCAATTTCGAGAACTTTCACTTAAAAACACAAAATTGCCCATATCACTGTAAATATTGCCCTAGAGCAGTCAAATGTGGCCTAAAAATGTTGGTCACCTTTAGGCGGCTGTATCTCGGAAACGGTGATAGCTAGGACCCTGGTTGTTTCACCAAAATGTAGCTCTAAATACGCTCTACATCGAATTTTTCAAAACCCATTTTCGAGAATTTTCACTTGAAAACACAAAATTGCCAATATCTCCGAAAAGATTGACCCTAGAGCAGTCAAATTTGGCCTCAAAATGTTGGTCACCTTTAGGCGGCTGTATCTCGGAAACGGTGATAGCTAGGACCCTGGTTGTTTCACCAAAATGTAGCTCTAAATACGCCCTACATCGACTTTTTCAAAACCCAATTTCTAGAACTTTCACTTAAAAACACAAAATTGCTCATATCCCTGTAAATATTGCCCTAGAGCAGTCAAATGTGGCCTAAAAATGTTGGTCACCTCTAGGCGGCTGTATCTCGGAAACGGTGATAGCTAGGACCCTGGTCGTTTCACCAAAATGTAGCTCTAAATACGCTCTACATCGACTTTTTCAAAACCCAATTTCTAGAACTTTCACTTAAAAACACAAAATTGCCCATATCACTGCAAATATTGCCCTAGAGCAGTCAAATGTGGCCTAAAAATGTTGGTCACCTTTAGGCGGCTGTATCTCGGAAACGGTGATAGCTAGGACCCTGGTTGTTTCACCAAAATGTAGCTCTAAATACGCTCTACATCGAATTTTTCAAAACCCATTTTCGAGAATTTTCACTTGAAAACACAAAATTGCCAATATCTCCGAAAAGATTGACCCTAGAGCAGTCAAATTTGGCCTCAAAATGTTGGTCACCTTTAGGCGGCTGTATCTCGGAAACGGTGATAGCTAGGACCCTGGTTGTTTCACCAAAATGTAGCTCTAAATACGCCCTACATCGACTTTTTCAAAACCCAATTTCTAGAACTTTCACTTAAAAACACAAAATTGCTCATATCCCTGTAAATATTGCCCTAGAGCAGTCAAATGTGGCCTAAAAATGTTGGTCACCTTTAGGCGGCTGTATCTCGGAAACGGTGATAGCTAGGACCCTGGTCGTTTCACCAAAATGTAGCTCTAAATACGCTCTACATCGACTTTTTCAAAACCCATTTTCGAGAACTTTCACTTAAAAACACAAAATTGCCCATATCACTGTAAATATTGCCCTAGAGCAGTCAAATGTGGCCTAAAAATGTTGGTCACCTTTAGGCGGCTGTATCTCGGAAACGGCGATAGCTAAGACCCTGGTTGTTTCACCAAAATGTAGTTCTAAGTACGCTCTACATCGAATTTTTCAAAACCCATTTTCGAGAATTTTCACTTGAAAACACAAAATTGCCAATATCTCCGAAAAGATTGACGCTAGAGCAGTCAAATTTGGCCTAAAAATGTTGGTCACCTTTAGGCGGCTGTATCTCGGAAACGGTGATAGCTAGGACCCTGGTTGTTTCACCAAAATGTAGCTCTAAATACGCTCTACATCGACTTTTTCAAAAACCAATTTCGAGAATTTTCACTTGAAAACACAAAATTGCCAATATCTCCGAAAAGATTGACCGTAGAGCAGTCAAATGTGGCCTAAAAATGTTGGTCACCTTTAGGCGGCTGTATCTCAGAAACGGTGATAGCTAGGACCCTGGTTGTTTCACCAAAATGTAGCTCTAAATACGCTCTACTTCGACTTTTTCAAAACCCATTTTCGAGAATTTTCACTTGAAAACACAAAATTGCCCATATCACTGTAAATATTGCCCTAGAGCAGTCAAATTTGGCCTAAAAATGTTGGTCACCTTTAGGCGGCTGTATCTCGGAAGCGGTGATAGCTAGGACCCTGGTTGTTTCACCAAAATGTAGCTCTAAATACGCTCTACGTCGACTTTTTCAAAACCCATTTTCGAGGATTTTCACTTGAAAACACAAAATTGCCCATATCTCCGTAAATATTGCCATAGAGCAGTCCAATGTGGCCTAAAAATATTGGTCACCTTTAGGCGGCTGTATCTCGGAAACGGTGATAGCTAGGATTCTGGTTGTTTCACCAAAATGTAGCTCTAAATACGCTCTACATCGACTTTTTCAAAACCCATTTTTCACTTGAAAACACAAACTTGCCCTAGAGCAGTCAAATGTGGCCTAAAATGTTGGTCACCTTTAGGCGGCTGTATCTCGGAAACGGTGATAGCTAGGACCCTGGTTGTTTCACCAAAATGTAGCTCTAAATACGCTCTACATCGACTTTTTCAAAACCCATTTCCGAAAATGTTCACTTGAAAACACAAAATTGCCCATATCTCCGTAAATATTGCCCTAGAGCAGTCAAATGTGGCCTAAAAATGTTGGTCACCTTTAGGCGGCTGTATCTCGGAAACGGTGATAGGACCCTGGTTGTTTCACCAAAATGTAGCTCTAAATACGCTCTACATCGACTTTTTCAAAACCCATTTTCGAAAATTTTCACTTGAAAACACAAAATTGCCCTAGAGCAGTCAAATGTGGCCTAAAATGTTGGTCACCTTTAGGCGGCTGTATCTCGGAAACGGTGATAGCTAGGACCCTGGTTGTTTCACCAAAATGTAGCTCTAAATACGCTCTACATCGACTTTTTCAAAACCCATTTTGGAGAATTTTCACTTGAAAACACAAAATTGCCCATATCTCCGTAAATATTGCCCTAGAGCAGTCAAATGTGGCCTAAAAATGTTGGTCACCTTTAGGCGGCTGTATCTCGGAAACGGTGATAGCTAGGACCCTGGTTGTTTCACCAAAATGTAGCTCTAAATACGCTCTACATCGACTTTTTCAAAACCCATTTTCGAAAATTTTCACTTGAAAACACAAAATTGCCCTAGAGCAGTCAAATGTGGCCTAAAATGTTGGTCACCTTTAGGCGGCTGTATCTCGGAAACGGTGATAGCTAGGACCCTGGTTGTTTCACCAAAATGTAGCTCTAAATACGCTCTACATCGACTTTTTCAAAACCCATTTTCGAAAATTTTCACTTGAAAACACAAAATTGCCCTAGAGCAGTCAAATGTGGCCTAAAATGTTGGTCACCTTTAGGCGGCTGTATCTCGGAAACGGTGATAGCTAGGACCCTGGTTGTTTCACCAAAATGTAGCTCTAAATACGCTCTACACCGACTTTTTCAAAACCCATTTTCGAGAATTTTCACTTGAAAACACAAAATTGCCCATATCTCCGTAAATATTGCCCTAGAGCAGTCAAATGTGGCCTAAAAATGTTGGTCACCTTTAGGCGGCTGTATCTCGGAAACGGTGATAGCTAGGACCCTGGTTGTTTCACCAAAATGTAGCTCTAAATACGCTCTACATCGAGTTTTTCAAAACCCATTTCCGAAAATTTTCACTTGAAAACACAAAATTGCCCATATCTCCGTAAATATTGCCCTAGAGCAGTCAAATGTGGCCTAAAAATGTTGGTCACCTTTAGGCGGCTGTATCTCGGAAACGGTGATAGCTAGGATCCTGGTTGTTTCACCAAAATGTAGCTCTAAATACGCTCTACATCGACTTTCTCAAAACCCATTTTCGTGAATTTTCACTTAAAAACACAAAATTGCCCATATCTCCGTAAATATTGCCCTAGAGCAGTAAAATGTGGCCCAAAAATGTTGGTCACCTTTAGGCGGCTGTATCTCGGAAACGGCGGTAGCTAGGACCCTGGTTGTTTCACCAAAATGTAGCTCTAAATACGCTCTACATCAACTTTTTCAAAACCCATTTTCGAGAATTTTCACTTGAAAACACAAAATTGCCCATATCTCCGTAAATATTGCCCTAGAGCAGTCAAATGTGGCCTAAAAAAGTTGGTCACCTTTAGGCGGCTGTATCTCGGAAACGGTGATAGCTAGGACCCTGGTGGTTTCACCAAAATGTAGCTCTAAATACGCTCTACATCGACTTTTTCAAAACCCATTTTCGAGAATTTTCACTTGAAAACACAAAATTGCCCTAGAGCAGTCAAATGTGGCCTAAAATGTAGGTCACCTTTAGGCGGCTGTATCTCGGAAACGGTGATAGCTAGGACCCTGGTTGTTTCACCAAAATGTAGCTCTAAATACGCTCTACATCGACTTTTTCAAAACCCATTTTCGAGAATTTTCACTTGAAAACACAAAATTGCCCATATCTCCGTAAATATTGCCCTAGAGCAGTCAAATTTGGCCTAAAAATGTTGGTCACCTTTAGGCGGCTGTATCTCGGCAACGGTGATAGCTGGTTGTTTCACCAAAATGTAGCTCTAAATACGCTCTACATCGACTTTTTCAAAACCCATTTTCGAAAATTTTCACTTGAAAACACAAAATTGCCCATATCTCCGTAAATATTGCCCTAGAGCAGTCAAATGTGGCCTAAAAATGTTGGTCACCTTTAGGCGGCTGTATCTCGGAAACGGTGATAGCTAGGACCCTGGTTGTTTCACCAAAATGTAGCTCTAAATACGCTCTACATCGACTTTTTCAAAACCCATTTTCGAAAATTTTCACTTGAAAACACAAAATTGCCCATATCTCCGTAAATATTGCCCTAGAGCAGTCAAATTTGGCCTAAAAATGTTGGTCACCTTTAGGCGGCTGTATCTCGGAAACGGTGATAGCTAGGACCCTGGTTGTTTCACCAAAATGTAGCTCTAAATAAGGACCCAATCAAACATGCCCGTTTCAACTTTATTGTGAAGGGATCAAGTTTTAGCTCTTTTATTCTTCTGCATTGGTCGATTTCATGATCAAAGTATCTATCTATCTCACAAATTTACCCCCTCGCTCCTCTGGGTCCATACACACCTATCGTCAAACAAAAACACTTTGGGAGCGTTTGTATATCCTTCGTTTCGTACGGCTTGCTAAAAATATATTCGTATCGAATTATGTTTGTAAAAACAACTATTAGTCCTTAATTGTGCATCATGAGGTAATATTGATTTTGTTTTATGAACCTCACAATACGCTCATTTCTTACACTCATGCCCGCGCACTATAGCTTCCACATATCTTTCTGGCTAATACCATTTCTCTAAATTCTTTCAAACTCATACGTGAGCCGTTCCACTAAAATGAACATGATTTCACTCGAAATTAGTCTGACTAAATGCGACAACGATGATTTCAACGTGACATGAGAACTAAAGAGTGTGGCACGCAGCTCAGACTTGAACACTTCAGGATGTGTAGTGTGTATGGATTTTTGTGTATGCCGAATCCACCTGACACATACTTTTATGAGACATGATTGTATTCACATAGCTGGGAGATTTGAACGAGGAATACGAGTTACAAGGCATTTAAGCCTTCTTCGTCTAGCCTAGGATATTGCACGTGCACCATACCAACATGACATCAGTATCTAATTCCTTTTGTGAACTTTCCCGGCAATTTGGCTAGCTAGCTTTTCTGAAGCTGTAACGCTAACGACAGCCAAAGATAAAGTTGCCAAAATGAATGATGATATCCTGAGGGTGTCGTGTAGTGTGTCTCATTCTCCAAAGATACACACACACACTCGTACTTGTCTTGTTCCATATCGACTTAATCTCTGTCAGGCACTACGTGATTGGCGTATGATTTGAATGACTGAATGGAAAATCGTCCTTTCATCTAACGCACTACTTCCTCTTCTATCTAAAGTACTATGTGCAAGTGGATTTAGTCCCGTGTGTTCTATGACGGACAGGCGAAATGGCATGGCAAGAAGATTTGTTAGAATTTCCAAGAAAGTTTTACAATGTCTCGGGAAAAATCATTTATATTAGCGCGCAGAGATAGAGAATCTTTTGAATGTGACAGTATAGTATTCGTTTGAAGAAGCAAGTTTCTTACAAGCTCACAATTTGTCTGTTGGCTGTGGGAGTTGTAATGATTAAAAAAAAGAGTAATTAATCGTTATCCCGAAGAAAAGTTAAGAAAATTGCTTGGAACTTTGTCGGAAATATCTCTTTTAATTGGATTAGAAAATAAGACAATTTGTCAAGACCGAAAATGACGATTCGTCTAATTAGTCATTCATAACTAATATCTTGAGCAATCAAAATGTTTTACCTAAAGTTCATCAATAAAAGTCAATGAAACCATTTTTAATTTTTTTCAACCAAAATCTTAGTTAACTTGTGCAAAGCTTTTTCATTCTCAGCTTTAGCGTAATGGTTATTTCACGTTTAAGGTCCATACACACTTTTCAGTCACAGTCAACTACATTTTCCATACAAGTTGATAGATTGTCAGTTAATTAATTGACTGACAATCTGTGAACTTGTACAAAAATGACTATGACTATGACTGAAAAGTGAGGATCGACCTTTATTGTTATATAAGTCAACGTCACAAACAATCTGAAGAGAGCCCGATTAGCAATTTCTAAGCCATACAAATAAGCCGACCATCCGTCCCAGCTCCTGTGAAATATCATGCCGAAATTGTCCCGAAAAATCATTTTTTTGAATTTCATCCCCATTTGCACTTGCTCCTAATTTTGCTATTATTTCGTCCTTGTACGGAGACAGCTAGGATTCTAAAATTTTCAGAATTTTCACCCGCGCCAGTAGATGCTCTACATTGACCCCTGATGCCCGTCTGTAATTTTTTAAATCGGCCCCGTTCCTGCGTGGGCCACTCTTTGCTTGTTTTTTGTCCTTGAGTTCCCTTTTGTTAATGGCTGTAACTTTCGAACGCAGACAACTAGGACTAAGGAAATTTCCATGAAAGTATCCGCTACATCGGCCTCCAGAAATCATTCAATCTAAACTTGTTTGGAAAATCGACCCCGGTTTGCGCTTCCTTAGGAGGACGAGTGTATCATGTACGACTCAGGTATGTAGGCAAATCTATCGCAACAAACCCGTGTTGAGTTTGAATTTAATGTCTTGTATTGGACACGGGTTTGTAAATACGTGGTAAGGTATGGTGACCAGACTCCCGATGGCCCAATGCTGTACACATTCTTAGGGAGTTCGGTTTTCAGACAAATCCTCAGCCATACTATACCTGGTCTGAGATCTGCGTAAGCAAAAATTTTGGCGAATTGTGTAATGCACGACAGACAGAGCAAGGTCTAAGCCAAGCGAAGGGCGAGCGTCAGGATCTTAGCAATCATACGGACGAGTCATAGGTTTAAATTCCACAAATTGATTGTTGCCGCAATAAATGTATTGTTTTTTTTTTTAAGTTGTTGTTTTGAACATTTTGTACGGTCCGTCGAGTATTTTCGATTTGTAGTTTTAACATTTTTATGTTTTGACTCTGGCACATAAATTCGAAAAGCGTCACGAAAATTGCAACGAAAAGGCGTTACGTTTTTGGCATTACAGGTAGGTACTGTGAGTTTTGGGTGCCATTCAAGGTTCAACAGTGGTTGGGCTTGGGTTCAATTTACGTTCAACTTGAGTTCAACTTGAGTTCAACTTGGGTTCAACTTGGGTTCAACTTAATAAGATAAGAGAGATAAACTACAATAGAAACATGAAAATGTCCCACTGAGTCGCGGACTTGTACGCAAGCTGATGAAAAATGAAATGAAAAATGAATTTCTATAATGGATCGTAAATGTCATTAAAGTTTTTCCGAACCTTTTGATCTCTCGAACATCTTCCGTTGGCTCATTGACGAGGTCTGAACAAAGCGAAGAGCGAGCCACTTGATCTGAGTAAGCGTATGGACGAACCAGAAGTTTAAGTCTTACGAATTGCAGATTAGGGGCGGGGAAGAATTGCCTTCCATAAACTCACCGCTCGCTTCGCTTCTACCTCGCCTCATCCGGTTCCCATTGGCGCTGGTCGCGAGGATCTTGGTGAATTTTGAAAAGCGTGACAGATGGAGAGACCAACGGTTGAGCGGAGCAAAGAGCGAACCACAGGATCTGAGTAAATGTATGAACGAGCCATAGGTTTATGTTTCGGGAATCGCCTTCCATTGACTCACCTCTCGCTGCGCTCGTCTTATCCTATTTCCCAGCAGCGCTACGTTGCGATTTAAGTAAACCTAAGCATGAGCCAGAGGCTCTTAACACCGTTTTAAATGAACTCTAAGGCAATGTTGTAGGAAAAAATCACCGTTTATGAGATACAGCTGTTTAAAGATTGGGCAGTAAATCACCCCCAAAACGCTCCATTTGGGCTGAAAATGCCACTTTTCTCAATTTCTATGAGATTTAGGGTTTGAAAAAGTCGATGAAGAGGGCATCCAGACCTAAATTTTGCTGAAACTTTGAGGGCCCTAGCTATCACCGTTTAGGAGATGCAGCCGTTTAAGGATTGGGCAGTAAATCACCCCCAAAACGCTCCATTTGGGCTGAAAATGCCACTTTTCTCAATTTCTATGAGATTTAGGGTTTGAAAAAGTCGATGAAGAGGGCATCCAGACCTAAATTTTGCTGAAACTTTGAGGGCCCTAGCTATCACCGTTTAGGAGATGCAGCCGTTTAAGGATTGGGCAGTAAATCACCCCCAAAACGCTCCTTTTGGGCTGAAATGCCACTTTTCTCAATTTCTATGAGATTTGGGGTTTGAAAAAGTCGATGAAGAGGGCATCCAGACCTACATTTTGCTGAAACTTTGAGGGCCCTAGCTATCACCGTTTAGGAGATACAGCCGTTTAAAGATTGGGCAGTAAATCACCCCCAAAACGCTCCTTTTGGGCTGAAATGCCACTTTTCTCAATTTCTATAAGATTTAGGGTTTGAAAAAGTCGATGAAGAGGGCATCCAGACCTACATTTTGCTGAAGGTTTGAGGGCCCTAGCTATCACCGTTCAGGAGATACAGCCGTTTAATGATTGGGTCGTAAATAACCCCCAAAACGCTCCTTTTGGGCTGAAAATGCCACTTTTCTCAATTTCTATGATATTTGGCGAAAATGGGGTTTGAAAAAGTCGATGAAAAGGGCATCCAGACCTACATTTTGCTGAAACTTTGAGGGCCCTAGCTATCACCGTTTAGGAGATACAGCCGTTTAATGATTGGGCAGTAAATCACCCCCAAAATGCTCCTTTTGGGCTGAAAATGCCACTTTTCTCAATTTCTATGAGATTTAGGGTTTGAAAAAGTCGATGAAGAGGGCATCCAGACCTACATTTTGCTGAAGGTTTGAGGGCCCTAGCTATCACCGTTCAGGAGATACAGCCGTTTAAAGATTGGGCAGTAAATCACCCCCAAAACGCTCCTTTTGGGCTGAAATGCCACTTTTCTCAATTTCTATGAGATTTGGGGTTTGAAAAAGTCGATGAAGAGGGCATCCAGACCTACATTTTGCTGAAGGTTTGAGGGCCCTAGCTATCACCGTTCAGGAGATACAGCCGTTTAATGATTGGGTAGTAAATAACCCCCAAAACGCTCCTTTTGGGCTGAAAATGCCACTTTTCTCAATTTCTATGATATTTGGCGAAAATGGGGTTTAATATTGGCATACAATTCGATGCAAGGTGTTGCTAAAGACTCCGAGCGAATGTAATGGCTTTACTAAAAAGCCCCTGGAGCCTCTCCCTTTGATTCTTTCTCGATGAAACTTGGCACGAGCAAAGCCCAAGATCTAGGCTTTCCAACAACACCACAACAGTCAGCCTACGTGGCCCAGGAGTGGAGCTATGGGTGTTTATGTGACGTCATGTTTGACAGGCCTTTAGAAAAACAGCTTGCGTACAAGTCCGTAACTCAGTGGGACATTTTCATGTTTTCAACAAATGCTAATGAACAGTACTGATGCAACCTCGAAATGATTTATACAACCTAAGTTGAAAGTTACACTTTTTGGGTCGTTCAACAAAAGTTGAACGGGAGTTGAACCTAAGTTGAAAGTTGAATTGAAGTTGAATTCGAGTTGAATTCAAGTTGAACTCAAGTTGAACCCAAATTGAACTCAAGTTGAACGTAAATTGAACCCAAGCCCAACCTCTGTTGAACCTTGAATCGCACCCAACACTCACAGGGTACCACCGAGCCCAACTTCCGTTGAACCTTGAATGGCACCCAAAACTCATAGGGTAATGCCAAAAACGTAACGCTTTTTCATTGCAATTTTCGTGCAATTTATGTGCCAGAGTCAAGACATAAAAATGTCAAAACGTTTATCTAAAACTCATGCCGAGTTCTTTCTTTAGAATGCATTTTCCTATTGAGGTTGATAAAGGAATCGGATGGAGTACGTACAGTGGCTCATTTCATAGTTTTGTGCGATAGGGAAAATTAAATTAAATTAAAATCTTGCAGCGGCTGTAACTTCTGAACGTTGGCAGCTACAGCCTTGAAATGTTCACTACATATGGGCAGTACGGTGCTTAACATGTTTGTCAAATTTCAAAATTCCGCTCAATAACTGTCAAGTTACATACAATTTTCGATTAGAAAATACACAAGTACTTTGGGCAGCTGTAACTTCCAAGCTCGGTTAGGTGGGCCGTGAAATAGGTTTCATTGTGTGCCATTCGTAATGCTGTACATTTCTCAGTGCTGTATGACAGGTCGAAATGCTGTATTGTACAGCAAAATGCTGTAAGTCTGGTCAGCTTACGGTAAGGACTATCGTGGATGATTTAACATTGCAATGAACGTGTGTGAGGTTTTTTTTCTATTTTGACAGTATTACCTTCTGAAGCTCGTTCGGACCACATAATACGCTACAAATCTTTTTCTTATTGCTGCTATGTATGTGTGTACTTTCCATAGAAAACCTAAAAGTAACATCATTTCCTTTCCGCCGCCATTAAGTACATACAAACGACTTCATTTCAATATTAATTAATGCATAACAGCATCCTTAACATACCATTTATTGCCACCAATAGTATACATAACATCCCAGAACCCTAAGTGATCTCAAAAAAAAAGCAACGAATCCGTTCCATAAAAGGACCATATCTACTTGTGAAAACACATTTGCATGAATACGAATAATTCGCGTATGCCGTGTTACGATGCTCCTCGCACACTTTGAGTTTATCCTTTCCGGCCAAATAGACTCAAAAAAGTTTCATGCTGCCGTTTTTACACATCCATATGTATTGTATGAATATGAAGTTATCTGTGCAAGGCGAGCAATGTATCTATTTTTATGAGAATGTTATGTTACTACTATACGGGGATAGTTCCAACTTGAGATATCCCCATATAACTCTTCAAAAAATTCATAGGATGACGATTTCTTCTTCCTGACGTACTTCCGATTCGGTTCTGTCTCTTTTTTTGTGCATTTCGTTTTGTGAAAGAGATTCATCGCTTACATACATAATTTATCAACTTTCAATTAACCAACGGTTGCTGTCAGCATTTTATTCACTTTATTCGTGGCGATTTGGGAATGGAAGTAGAATAGAAGTGGTGAGAGTATACCTTCAAATACAATAGAGGATATAAACTATTGGATATACTCGTCAATTGAAAATTATAAAAGAATCCTGAAAATATGAAAGGATACATATGTGGCCTTGATATAGAGTGTTTAGCTGGGCTTTAATGTCAAAGAACCCGTCAATTATGTGACGGGCAATTTGTTTAGTTTTTTTTTTTGCTTTTTTTCACTTTTATTTTCTATCTCAATATTTTCCTTTTCGCCTATCGGTCCTTAGGAATACTGCTTATTTTGTAATTTCTGAAAACCAAAATTATAAAAGAGGGTTTAGGCCAATCAAAGAAGAGATTATAGAGAACATCGAAGGGGGTGACGATTTTTTTCTTCGGTATTTTGTTAGGAGTAGTTAGGAGGTAAAGGTACTAATTTTACTCGGTCCTGAGGGGTGCGCTAACGCGGGTAGGGGGGTTAAGGGTGCAATTTTGTGCAATTTTTTGTGTTTTGGGCTACACCTCGAAAACGGTGAGTCGCAGAGGAAAAAGTTGTAAGTAAGCATTAAAGCTTTCTAAATATGTATCCTATTTATTTGCCCATACTTGCATATGCAAAACTCCTAACGGTTCTTCCGATATTGGTTAATAAAATTCCAAAATTTTTTTTTTTTTTTGCATTCCATTTACTCTAGTGTCTCATCGAATGGTTTTTCCAAGAACTTTTGTAAGGAAAAGTTAGTAAGCGTTAAATTTGCTTTCATTTGATACACTTCTTCTTGGCTTGTCTCCTGTCATTCGAGAGTTAAAAGTTATATATTCATCAGAATGAAAACAACCATTGTGGAAAATCGGGAGGGGGTGACGGTTTTTTATTTCACGGATCTATAAGGGATGGTCCGGAGTAAAACATACTAAATGCTCGCGGTCATAAGGTGTGCGCTAACGTGGGGAGGGGGGGGGGGCTAAAGGATTCATTTTTGCATGTTTTCGACCTTATTTCGGAAATATCTCGGAAGGGGTGAGTCCTCCTGAGAGTATGTGTATGGCAGTATTAAAGCCCATTAAATTTCCAAAAACTTATTTGAACTAACAAATGCCGAATTTCTAACGGTTCCTCCGATACAGGTTATTGAAATCCGAAAATTGTTAAAAAATAGTTTTTTTGTTTATTTGTTTGGCTTTGGTGTCTCCCGCGATTCATTTTCGGAAAACTGTTTCACGACCAATTTGTACGATGTTTAAATGGCTTTAATTTGATGTACTCCCCGTTGTCCGGTCTTCAATCAGTCAAAAGCTTAACGGTTTAAACCGAGCTTCCAAATTAAATTTTCTCTATTTACAAGGATAAAGACAAACATTGTGAAAAAGCGGAAGGGGGTGACGGTTTTCTATTTTATGGATCCATAATGGTTGGTTCGGAGTAATACATACTAAAAGCTCGCAGTCCTGAGGTGTGCCGTAACGTGGGGAGGGCGCGCTAAAGTATTCATTTTTGCAGGTTTTCGACTTAACCTCGAAAATATCTCGGAAGCGGTGAGTCCGCCTGAGAGTATTTGTATGGTAGTATTAAAGTCCATTAAATTTCCAAAAACATATTTGAACATACATATGTCGGATTCCTAACGGCTTTCCCGATATAGCCTATTCAAAACCGAAAATTGTCAAAAAGTGTTTTTTTCCACATTTGTTTGGTTCTGGTGTCTCCAGGGATCGTTTTGAGTAAAACGTTGCAAAACAATTTTGAGCAGTGTGCAATTTGATTTCATTTGATATACTTCCTGTTGCCTGGTCTTGAATCAGTCAAAAGTTCAAGAGCTTAAACCAAACTTCCAAATTTAATTTTTCCCATTTATAAGTATAAAGACCAACATTGTGGAAAATCGGGAGGGGGTGACGGTTTTTTATTTCATGAATTTATAAGGGGTGATTATGAGGAAAACATACAAAAGCACGCGGTCATGGGGAGTGCGCTAACGTTGGGAGAGCGGGTTCAAATATCGAATTCTTGTGCTTATCAGCTCTATCCCCGCTATATCGGCGAAACCGCGAACTCTACAAAAAAAATGTCTGAGCAAGAATGAAAGATTACACAATTTCCTATAAAGTTCATCTGACATGCATAGGTCGAATTCCTAACAGTTATCCAGATATAGCTAATTTAAAAATCAGAAATTTCACATAGAAAACATCCACACACCATAATTGGTATACGTGTATTTATAGATTGGCTTTGCATGTACGTGTTGATGTTTTCTATGTGAAATTTCTGATTTTAAAATTAGCTATATCTGGATAACTGTTAGGAATTCGACCTATGCATGTCAGATGAACTTTATAGGAAATTGTGTAAGCTTTCATTCTTGCTCAGACATTTTTTTTTAGAGTTCGCGGTTTCGCCGATATAGCGGGGATAGAGCTGATAAGCACAGAATGCGATATTTGAACCCGCTCTCCCAACGTTAGCGCACTCCCCATGACCGCGTGCTTTTAGTATGTTTTCCTCATAATCACCCCTTATAAATTCATGAAATAAAAAACCGTCACCCCCCCTCCCGATTTTCCACAATGTTGGTCTTTATACTTATAAATGGGAAAAATTAAATTTGGAAGTTTGATTTAAGCTCTTGAACTTTTGACTGATCCAAGACCAGGCAACAGGAAGTAAATCGAATGAAATCAAATTGCACACTGCACAAAATTGTTTTGCAACGTTTTACTGAAAAACGATCCCGGGGGACACCAGAACCAGTGGCGTAGATAGCTTTTCGGAGAGGGAGGGGATCATTTTACAGGATTACTTATATTTTTACGGTTATCAAATTTTGAATATCAGAATAATTTCTGCATTTATTACACTTCAAATTAGTAGTGATTTTGAGCAATTCTTTTTTTGAAATAGAGAGCCATTTTTGCATACGAAAAAACTGTGCCCTGAAAATATTGAAATCTCCGCTAAAATTGTGAGACTACTGGATAATTTGGCTTTTTACTGCGGTGATAAATCCACAGTATTCCAATTTTCGTAAAACAAAAATAATTTTGATTGTGATTGCGTTAAATCTGTGGTTCTCAAACTTTTTGGAGTCACGGAACACCTATCATCGCTGCCTTTCTTCACGGAACACCCCAAAACAGGAATTAAAATAAATTTATAGTTATATGTCTATAAAAGGAATTTTTAAGGACGAGAGCTGGTTGGGGCCAGTATATGTGGATAAAGTACAGCTTCTGTGTTTTTAAATCGAAATTTTCCGATAACTATCGGAACTTCGTGAGTATATATTTCTAAAATTTGCAAACTTGTAGGGTACTGCAGCATATAGGTATTTGTTAAAAATTTTGAGGCCCTAGCTATCAGCCAATTGTTTGCAAAGGATACGAAAAATGTCAATAGAACTAAACAGTTGGACTGTTGAACATTCGTTAAAAAAAAAGTCGTAGAAAAGTTTTGATTTTCTAAAGTGGTTTTTAACACAAATGTAATCCTTTCATTTATTTGCGCCATAACTTATCTCAGAAACCTCGTCTCAAGTACTGTAGACATTCTTTATTATCTGGTACACTTAACTTTTTTTCCAATTTATATAGTAGAAAGTTGTAAAAGAAAATCAGTCAAGTCACTGATGCTGTTCAAATTTATTGTTAAGTTGATTTTCGAAACGGTGTAGCAGATCAAGCTTCGGAATTTTAAAACTTACAAACATTTTTTCGTGTGGACTGTGGATTGTATACTTTTTGTACTTTCTACATTATTTTCTATTTTGGAACCCCTGAGAAATATTCATGGAACCCTAGTGTACCGCAGAACTCAGTTTGTTTGTTTGTTAATTTGTCTTCGAATTACTACCTGCATAAGACTATATTTGAGAATTATTTGTATTAAATTGAATAAAATTGCGAACAACTGCCCTGCCATATACGTTAAAACCTTTCGTCAAATGTTAACTTAAAAAAAGGAAAAAGTGTTGATAAACTCAAACAATAAAGGATGCGCAAATTGGCGGCGTTTTCTTTTCATCGCATTAGCGATTTACAAATCTTCCACATTGGAAATTCTGCTTCTGTAGAAAAGCACTCCGTGTTCAACGATATTTTAAAATTTTCGAACCGAAAGTTAAGATTTTCCAGCAAAGAATTTTTAATCAGTGCTTACATTTAAATTTTCTAGCAGCGAATCTAGATTACTTCAGTAGGGCTTGCCTGTGCGAAACTCCATATCCAATGTGAAAAAGTAGATGAAAGTAAAGTCCTGTGCTGTAGGTAGTGTTTCTATTCCATCGGCACGCTTTTATTTACAATAGAAAATTAAGAAAGTGCCAAATTTTCTATTGCAGTTCTGAAAATGGATTTACAAATTTTTATGATACACTACACACTAGGGATGTCAAAAACCGGCCCATAACCCGGTTTTCGGTTTTTTCGGTTTTTTTGCAAAGCCGGTTAGACCGTCCGGTTTTAACCGGGCTCAAAGTACCGGTTTTCGGTTAACCGGTTTTTCATTGAATTGCTTAGAATTTTAGCAAAATAATGCATACACACTCGTTAAGCTGATGTTCGTATAAAAATATGACTGTGTAATGGAGCCCTAAAAGAGAAACATGTTGTACTAAAAAGATAATCAAATAAATTGTCAGAAGTATTCATAATGTTTCAAAATTAGTTAACTGAGTTTTATTGCTTAGTGCAATCAAAATATCCCATTTCAGGCCTCCAAATAGAAAAAAATAGAGTAAGGCTATTTTTTGTGGTTTTTGAATCAGCGAGCTCCCAGGAATCTAAAACTCACTTTGCTAAAAAAAAATGTTGATCGGAAAGGTCCCAAAAAGGACAAGAAAAGGATACTCTTTAATCCTTGGCCGGAGGTCAGCATGTGGGGTATCAAATCAAAGGGAACATTGAGTACATTACATACCCGGTGTTTGTTTCCTGTTTCAAGGACCCTCAACGGAATAAATCGAGATTAAATCGAAAATTATTGTGTTTTCCGTGTATCTTTCCAAAGCAATAACTACGAGAATAATCCAAGTTGTCACTATGTTTCTCACTTTTCCGAATCTATGATAGGTTAAGATTCTACCATTAAATTTGCTAAAAAAAAATATCGGAAAGCTCTGAAAAAGGACATTAAAGGACACTAATTACAAACCTTGATTGAAAGTGAGCATGCGGGGTGTCATGTCAAAGAGGACGTCGAGTGCATTGCATATCCGGTGTTTGTTTGCTGTTTCAAGGACACTAAATGGAAAAATTCGGGCTAAAACGAAAAGTTACGGATTTGGAAAGATACATAATACGAGAAACATGAAAATTTTCCATTGGATCCCAATTTTCTCCTGTGAGGGTCCTTGAAACAAGTAATAAACGCCAGATATGGAATGTACTCGGCGCCCTCTTTGATATGACACCCCACATGCCCACGTTCGATCCTTTTAAAAAGCTTTCCGAGCATTTTTTTTTCTTAGCAAATTTAATGGTAGAATCTTTAGCTATTATAGATTGGGAAAAGTGAGAAACGTAGTGACAATTTGAATTACTCTCGTAATTAGGGCTTCGGAAAGATACACGGGAAACACAATAATTCTCCATTTAATCTCAATTTATTCCGTTGAGGGTCCTTGAAACATGGAACAAATACCGGATGATTTGATACCCCACATGCCGACCTCCGGTCAAGGATTAAAGAGTATCCTTTTTTGTCCTTTTTGGGACTTTTTTTTTAGCAAAATGAGTTTTAGATTCCTGGGAGCCCACTGATTAAAAAACCACAAGAATTAACCTTACTCTATTTTTTTCTATTTGAAATGCTAATATGACAGCACTATGATGTAGATGTTGAAGTCTTTGTGGACACGATGGATGTTGAAGTGGACGCGGATATCGATGTGGACGCGGACGTCTTAGCAACTGCCGATTCGTCTTCCTATAACAATGAACTCTAAATGCACTGATCTGATACACATACCAATACATTCACAACGCACAAAAGATACACGTGTGACACGCAACGTAAACAATATCTGCCTTGGAAAGGAAAAATGCAAGGAGCGGTAGTTTGACGAAGCGATGGTTCTTGGAATAATAGCACTAGGAGAGTGTTCGGAAATACGAAATTTTTCATAGAAGACAAGCAATAGAATTACAGACTGACAAATCAAGAAAATATAAAAATTTTATGAATTTGGAATTTTTTCGGTTTTAACCGGATGGGCAAACAACCGTCCGGGTTAAAACCGGGAGGATGAAAAAACCGAAAAAAACCGGTTAACCGTTTTGAAAGTACCGGTTTTCGGACTAACCGTCCGGTTTTTGACATCCCTACTACACACGTTGAATACTCGTAATTTCAGCGAAAAGTATACTTTTGTTTTGTTTTATATACCTTAAGTAATAATGAAAAAATGTTTGACCGGAAGGGGGGGGGGGATTCATCCCCTTGATCCCCCTTATCTACGCCACTGACCAGAACCAAACAAATGTGGAAAAAACACTTTTTTTGACAATATTCGGTTTTGAATAGGCTATATCGGGGAAACCGTTAGGAATCCGACATATGTATGTTCAAATATGTTTTTGGAAATTTAATGGGCTTTAATACTGCCAAACAAATACTCTCAGGCGGACTCACCGCTTCCGAGATATTTTCGAGATTAAGTCGAAAACCTGCAAAAATGAATCCTTTTAGACCCAAACATAAAAAAAAAAGAGGAAGGTTTTGATGCCAAATTGTTGCACATCCTTCCCTCTATGCGCACTATAAAGGTACACCAATTTGGTGTCACATTAAGGGGCGAGGGGGTCACAAAGAGGGGAGTTTTGAGTTTTTCGAAAATATATGAAAAACTATTAGTGGTATCGCAAAATGTCCTAGGACGAAATAAACTACATTTAATTTCCTTTGTAATGATATATAACACTTTAGACCATTTCTTGGAAAATTACACCCTAGACCAGGGACGTAGCCAGGATTTTGTTTCGGGAGGGGTCCAAATATTGCCCCCCGTACTATTTTTATACCCTTCGCTCATAGAGTGAAAGGGTATATTAACTTTGTCATGAAGTTTGTAACGCATTAAAGGAAGCATCTCCGACCATATAAAAAGTATACATATATGATCAGCATGACTTGGGGAGTCGATTGGAGTATGTCCGTCTGTCTGTCTGTCTGTTGCGACGCGTTTTACTCGGCGGGTATTGAAGCTAGCAAGCTGAAATTTCGCACACGTGCTTCTTATTGTTGCAGGCTGTTTGCATGTTTGATTCACCCAAATTGGATCACTGGGTCATGGGGCTGCCGTACAAACCTAGCTCCCCAATTTGAGTTCTTCTAAGAAAAACTTTTTTATTTGTATACCAATTTCAACCAAATTTCACACAAATGTGTTTCTATAGATAACACAAAATATATGCAAGAATGGATCAAATTGGACCATGGGGTCATGGGGCTGCCATACAAACTTAACCCCCCAAATTAGGTTCTTCTAAGAAAAACTTTTTTATTTGTGCACCAATTTCAACCAAATTTCACACAAATGTATTTCTATTGTTGACACAAACCATATTTAAGAACGGATAAAATCGGACCATGTGGTCATGGGGCTGCCATACAAATCCAACCCCCCAAATTAGGTTCTTCTAAGAAAAACTTTTTTATATGTGCACCAATTTCAACAAAATTTCATACAAATGTATTTCTATTGATGACACAAAACATATGTAAGATTGAATCAAATCGGACCATGGGGTCATGGGGCTGCCATACAAACCAAACCCCCCATATTGGTTCTTCTAAGAAACATTTTTTTTACACCAATTTCACAAAACCTTGAATTAATGTGTCTTTATCAAAGCAACTAAAAAGTTCAAAACGAATGGAATCGTACTGTGGGGTCATGCTCCGGCAACCCCAATAAAATTTTCCGAGTAAATATTTTTATTTGCCCACTTATTTCAACCAATCCCAAAACTTTTGTCAAGACGGAAGAAAAAGAATGAGGAGGGGGATTAAATACAAGTCATAGGTACGCCCGAAAAAACTTTTAGCCCAAGCGAAGGGTATCCAAATTTCGGCCGCGCCCGAAATTAGCCTCGGCCCGGGGGTTGGCGAGCGAAGCCCCCTAGTTTTGTTTTCTATAAATTTGATGAAATCGATTTTAACCTTAAAATTTAAATTATGGTCTGTGTTATTAGGTTCATTTTAACAGGGTAGTACACCAATTACTACAAGATTCCATGTGTCCCGAAAGAAATTAAGGGGAAGTCCTTTTCGAAATGAACAGTGTGATTTTGTAAAATACTTGTTACTGGAGTTCTTTTTCTAGAACGGTGCAGTATTCAATAGCAAAGATTCTAAATTAAAAACTCCTTGTGTAGTTCTTATTTTCATATTTTCCTTTCACAATTTCTCGGTCTACCCCTCCCGTTGTTGCGCCACTGTCTCCAACTAATAATAGGGTAAATTTTTGATTGTGGCTGCATGTTACACAATGTTGGTCATCAGCATGATTTAAATGCCGAGTTTCCCTGACACCAATCTGGTATAAAGTTGTATTTGGCTCGCATTTAAGGCCTTGATACTTCCATAATACACCACCGTCAAACTTATATAGTTTAAGCTTACTGAATTCGGAATGTGGCGAGGCTACAATGGATGTTTTTCTATCTGCGGTTGTTTTTTTATTAAGGAATCGTGGGAAGAAATCTGGGATTCGAACTTAAGTTCGTGGCATTTGGGCTGGAATGGGAGAGAGAGTAAAAGCAGGTCAAATCCAATTAAAGAGAGATGTCTGGCCACCCTATCCCATGCACTAAAATGACTAATACATATATTAATTTAGCCATAGGTGTAAGCTGGAATTCTCGACTATGTTGCATTCTGGATTTTTTAGCAATGCTCAGGCCAAACTATTGTTCATCGCGTTCTGAAATTATTTCTTAGCAACATTTAGGACCTCAGCAGCGGAAAATTCAAAGCACCAAACTCTTAAGCAAATTAGGATAAATAATAACGAGAATTCTGCACCGAATGCGAATAGTAATTTTCTACACATAATTAGTAGTGTTCAGCCGCATCACTAGCTAGCGGCATTTTCAACTAAGCTAACAATTTGAAAATATTGATTAAACTCTGAAATCGACTGATATTTAGGTGAATCATTACTCAATATCTGAAAAAAATAGCGAAGCTAAGACGACGTCAATCTTTTTCAAAATTATGTTATCAAACGCGGACTCCGATTATTTCTGCAAACATTTCGGGAGGGGTCCGGACCCCCTGGACCCCTCCCCTGGCTACGTGCCTGCCCTAGACCCAAAAGTATTATGTGGAATTTACATTTTTTGATAATTACATTTCGCATTGTAACACAAGCTCCCTTCCTCAGTTCATGACTCAGACTGTCATGAACTGAGGAAGGGAGCTTGTGACTCCCGAAACAATTGTATTCTTAAGCAATAAAAATATCTCGTAGAAGGAAAAACTCTACTGTTTTTAATTAATTATAATTTTCTGAATGTATATTCGAAAGTTCGTACCAAGGCGTGCTCTTAAGGCCGCGCGCAGACTAAAGGCGTAGCGTAGCGTAAAACCTGTCGCTTAATACAAGCGTTGTATTGGGCGATAGGTTTTACGCTACGCTAAGCTCCAATACAAAATTATTCACTACGTAGGTATTAAAAATTTAAAAAACAAACCCTCATATTGCAGCCCTCTGAACGCTCGATATTTTTTCAATATTGTGAACATATATTTCTTAATTCAGCAGTCACTTTTCTTTCATGATTTAAACACTCAACGAACTAGATCACAATGGCTAAATTTTACGAAAGGCCCTTCGCGAGACCACTCATCGTAGGAAGATGTGCTTTTATATATCTGCAATACTCTTATTACCAAAAACCCAGGAAAAAGTTATACTCAGACCCTCAACGGAGACGGTTTCCTTGTAATTTGTTGAGTGTTCTTCAGCCGATTGTAAAGTAAATCTCTGAATTTCAAGCTTCTCCGTAAACAATAATTGTAGTTTCAGAAAATTGGAATATTTTATTTTTCTTTCTTAAATTACGTAGTTATCTTCCAGACTAATAAAAATAAATATTTTTACAAGAACAGTTAAGTACGTAGCTTTAGGGCCCCTGTCGCTTGGGGGCCTGTGTTCCACTGAACACATGGAACACCGCACGTTACGCCACTGCCACTTAAATACAAATTTTCTCAAGCTACCGAAATCAGATATAGAAAATAAGCATAAGCATAAGGATTGTTTTTTTTTTCTCTCAAATTTGTATTTTTGGCTGCTCTGGATGGGCCAAAAACCGACTGGTACCTAAATACTTTGCTTCACTGTCAAATGTATATATTCGTCATTGCATCAAATCCTCATCCCGACAACGAGTTATATATACATACTCGTAGAACAACGTCGACAGAAGACAGTACAAGAAAGGAAAAATACAATACCTAGACATCGCTCAAGGATAAAAATGGAAATTATTTTGCCATTACGGAACTACTGCCATCGACAATGTTACGGATTTAAAAATGTAAAAATTGAAATCAAACATAAAAACCACGACTAGACAGACGATGATGACGACAACGACGACTTTACATTGCTTGTCTAATGACAGAACAGTAAAATCGTTTTCCTTGATTGGATGCTCTGTAAGCGTTTATCTTTCGAATTAGCATTTTTAGTGAATTTATTACGGGGCTAGTGAGTTTCAGGATTTAAGTATATTAGGTAGAGCAAAATGAAAGTTGAAAAGAGGGATATGTGTTTTTCATGAAAATTTTGTACATAATTATTATGGTTTTTGGTGTATTTATAGAGCTTTGATTTATTAAACACAGAAATTGTATTGATTTAAATATGCAAAAAAAGAAAAAAAATATTTAAAAAGTTTCTTTTCAATGCGATAATCTCACTTTTATGTTTCGCGATATTTGACTTTTGATAATTTAGGAACGCAATGGCGGATCTTTTTGAAATTTGCCACACTTGATGGCCACATTATTTGCAAATTTCAAGGTCTTTCGCAAGCTACAGCCGTACAAACACATGCAAACTCGCGCCCAAAAACTAACTTTTTTTATTTTTTTGATCATTTTCAATAATTTGTAAACTATTGCATGGGAAATTCTAAAATCCAGCGCAGTTGTAGAGCACCACTTCTAGTGAAAATTTCAATGCCTATCATCGTTCGAAAGGCTCAGCCGTCCAAAGATGATATTTGAGTGCAAAGTTACCCATACAGAGCACTTCACCCCAGTACTATTATATTTTATACGAATGGCTCAAAGACCGATACAGGTTCTGGTGTAGGAATCAGTGGCTCAGGTATTAGTCTATTCATTCCAATGGGTATGCAACTGACCGCGTGTTTCAGGCAAAAATAGACGCAATTGAAGTGTGCGCAACAGAATGTCAGAAACGTGGCTATGCAAATATGAAAATAGCAATATTCACTGACAGTCAAGCTGCAATTAAAGCGCTAACGAGTTGTATTGTTACATCAAAACTCGTGAGGTTTGTCGGAAAATTCTCCAGCAGATAGGATCCCGGAACAATCTTAGACACTTAGACTTTTCTGGGTACCTGGGCACTCACCACTCAGGCGTCGAAGGCAACGAGCTGGCAGATGAACTAGCTAGAAGAGCGTCTGCTAGCCCCTTCGTTGGCCCAGAACCCTACTGCGGGATACCACTTTGCACGTCCAAAGCCAAGATAAGTGAGTGGGGAAAGAGCCAAAGCCATCTCTCACTGGCACTTCCAGGCCTTCGGTAGTCCAAGCTTTTCGTGGCCCAACTACTCGAGCAATCGCACAGTTAGCTTAATGAGGTTTAGTTGGAACAGGGTCAGGATAATTTGCGGGCTTCTTACGGGGCACTGCCGTTTGAATGGCCATCTGAAAACGATGCGCACTCTCAAAGACGCGACCTGCCGCTACTGCAAGGCAGAAGATGAAACTGCTTCACACAAATCTTGTCAGTGTTGCCAATTTAGCCGTTTTCCGGCAAAATTTAGACAGAAACCGTGCTGTTTAGCCTGAAGAAATTTATAATTCCGGCCGGCCGGATTTTTAGCCTGAATTGATTTTCTTCGGCCGTTTTTCCGGCTAAAATTATTTTATAATTTTTTTTTCATTTTGAAACTAGAATCAATTTTTCAACATTCACAGTCAAAATACGAGTAATTACTCGCCTGTGAAATTATTTCTACATACACTTATTGTCGTGTATTAGGGTACTTACTATGTCCACCGAGAGGAAAACTTGAATTTATGTCTCCTGGCAAAAATTTACTGCGGAGATTTGCCTTTTTTTTTCAATAAATTTAGGGTAATGGATTTCACGTAAACTGACGATGTTAGTACCTAGTCTAAGCATGTAATTTACTAACCACCACTATGCTAAATAATTTGCAAAGTGGAAGACAATTTCTTAAATAAAGAGCATGGGGGTACCCGAACATTTTTCCATTTTTCAAAGTGTCAATTCTTTACCAAAGAAAACGTATACTTTTTATACAATTTTGAGAACTCCTGATACAGAAGCGAGTAAATGCTTTATAAGTGCTTTTATTTAGCTTTGTTTTCATTATATCGTATAAACAACAATAATTTTTTCAGAGGGTAAATTCAGTCACAATAGAGCTCCTACTACAAAACAAATTTTTATTTTTTTTTTAATTGCATACAGTACACACTGTGGAAATTTGTTAAATACTTTAAAAGTCAATGAATAACTTAAAAACTGTAATAGCTTCGATATAAGGATCCATGGTCAATCTTATTTGGGAATTGCTGAAAGCAACATAATACATATACAAATCTCCTAACAATAAACAAACAAAATCAACAAACACCCTAATTGAAATTGAGAAAACAACTTATAAAATCCATGGATTAGAATCCTAGGATTCGCCGTGTGTGTACGGCCTAGAATCTCTGCTAGGTCGGTTAGTTTTCGTTGAAACTACAATGGTGTTTGCATTTTTTTTACTGAAAGTTCATTCAGGTTATAAGGTATTATAGCTATGAAACATATCCAAAACATTATGGCGATAATCCGTCATAATGATGAAAGTTCGAAATTGAGGTGACACTATGTTCTCGTCATTAGAATTCGTCATTTACTTTTGACGTTTGGGTAAATGATGAAAATGTCCCTAACAACAGCGATATTTTGATGAATATTCTGTTCTATAATTTAAAGACACACTTTTCTTAAAGAATTTGAATAGAAATGTGTAAATATTAATAACAAATTTAATATTTTTGCGAAAATTCTTGTTCTTCAATTTTGCAAAAGATGGCATCCCCAGTCATTATTGAGCAAATGATGGTCCAAATGTGTAATTTGTAATTCGTGCTAATGATGGTAAATTTTCGTCATAATGACGTATTTGCGTCATTCGAAAATATGTGTGTCACGCTTGTAATTTACTGAAATTATTAGAGAGTTTTACACTGACGTATAAAAAACCGTATACGTAATTCCCAATTTCTAAGGAAAAATTCCCGCGCGAATCGTACTTAAAACTTTTACGAGAGTTTTCAACTAATTTTACAACAGCTAAAAATCGCGATCCGACAATTTTGACTGTTTCATCATCATCATCCATGCCTCCTGAGGACATGCTAAATTATGATATACTGTTTCATATACGGTAAGCAAGCATGGAATGTCAAATTATGTCGTATTATTTCCACCGACTTGTTAAAACTCTCTATTGATAAATAAAGTTTATTTCCGAATTGTAACACATCTAAGGATAAAAGGCCGTTGACCGAACCTATCATTTTCTTCACACGTGAATAAATTAAATTTAGGCTTCTACATTCTACATGACATGGGGCCCATTCTCTCATAGATCTTAAAGAATGGTTAGTCTTATCGCCCAGAGAAGACACACACAATATTCAAAAAGCTTCTCCATTATATTGAATTGATTTTTTGTTAATTTGGCATAGTTATGTTATCTTTTGCGTATTTACGCTGTTGGATGAAAGTGCGCAATGATTTTCTCAATCTAAGATGATGGCTTAAACAAGCAAAATATGGCGTAGCTATGCAAAATAAACAAAAATTCCATTCAACACAATGGAAAAGCTTTCTAAATATGGTGTGTGTCTTCTCTACGCGATAAGACTAATCAGCCGACAGGTACTGAATAAGAGCTATCAGAAACCCGGCCATGGTGTTCCAATTACAAGCGTTAGTTACGTTAGTTAGGTTTTTTGGTAGAAACATATTTACGCCAATTATGATATTTTTATAAAAAAAAACCTATGGCTGAGTCCAATCCGTGGATTCGAGTCCATTTTAATAAATAATAAAGTTAAGTAGGTTAAGATTGGATCATAACAATTGTGTTCGTTAAAAATTATCTTATGTACTTTTGGGGATGTGGTTTTTATGTTTCCGCGCGACTTGCGGACTGAATTTCAGGTTGGCATCTTGGAAACTGATGCAAATTAACCCTTAAGCGGTTCTTTAATGCAAATCATTGATGTGTTGATATAAAAACAGATTCAAATTTAGTACATGATTTCTTTCGGAAAATAACACTTAAACATTGATTAAACATTTTGATTGTTTCATTCTTTAACAAATAAAATAATTATTCATAAACTGTTCAAATATTCAGTTTTCTCTGGAGGTTTAATTTCAGCAGCTAAAGTAAATTAAATCTAGTAATGAAAAAGGAATTTGAAGCTGCTGAAAAATAATTATATCTACTTTTTATCTACTTATTGCTAATTCACCTAAAATTATATCTTTGAATAAATCATATTTTGTAGAGATTTCTGATATTTTTATGGAACTCCTCAAACAAAACAAACATAACTAAAAATATTTATTTCGAAATCTTTAACGCCACGTGAAAATTTAATAAAAAAAACATTTCGATATAAATATTTTTAGTTATGATGGTTTATTTGAGGAGTTCCGTAAAAATATCAGAAATCTCTACAAAATATGATTTGTTCAAAGATATAATTTTAGGTGAATTAGCAATAAATAGATAAAAAGTATAATTATTTTTCAGCAGCTTGAAATCCCTTTTCATTAGATTTAATTTACTTTAGCTGCTGAAATTAAATCTCCAGAGTAAACTGAATCTTTGAATAGTTTATTAATATTTATTTTGTTTGTTAAAGAATAAAACAATAAAAAATATTTAATCAAGGGTTAATTTACATCAGTTTCCAAGATGCCAACCTGAAATTCAGTCCGCAAGTCGCGCGGAAACATAGAAACCACATCCCTAAAAGTACATACGATTATTTTTAACGAGCAAATTTGTTATGATCCAATCTTAACCTACTTAACTTTAAACAAGACAAACCGCTTTCTGTAAACATATGAAATCAAAAGACTAGGTAATAGAATCGCTATAGGAATCGGAAGTATTTTTTTAAGTGGATTTTTTTTAGGACACACAATTGTGTGCTAAAGAAATTAAAGTCATAATTTCCCATTATCTTGAATTTCACACATGCTATTTCATCACAAAGAATAGTGAAATGTATGAATTAAATGCGCAATGTATCAAATCTGAGTCATATGCCAAAACCCCATTTATATAAAAATTACAGTCTCGAAAATGATCAAAATGACACCACTTAAAATAAATTACGATAAATACCGTTATTTTGAATAATTTTTTTTTTCATTTGAAATTACACAAATGCAATGCACATATTCACCATTTTGCTCAAATTAATTCCGCACAGCAATTTATAGGACATTTTTCGATATGTTTCATATTTGATGAAATACCATTTGAAGGGTCAAAGTATGTCCTGACAGATGGCCTAATATCGCTCAATCGACTTTAGTTGTAATGTTGATAACAAAATATATGCATTGTTTAGTAACATGATTTTTTCTACAAATTGATTTTTTTGGTCAAGGTTTATCGCAATTTCACGCCCGATGTGAGGGGTATAAGATAATATTTTGAAAATAATAATTTACCATCGTGAAGCCCACAAAATTTCCCATTTTTTCATTACCACGAATTGGCTCTTTGCATATTTGTAGATTTTGGAAAACAGTGCAAACATTCAACTTCGATTTCCCGAAAAGTCATAATTTGCAGCTAACCCACTATTCACTAGTGACACATTATCTACTGATAAAAACACAACTTTTCAAAATAGTGGCGATTTCGGCAATATACAAAATGACGTATAAAATGTACCAACATGTTTCACAGTCAAAATTGAACCTTTCAATCAGTCGTTCATGCTATACATAAATGATTATAAAATTGACGGATTGCTTCCGCTGTCAACTCAATCAATATCCGAATTATAATTCAATCAAAAACCCAAGCAGTAAGCAAAAATTCGCACACGCGAAACAGACACACAAAAAAATATTCGCTTAATAGTCTGAAAAATACCTTTTAAACGAACTCATTTGCATTGTTTTAAGCGCAACCCCTAAAAGGATAATTTAACCAATTTACCCCGTCATGAAGCCATCACATCCAGTTAAGCTCATGTACCCTGTGAGGCACATATAGACGGTATCATCATACTAGTTCGGTCCAGTGCAATGTGCACTGTATCCTTGAAGCCGAACTACAAGTGCATCAGATCCTGTGTTGTACGTGTATACTTCTCAACTTGGAAGCGACAGGATACAAGTAGTACACAAGGGGTCCTATCCTGCATCCTGCTGTCCTGCAAAGGTAGTCCTCCCTATCAGTACCTTTAATCATGCGTGCACCTGTATGTCGGTGGCATTAATCAAATTTCCTGGCGGAGTCTCGGTTGTTGTATGTGGTCCTGTGGCGTGCAAAATCCACTTCGTAGGAACGTACGTACCGGATTCCATACACACCCGGCATGTCTCGTACCCATACATTTGACATGGAATGTTTAAATTGTAAAATGTAATTATGAAACATTGGTTGAATTATTCAGGAGACTTTGTAAACGGTATACGATTGTCGGTTTGCGTCGATTGATTTGATGTTCGATGAAAGGTGGACAATTTAATTTATTTAGGTCTGTTGATGATGACGACATGATTTTGTATCTCTAATTGTGCTGCAATTGTAATGCGTGTGTATGCCACACTACTATGTTTGTGTCTGGGGCTTGGCAATGTTTGTGTGTTTGTATATTTGGTTCTGCGTGAATTCATTCAAATGGGGTTTTGCCAATTTCACTAGTTGTTTAACATTGTTCCGTTTAATTTCATATTGTTTAGAATCAAATGATTCACATGTTTACTGTTATTACTCGGGTTACGAATGTCCTTTGGGACGAATTCATAGACATAATGAGAATTGGTTTGAATTGTTTTGGCCACCAGTCTATGGAGGATTGTGATTTTGTTATACAACTGTCGCGCGTCGTGTATTTTTTTAATGAATAGGTAATTTAACTTTTAGGCGTACTCGCATAATTTTCAGTAGGCACTTAGGCAGTATAAGATATGGGTTTCTTTATCAAAAATCTCAAATATGCTGAAAATAATTGTAAATTCTAGTAACATTCTTTTTCGTACATATTCACGAAGCAATAACGAACTAAGTCTGAACTCCCGGACAATCAAGAATAAATAAATAAATAATTTTAATGTCTCTATCATGTTTCCGGATACTTAATTCTCCGCAAGAATGAAACATCACTCTATCGTGATATCAAAAAATATGCTAGTTCCCACATAAATATTTTCCTGTTCTCTTCCATACGCTCGAACTTCAAAAATCCTTTCTGCACATTTCGTGTTTCTCTCGTGAAACATTAAGTATGACCGTAAATCTTTGATTTACAAGATTCTAAGCAATGACAGTAAATACTTGTATATTTCTTCTCTCTGTTCCATATAATACCTACAATACAACAATCTTTTGTATGAAACAGCTCTATGGAACCAATGCAGCAGATGCCAGCTGATCCCTTTCTTTCGGATTCTTGTACAACGGACGGGCGCGTCGCTTCGGCCCCATCGTTCCATTTGCCACTTAATATCCGGACAAGAGAAACGACCATAAATCATTTTTGTGTATTTTCCATATGACAGGTAATAGAAGAAATCCTCACCCAGATAGCAATGAAAGCAACGTGCTGAGCCTTATTGTTCTCGCGAAAGCTCTGGCAGACAAGAAAGAGTTCAGGCGAACGTCAGCGGCTACTAAATCGTCCTGTAGCATGAAACATCCGATGGAAAAAAAGTAGAGAATTGCTTTTTGGATGCATCTCTCTCGGCGGGTTTGTCTATTTTCATCTGACATGCAATCAGCAGATTATTGCACTCTTGCTTTCAAGCGGATTAAGAATGACGCGGCACACAATTGCTTTAACGGGGTTAGAAAATAAATGTTGTTAGTTGGTCTTATATGGGGGAATCGCGTGATAGGCATATATTACTTACGAATGTGTTGAAAGGGTTTCGCTAAAAAAATTTTGAGAGGAGGCACTTTTTCACTCATAATATCCTAAACTAAGCAAAAACATATTTTAATTATGTCAGAAATATCCGCGGAGTGTCTTCCCTTGACTCATTTACGATGATAAGAGGTAACCCAATGATAACATTGGAAAACGCTTGGGTTAACTACGATATCCCCCCATCATATTCCTGTTTTTCAAAATTCCTATGTTCATTCTCTCGCCATTTAAAAATCCCGCTCAATTGAAATCCCGTCTAAGGAATATCCCGCCAATTTAATAACCCACCACTTCAATAATTAATTCAAAATACCGCTTTTCAATATCCCACTTTAATATCTTCTAATACGATAAGAAGTATTCTTTCATAAATCGCGCGCGGGACTTCTGACGGGATTATTTCGCACTATCAACTAGCAGGATTTGAAAACGATGCAGTGTTTAGTCGGCGGTATTTTGATGTGACGGTTTTTTGTAATGGAGAGACTTTTTTAATGTCGGGATTTTTAAATGGTTGGATTTAGTAATTACGGGATAATGTAAAGAGAAATTTTTGGTAAAAAGCGGGATTATGAACGGGCAGAATTTTGTTTTTCGGGATTATGTAGATATCCCAGGACGAGTTCTCCAAGGACTTTATCGGTGCATATCACTAAGATTAGCCATAGTGACAGTTGGGAAGGTTCGAAGATGGAACAAATTGCGATCAATAAGCATATAAAATATAATTACGATTCATCATTCGTAATGCCAAAATAAGGGTGTATGCATCAAACCTCATGGACCAAGGATAAAACCGACCATCGATTTTAGCGAGGCGGAGGGAGGGGGTCCTTGTTGTTCCTCTTGGCGATGTCTGCTTCCCTTGTATGTTCACTTCATCTGGCAGCTATTATTTGTTTCGTTTGTCCAACGTACGTTTTGACGCAATCCGCACAAGAGACCGTGTAGATTCCGTTGTCCGCATGTTTCTCCTTCTTGTCCTTGGTCGAGCCTAGTTTGTTGCCTAGCTGGTGTTGTCTGCTCATCGAAACCATTGCCAGACTTATATACTCTTCATTGTTTTCCGTAGCTGCCTTTATATCAGTGAATGAGTTACTTCAATCCTCCTCATCGGCTCTTGGTTGCGCGTTTAAGGCGTCCATGCTCCTTTCTCCATCCTGGTCTTCTTCTTTCGGTTAAGGTTCGACATCACCCGTGGGTCGTATCCGTTCCGTTCTTCTGGCTTGTTTCGATTATGTACGTTAACTCCTTTTCGAGTCTCTCCTTGCTCATCGGACGGTGTGAAGGCGGTGAATCATTAAGTGGAACGGCGCCATCCTCTGCGAAAAAGAATGGTTAGAGTTAGAGGGGATAGTCCGCTGGGTGTGAGTGGGTTTCCGATATTATATTAAACTCAACTCCGCCATTTTTTTATGAATTTTAGATCCAGGAATGATGGCTCACCGTTGTCCTCCATATCCATGGTGAATGTTGAGATGTTCTTGTGAGCCTCGTTCCGATTCCTCAGGATCTTCTCGCGCTCTTCCTTGACAATGATCGCTAGCACGTCATGCACATATATTTACCAGAATCTCGGTAATTCGATTCTGTTCATGAATGTCTCACTTACGAACGGAGAGAGTCAAGTGGATTACATGGCTACCCCTTATGCCCGTATAGAACCTGCCCCGGAAGGTGAGGTAGTTTTCTGTCATGCACACCTTTGCTAGTCTCATGAGCAGATAACTTCCCTGTTCCAGGGAAAAGAGTGCTTTGACGTTAAATGATACTAGCCGCTCGTCTGGTGAAATTAAGCCTGTGTTGTTGAGCTTGGCGATGAGACCCTAACTGTCCGTCAAACTCCTTGATGAATCGCTTTCACGGAAGCCATTTAACCTTTGGAGTAGCCATTTTGGGATGTTTTACGTCGGAGAGTTGGTAGCTGCCACGATTTCCCTAAATTCGTTTCGGCCTTGTGCACTTTAGGTAGGCTTTTTATCCTCGGCAGGGCAGGGTTTGGCTTTCGCAGTTTGGAGGGCACCTTTTCAAACCTCTTGATGGAGTCTGGAAGGGATTCCTTGCGCTGCTGGAAATAACCTCCAGAATTGAGTTTATCGAGCATCGCTGAATCATAGTGTTCCTTATCCACCACTACGACTGCGTTCCCCTTGTCCGCACGCAGATAAAAAACCCCTTTCTGCTTGAGATCCTTAACGGTTTTCGACTGTGCTGCTCCCAGCTTCGATGCCGTTGGATGTTATTTCGCTACAGCCGCCTCCACATAGTTCCGAATAGCCGCCTTTTCCCCATATCCTCGAATTTGATAACAGCCTCTACATCGACGACGATGCCCTCATCAGGAAGCTGAGTTTCTTGAAGGACGAAGATGAACCCCATGTTGATTCCTTGTTAGGAGTTCCGCTTTCTTCTGATTTGTTTTGCAGGCGAGAAAAACATTGACACAACTACAAGCATTACCTAAAGAGCGCTTACCACAGATAACACGAATGAATTTCAGAAATTTACTTTGTGATAAAACTCTTCAATAAATGTGTGAAATCCTGTCGATAGTGAGTATTCACGGGGGACTATGCTCATTGCTTACACTTTGTGCTTGAATGCGTGTGGTATTCAAGCTTCCCGCTTCGTGGATTCTGAGCATTCGTCAATATTTATGATATGACAAACTGAAGAGCTTAGGTAATAATTTTTTGGTTGGAGAATCGGTTTAGAGAGTGTCTTATATTAAAGGGGTGAATAGGATTGGTATAGCTCCAAAATTTTAAGTCGGTTTTCCGGTTTTAAATTTGAACATCCAAGATACAGATATGAAAAGTTGAGAGAAATTTAAAAATTATTTTAAGAAAAATGTATTTACCTTCACTAAAACATTATGCTTGAAACTCCTTTGAAACTCGGACGACTCAAAAACAGTATGAGGAGATACATTTTTTCGACGAGAGATAAGATTAGCTTTTTAAGACTATTCTATTTCAGGATTTAAAACATAAATTGTTGCTATGTCGAACCGTCAAAAAGCCGAAGCAGCTACTAATTATGTCAATTCAAAGAGAGAGAGAGCAAGGCATGAAAAAAACAAACAGAAAGGTGCTTGGTTTCGAATTTAAGGCAATACTTTACCACGCAATTTCGCTTATATTGCCTTCAGTGTTTAAAGCTCAGAAGCAATGGCAATAAAAGCTTCTCACTGAGCTTAAAAACACGTTTCGCCTGTTCACAAACCGAATATAATGATGGTGAAAAGTACTCCATCGTACTTCAGCATTCGTTTTCTTGGATAGTTGCACTTTTTTTCCGAATTTAAATTTTGAAATTGATTATCGCATTTTTCCGAAACCCCTCACTGAATATTTTTCTGCGAACGCCTCTGCGTAGGATGGAAACGCTCTTGTTGGATAACGAAAAATGTGTGGTGCAAGAGTAAATAGTATCCGAGCTGAGATCCTTCTCGAACCATAATTGGATACTTTTTAACAATAAAGTCTACAGCAAAACGCCGCAACCTAACAGTAATCCTAAGGCGTTAATCTGGAAGAAGTTCGGGCAGGCTTGCAGAACTGAACTCTCAAGTTTGCAAAATGTCTTCATCAGCTTTGTGCAGGAGCTGGACAAGGAGGTTGAGTTACTAAAAAAACATAGAAGAGGCTTTTAAATGTTCGTCTCCAGTGAAAAAGAGTAGGAAAACTCCCCCTCCATTCTGGAATATGGACTTATTCAAAATTTTCAGCTTAAGTTCTGGCTTCGTTACAAAAAACTGCCTACAAAAAAGATCAGATCCGCAAAAGTCCAAGCATGGGACGAGCTCCGCCAATGCTTAGACAATGTCAAGCGCCCAGCAGGAATTAGGAAGATTTTGTCCAAAGCAAAGTCGTGCTCGTACTTAATAAAAGACCATCCAGTCTTTAGGCGGAATCTCATGGGCTTCTGATGTATACGCATTTCCTTTGGTGCGAGTGCACTTGCAAGTAGACCCCGCGATCGCATAGTGGAGGCGACCTGCTGTGTGACTTCATATTTTTCATTACTACTGAAGGGAAGATTATCTTCCAAGGCAATGCACAGTTTATTTTCCTACAAATCTCCAGGACCAGACTACCAGTCGTACTTCAGAAAAATCAATATCAATATATAGTTCAGGGGTTTTTGCTACTTTCCAGAAGCCTCTTGCTAATCAATCACAACTGGGGGAGTCGTGGCAACGAGTTCGAATCTAAATGTGGAAATCTTGACGGATCGTTCCATTCTATACACCAACTGCGGTGCATGTCTGTAGTATTTTTGGCATGGCAACTTACCAGCTCTATGGGAACTAGGCGGAACTTTGTCTGTTGGACGGAAAGAGCCCCTGCAGGAGAAATATCGAGTTATTCAATTATTCCAATGTAACATTTCCATTGGAATCTTTGCATTGAGACCTCGAAGCGTCTATAGCTCAGTAGTAGTAATGTTGCGAATATTCGTATCTGCATCCGCAATTGCGGAACTTCCGCATTAATTTTGATATCCGAATTCACATCCGTATCCGCAATACTCACTGCGGCGGAGTTTCATGCGGATGCTGCACAAGTTGCTAAAGGGTGATTTTTAGGAGCTTTCGGATTTGATTTAACCCGGGAACACTAACCTTAATTCCAGGCGCTTGTTACTAACCTCTAACCATGAGTCATTTTGACTCACTATGGAAATTGCTGTATTTAAAGTGGAAGAGTATGAAAACTTGTGCCAGAATTCTTCGGAATACTTATTTTATACAAGCTATATTAAGAGTTTGTGCATTATTATTCGGATATAATGTATGCAACTGTAGAAAAAACCAAGAAACCAAATATGCCAACTAAAGAATTTAGACGGTTGTTACTAACGTGAGTCATTTTGACTCACAAGAAACTTTCGTTTAGTACTAACCTGCTGCTTACCATAAAATTGGAAACGTTTGCTTACTCGGACATTCATTAGAAAACATATTTCTTAAAGAATACATGGGTAGCGGAACCCAATGGGCCAACCGCCCTTTCTCCGAAAAATGAAAATATGTATGTGGAATATGCGTCAAAATGACTCACATTAGTGTTCCCGGATTAAACAATGTCCGCTATGAAGCTCTATCAGGTAGTTGAGCCAGAGCTTGAGAAATGGATAGAGACACTACTAACGGCTAGAGTAATTCATGGTAACTTAGAAACACCTTAAGGTGGTATCGTCTCTTCATTACTGTCCTAGTAGTAATTAGTAAAATCTTCGCCAGCACCCGCTCTAGCACTTACGTCGCCCCGGGCGAAAGGACAAATAGGCGCCACTTAGGTACTGTACGAGGCAGATTGATAGTAGATAGTAGGTACATGTACGTCGTTGTTGTTGTAGAAGCGCTTCAAGTGAATTTTTTATTCTTGAATCGGTTGATTTTGGCAGTTCTTGGTCGTTCTAACACATTGGTTCCATGATGGCTGCCTTAGGATATTACACAAAAAATCATAGTCACAGTGGGATTTTATTTTAACCAACGCTATAATAATTCAGAGAATAGAATGTCTACTTGCTGAGAGGCCCAGATGTAGTAGAATCCTGTTCTACCATCAATCATACTCTTAACCGCAATTCACCGCAGTTCGGCAAGGCCTTATAGAGAATTTGTTTGAAATTGAAATTTGAAAGAAGCAACCAATTTTTTTTATCGAGAAATCAATACGATTATTTCTTCCGCAGTACAAAAAGTTAATATAAGAAACGGTAAATATCCATTATGGTTCTCAAAAGAATTAAAAATTGCTCTCTTGAGAAAGAAAAGAGCATATAATGAATACAAGAAAACGTTATTACATAAAGATTACAGTAGTTTCTCAATATCAAGAAAAGTATGTAAAATAATTCGAAAAGAAACTATAAAAAATATCTATTATCCATTGAAAATAATATGCAAAACAATGTCAAAACTTTTTGGGATTATATAAATTCCAAAAAAGTAGAATATAGGATAACCAACGGAAATTAAATATAATAATGAAATTGGACTAGGAGGGCATAAGGTAGTGGATAAATTAGCATCATATTTAGAATCAGTATATACACCTAAAAATAATGTAGAAATAAGAATGAATTTACAATCTATGCAACATTTAAATATAGACTTAAGTATCACAATAGATGAAATAAAACTAATATTACAAAAATTAAAATGTACAAAGAGTTTGGGTCTGGATAATATTCCTAATATATTACTTAAAAATTGTTCAGAATCCATAGCAGTTCCACTTTTTCACTTATTTAATAAATCTGTTAAAGATGGCGTTTTTCCTGATGAATGGAAAAAAAGTTTTGTAACGCCTATATATAAGTCCGGTAGCAAAACAAATGCTAAAAGTTACAGGCCAATTTGTATTATTAATTCAATCCCAAAACTTTTTGAGTCGATAATTATTAAAAAGTTAACACCAGCGAAAAGCAAATTTATATGCAAAGAACAATACGGTTTTACAAGTGGTAAATCAACGGTGTCTAACTTATTAATTTATACAGAAAAAATACTCGAAGCTAAAGAGCAAGGTTTCCAAGTAGATGCAATATATACGGATTTCTGTAAAGCTTTCGATAAAGTGCCTATACATCATCTTATAAGTAAATTACAGAAAATAGGTATATGTACATGAAAACGTATTGAAATTTCTGGCAAATTATTTGAGCGACAGAAAGCAATATGTAAAATATAAAAGTTTTATTTCATGTGAAATATCGATTTCATCTGGTATTCCCCAAGGATCCCATATTGGTCCATTATTGTATAATTTATGCATTAATGATATGCGTGACTCGATAAAATTTTCAACTCCATCATTTTTTGCTGATGATTGTAAGTTTTACAGAATTATAAAAAATCACGAGGATTGTGAATCTCTTCAAAAGGATTTATTAAATGTGTATTCATGGTGTAATGATAATGACATGGAACTGATTTTAAGTAAATGTAAAATTATAAGTTTTTCGAAATCAAAATTGAATACTTTGAACTATTCTTACCAAATAAATGGAATACCTATTGAAAAATCAAATACAATACGGGACCTTGGAGTTATACTTGATGCACAACTTACTTGTTATAACCAACACATTGATTATATTGTAAATAAATCAAGAAGTATGCTTGGATTTATATTAAGGCAGAGCAAAGATTTTCAAAATATAAGTAGCATTCTAAACTTTATACAGCATTAGTGAAACCGATTTTGATGTATGCATCATCAGTATGGACACCATTCTTTGACGTGCATGTAAAAAGATTGGAAAGAGTACAACATAAATTTCTATCGTATGCAGCTTATAAAATAGGTTTACAAAATCCGACCTGGACTCATAATTATGAGGAAGTAGCACGTATATGTAAAATGAGTTCATTAGAATCGTATAGGAAATATATGGACGTATGCTTTTTGCATGGTTTGATTGCAAACATTGTAAAGTGTCCTGAACTTAAAGCAGAATTCGTCTATCTAGATATAAGTTATTTTTCAAGACCTAGAGGAACATTCGTAATACCTTTTCACAGAACCTTTTACGGTCAAAATACACCAGTTACAAGAATGTCAGCTCTGGCGAATCTCCTTGATCCAAATATTTTACGAATTCAATACCCGTGTTCAAAAAACATGCAAAAAGTATATTCCTTCAGGATTATTCTTAACCATAAAATAATCATCTACGAATACAAGTATGCACATAAAACTAACATTAATTCATTAATTAGAATTACAATTAAATACTTTATTTATATTAAATATTTTTCACTACAATTTGTACAAACTTATGTAATACTCTGGGCTTGCAAGCCTGTTTGAAATAAAAAATAAAATAGAATTCAAAAAATTAAAGTTAAGTATTGAAATCTCCGAGCCACATTTTATTCAACATTGTCAGAAAAAAAATTTACAAATGGCACACAGAAACCTAAATTAAACCGAACATTTGTTTAAAACTAAAACACTCGACACATTTTAGAAAACTCCGCTCTCGAAAATGGTATGCCAAAAAATGGTGCTCGTTTTCATTAGGTACTAACCTACTGGAGTAGTTTTCTATAACTTCCTTCCTGCGGAGCTGATAAACTTCAATTATCCGGGTCTCTTCGTGGACGAGTTTCTTCTGTGGTTTTAAGTTAAGATACTTAACTTAAATTCGTCATCTCGTAAATTCTTATATAGAATAAGGTAAGAGCTAGTCAAATCGGAGAAACCTAGCCAAATTTGTTCGGGGATTCAATATTTATTTAGTGGACATGACAGACAGAGGACAGAGGTTGGGAATTCAATTTTGTCATTTATTCGGTCAAATGCTGGCAGTGTGGTTTGGAGAATGCATTCTTTCCTTTTATCGCCACTAGCGATACTTTCTGTACCATGGGCCATATAGTGGAAAAAGAACTAAATGTTCAATTGGAGGATCACGATCACGTCATTTTTCCACATTTTTTTAAGGAGAATTTTCCCACTTTGCTAGCATCACAGATGTAAAATTTAGGCAAATCTCACTTAACATTTTAAGATTCTAATTTCAGTTCTTCGTATCAATTGTTGTATCTTCAAAGCCTAGCCAAGACTTTACTTATTTAAAACAAAAAGAGAACTGATACAATTTATACATTAAGAAATTAACGCGTTTCCTAAATAAGCAATTGATGTGTTTCTTTACTTAAACAAAACCTTATTCCATTTTTATTTCGCCTTCTTATGTTTTCCTTTCCACTAAATCGAAGTTAATACATATTGGATTTTACCTTTTGGCTTTTCCATTTCTTTTAGTCGAGTTTGGCCGAAAAGCCCCCCTCAAATTTGGCGCCCTGGGCGACCGCCCGGCTTGCCTCCCCCCTTAGAGCGGGCGCTGATCTTCGCTTGGCTTGCCAGGGAGGTGATCAAGATGATTGCATATCCGGATGATGTAGCGATTATATCAGGAATTTGTTTTTCAATTATCAGTCAGATCAGCGAAAGAGCCCTTAGTTTGGTTCGCCCCCTAGTTTGGTTCGCAAATGGGCCACAAGCTATGGTCTGGGCATAAACTCGGGTTAGACAAAACTGCGATTATACCTATATATGTACTTCAAAAACCAAAATACTGCTTTGCACGCTCCCAAAATCAAACTGTAGGTATATGTGTTATTCTGAACTCAAAAATTAACTGACAGTTAAACATTGAAGAGCGCGTTAAAAAAAGTTTGCATAGCTTTTTGCGCCTGCAAGAAAGTGTTAACCTTCATCCGGGCACGCCATATTTTGTAACATAACCGGGCGCGCGGCGGCAATTTACCGCCATCGTCTTCCTCCCGCCATTTGCGCACAATTCTACAATTTACATTTTTCCAATTAGGTATGGTCATGGTAAATCGAAAGAAGAGTATGCCATAAATAAGTAATAATCATGAAATTGTAATTTCTACCCATCCATATGAATGAATATTTGGAAAATAAATCTAGCGCTATTTCAATCAGCTACCCTGAACAAATACCGCCTAAACCTAAATTATTTTATAAAACAAGCAAAAAATGCGTCTCTGTCCAATGACACATTTTCACCGAATCACAGCACGATAGCTGTACAAAATAATGCTAAGTCGACATTTGAAAAGATTTGCCATTAGTAGCCTTGATTGAATTAGCCACTCTTAATCTCTTCGTTGAAATTGAATATACATGTGTGTTAGCGACGTAACGTAATTTAATTAAGTTCCTTTTTTTCAATCGGAGCGGATTACATTCACTTCGGTTCTTCGGTGCGTTGGAACGTTAAAAAGTTGCATTTTAGTACCACCAGACCGTAAAATACCTACATAAATGAATGGTAGGTAGTGGCTGTTCGTAGTTATGCAGGGGATGAAAGAGTGTTTTAATTTCAATTAAAGGGAGGAAAATCATGTAGACATTTCTAGTAGTATGTATGTCGTTGAGTCTAAACAAGAATTAGGAAAGGGTGATGTATATGTATATGCAACAGTGTAACTTATTTCTACAATCAGCAATTTTAAACATTTCCTAGAAAAAGTCGTAACCTCTTCTGCCTCCATTTTAAAGCATTTGCAGTTTATCTTAGTTCAAAGCAATAAACCACACAGGAAGACATGCAAAGGATACCAGCGCTGTCAGGCACAATATAACAAAAAGACTGTCCAATGCAATTGAGATAAAACCATCCCGAATACACACTGTATCATCTGCACCATTTCCGTGTAGGGAAGACGAGAAGTGGACCAAAAGAAAACCAGGCGAAGACATACAACTTTCGTGTTGATTAAGAGTACTCATGTTCGGAGATATCCCCCGGGGATTTTCGCTGTGTGCATCATGTCCGAACAAAAGCGGCGATCCCTCGAATGGATATGTTACAATTGCTGCTACTAAGAAAAGTGTCGTACATAGAAACATTCAATTACTCGCACTGCAACCAGTGTCGTATACACGTATGTATGACGTTGAATTGCTCATGTTATTTGGACCACTAAAAAGGACCATCATGGTCATTCATTCGTTGTGGTTCGCCGCATCTGTTTGAGCATCATCTCGCTCTCATTCCGTAGCAGGTTTACTGTGTAGAGTCAGCCAGGCCAACTCATTCAATCAGGCTATTCAGACAGCTGTTTGAGTATATGTCCGAGTGCCTGAAGGAAGAGGGTTGTGGTGGTAGTGGGGGATGGTGGGAGATGAGATATTTTCAAATCGGTGAGCTTACTAGACACAAGTGCCTTTTAAACTGATGACCAGGGATTTAAGCTGAATTAATAGATGAAAGGATCTTTTAAGACGGAGCAATGAACATGATGTACTCTCGTAGACATTACATACGAGCATTATCCATGGATGGAGCTGTTGGGGGTAGTGCTCATATAAGAAAGGTTTGTTAGTTGGAATTTCCTTTTGAGGTTTCTTTTTAATTAGCCCTGGCTTTTACGGAAATTAAAAGGTTTTCTGTTTCAAGTATGTGCGGTTGATTTAATCAGTTGAATTTTTGCAATAGATGATTGACATATAGGAAAGCTGGAATCTTTCAGAACATTTTTCAATTGGTACTTGAAAAACTCAATGGCGGAGGAAATTGATGAAATAGTGATATTTCGACGATATAGTTTAATTCCAATTTTTACTTTTTAGAACAGTTTGTTAAACGTTTTTAGGAAATAAGTTTTAAGTACCTAATACATATTTTAATTTAAGCACTAGTCCTGAAATGATATTGTCAAGTCCATAATCTCGTTTCTGGGCTGGTTGATTTGTTGCTTCCACTCACCTCTAGTTGGGAGTTTGGCACCAAAGTTCTTCGCAAAACTTAGTTTGGACACTTTGAAGTCCGTCCCTGACTTAGAATATTGCGGTGGCCGTATGGCCTAACACTCCCAATTTGATTTTAGAAGCGTTCAAAGTTTTTTATGAACTTTTACTTGATGTATGCGTGGTGTGACTTCTAAGGTGCTGAGTTCTCAATCCTTTGTCCGATGTATCAGTTTATTAATCGTCCTTAGGTTTTCAGTACGAAGGAGTACAAACTTATCGATCTGACTTCCTTCGCGGTTTCATGCCCTCGTTTGCTTATATTAGGTATGAAGATGACTCGAACTCGTGGCCTTAGGATTTATATTAGGTTGCGACGTTCTCCTCGAGACTTTAATCTTAAAAAGTATCCAATTATGGTTCAAACGGATCTCAGCTCGGACTGTTGTACCATAAATTTTTAGTTATCCGACAGGAGCGTTAGGTCTAGGATCACTTCCGATCTCGCGCTGGGGCTTACGCAGAAAAAAACTTGGGGAGGGGTTTCGGCAAATGCGATAATTATAACCTCTTAGCGCATAGCCCGTAGGACGTGTACACCTTCCCTGATACCACGAGGCAGCTGTGTTCATAGTTCTCCAAAATTTCGTCATTTCCGTTTAGAATGCATTAACACAACGAAGAACAGGTAATCTTTAGGAGAACAGAAATCAAGTTGAAAGCTTAAATTTGGGAAAAAGTGCAGAAAACCGAAGATATTTCCGTTATATATTAGCGCTCTCATCCGTTGTAGGTTCGATTATTTCAGCGACAGCCATCACTTTTATAACATGTAAAAATGCCACTTTAGTTCTGTTACACTGAGTTTGTCCTAATTTCGTAATCACACGATCTATGTGACCTTCGCTTGAGTGTGTATAACAATTAGTTCAAACTATAAAAGACGTCGTTGGCGTGACGATGACATCTACTCCAAACAATCTGATGAAACCAGTTCCCATTTCATTGGGGACGCGCAAGGCTACCAAACCCTCTAAAACCCCTACGTAGGATCGCCACTGATCCGGCTTAAGTAGTCGAAATTGAAAAAACTAAGTTTGCCTGGTCTCCCATATTAAACACTGTAAGGTTAGTAATAATGATAAAATCATATAGCAACTCATCTCTTTAATTTATCTCGGTACCACCCCACAATGTGTGTCTTTCGTTGGAGATATGAAGCTCTCTCGTATGTGCAACCCCCATTCGAATAAATGCAGTGGCAGGTTTACTAGTAGGCTGAATAGGTTGGAGTCGAGAGAGGAAGCTCTCAAGGTCTCAGGGGGCAGTGAATGCGGGGCAAATATTGTTTTTCAAACTGCCGTGGAGTGGAGGGCTGTAGGATGTAGTGTTTATAACCATCATTAGATACGGTTTGGAAACAGGCGAAACTTGTTTTAAGCTCAGTGAGAGGCTTTTGGCTTTTGTTGCCATTGCTTCAGAGCTATAAATACTGAGGGTAAATATTGAAAGCCATTTGAGCAAACTAACTAGTTAGTGGAGTTGCTTATAAGCAACTTTGGGCAACCGAGGCATGGTTACATTCTCCATATATTACAGTACAACTGGATAGAAATTCTTAAAAAGTTTGATTAAATTCTGTGAAATAACACGCGTTCATGGTCTATAAGTCACATGTGCACACAGGTTTCCGCGCCGATCACATATAAGTCATAGGTGACTCATATAGACAATAGGAAACAAAGGATTTTTGGAAGCCATAGACGTGGTGGTAACATTAACGAAAAAGGGCCATCAGACGGTTAACGTGTTTAATAAATATTTGATATTTTGTTTGGAGCGATTCTTGTAATGAAAAAAAAATTAATAACTAGAGTCAAAGTGAAAGTCTTAACCTATTAACCTTAATCTTACCCTTGTGTGAAAAATCACACAAACGCATTTTATTTCCGAAATTTCCCTCTGACTTTTCCAACCGATACCTATAACTCGTCTTGACTTTTCCTAAAACTTCGATTTAAAAAGAAAAACATGAGTTTCAGAAAAAAAAATTATTCTTTATTGTTAGATATTTAAAAACTTACGAAGTACCCTCATGTGTGAAAATTCACACATATGGTATTAGCTGTGTGTTTTCTATGGGTGAATTTTGTTTTTACCGTATATGTAATAATATTGCGAAATCGACTTTTTTACAGAATGCATGAATCGATATCGTTTGGAGTAAATTATTTATGTTAAAAATGTGATTCATGATGAAATTCTGGTCTAGGACACACCATAATAGAAAATCTTCTGAAACATGCAGACTCAGGTCCTGGTGGTCCAGTCATATTAGCATTTCAAATACGAAAAAAAACAGAGTAAGGCTAATTTTTGTTGTTTTTGAATCACTGGGCTCCCGAAAATCTAAAACTCATTTTAGTAAAAAAAATTTTGAGCGAAAAGGTCCTCGAAAGGACAAAAAGGATACTCTTTAATCCTTGAACGGAGGTCGTCATGCGGGGTATCATATCAAAGGAGACGTCGAATACATTACATATCCGGGGTTAGTTTCCTGTTTCAATGACCCTCAAGGTAATAAATCGAGCTTAAATGTAAATGAGTCAACTGTAGTATAGTACGCAGCTACGGCTTATCATGGCATTGATAAACCGACCGCTAATGTCAAATGTCAACAATATACTCTTCTCATAAACGAGATAGTGGACAATTCACCATAAAGCACATTTCTAACTTTAAGAAATTCGGCCAAATTACATTAAAATGGCATATGTGTAAAAATCCACACATGAGGGTACTTAACATATGTTTTTTCAGGGTAAGATGAAGGTTAAGGGAATCTTCGTAAAATAGTGTGTAGTTTTCAGTCAGTAAACCTCCGAATGGCTGGGACTCCCGTATACTCGTATAAAAAAAAATAAACACGATTTTAGTACTATGAAAACAATTTCTTGTATATCATACGTAATTAACTGCAAATTTCACTAAAAATAAATATTTTCAGGACTAAAGGATAAAATTAAATAATTTTCCCTTAGTCTCACAATACGTCCTCAATTGCCCGAAGTTGCTTATAAGCAACTTCCTGTTATCGGTCACCAGGGGACGTGGTACGATGAAATTTTGGAAAATAGTTTTTTGTCATGCTAAGTACATGTATCACGAAAAAATATTTTTCCGATCACCGGTTTAGGAGCGGGGTCGAAAGGGTTAAATTCGAAACCAAGCACCTTTCTGTTTATTTTTCGTGCTTTGCTCTGCCCACTCTTTAAATAGGCATCATTAGCTGCTGTGACAAATTGATGTTTTAAGTCCAGTATAAAAAATTGATCTCCTCATACCGTAATAGAGTCGACCGTATTTCAGAGGAGTTTTAAGCATGAATTAACATAATTAGCATCACTTAAGCTGAATGTTTCAGGGAGGGGAAATACATTTTTCTTAAATAATTTTTTTAATTTCTCTTAACCCTAGTTTACTGTTTGGGGTGCAAATGCACCCCAGCGCATGTTTAACTTAATATAACTTCGAAATTTTTCAAGTTTTCATTATAAATTTTTCAATAGCTTAACCAAATTTAGTTTTGTTTCAGTTTTTAATGTTTGTACCATTTTAGCTACATAAATTTATTTTTTACGATTTTTTTGTAGAAATAAGGCATTGGTTCTGTCGTGGGGTGCATTTGCACCCCAGATAACTTATTTGAGTTCAGAACTATTTATTTTGATTTTAAATTGATATTTATATTAAAATAAGGATAATTATATCTAAACTTTCATCTGGGATGATAAAAAAAACTTTAAAAATGTTAATAATAATGTTGTTTCTTCGGAATGACCTTTGGGACATCAAATGTGGCTGTGTTTCAGACACCGTTTCAATCTGAAGCTGTTTCATATTTCTATAAATTTCATAAATAAACAACAGAAACTTAGTCAAATGATCAGAGATACTAATTGGAGAAGAGTTTGCTAACTAAGATTTCGAAAAAGAGCTGCATTTTGGAATTTGTGAAAAAAAAATCCACTTCGAGCCCATTAGCCTCGGCCTGCTATTATTATCTATGTGAAGCGATTTCACTTCTATAACTGAAATAATAAGTTCTGCTGAAATCGTCCAATGATGAGGAACCCGAAGTGATGCATAACACCCGCGAAATCAGTGAATTGAATGCATACTAAACGGAAATTTCATGAACATCACTCTTTTTCGAGTTTATCATGTCATTTATAGTATGATTATCAGTGCCTGCCGTCTAACCAAACTCAACATGTATGCCTCCCGTATTTCTGAATTCCCACTCACTATCTCACTTTTGTTTCCCCTATTTAACTAACATTAAACACGATCAAAATGAATCAAATTAAAAAAATTTGTAAGTCAGTTAATGCTGAAATATGGGCATACATACTGTGGGGTGCATTTGCACCCCATAACATGAAACTAGTAAGAAAATTGTTGCGGTAAACTAGGGTTAAGTTTTTTATATCTGCATGTTAGATATGATGTTCAAATTTAAAACCGGAAACAGAATTTAAGGTTTGGAGCTACACCAATCCTTTAATCCCCTTTAATATAAGAAACACTTTAAACCGATTCTCCAAATAAAAAATTATTACATAAGCTTTTCAGTTTGTCATAAATATGGGAGAATGCTCAGAATGCACGAAGCGGAAAGCTTGAAGATCGCAGGTATTGAAGTACAAAGTGTAAATACAAAATGATTGAAGGTAAAGCATAAACTCTCTTAACCCTAGAGAGATAATCATATTTTTTACCCCTGAAAAGATAATCATACGTCGATTCGACGTGTTGCTAGTTAACATCCTTATAACTTCTTTGTTAAGAGTAACATGTTGTTAAAAGGTAGATATATAATCATTTGTATTTAATATTAATATGTTAAACTCATGGTTTTGGAAAATTATCATTTGTTTGTTTATATAATATTAATTTTAAACAAGGGGGCTTCGCCACCTGCTCGCTTCGCTCGCCAACCCCCGGGGCCGAGGCTAATTTCGGGCGCGGCCGAAATTTGGATACCCTTTGCTTGGGCTGAAATTTTTTTTCGGGCGTACGTATGACTTGTATTTAATCCCCCTCCTCATTCTTTTTCTTCCGTTTTGACAAAAGTTTTGGGCTTGGTTGAAATAAGTGGACAAATAAAAATATTTACTCGGAAAATTTTATTGGGGTTGCCGGAGCATGACCCCACAGTACGATTCCATTCGTTTTGAACTTTTTAGTTGCTTTGATATACACATTAATTCAAGGTTTTGTGAAATTGGTGTAAAAAAATGTTTCTTAACCTTCCGGCGGGCGCAATACTAATCCTAACACGATCGGGCGCAATGCATCTGACAGATTAAGTGCAGAAAATAGGATGAAACTAAGTTTCTGTATATTTTACACTCTAATTTATTGTTACATTCTCTTTTCTAAACAGTTCTACGAAATTTTAGAAGTAAATACTGTCTCACAAAGTTTGATACCCTTCACATTTTCAATTTTCTAAGAAAATTCCGCTTTCAATCGCTTCAATATTTAAAAAACCTCCAACAACTCGACCGCTTAAAAAATGTGATCTTATTTTACTAAAAACATACTATTAAACGATTTGGTGAGCCTAAAAGTCAACACAACATTATTACGCAATGTGAAGAGTATAACGAGTGGAAATTTTCATAGAAAAGAAAAAATAACACCATCGGGCGCAATACATCTGAGAGATTATTTCACCCCCTCCCGCCCCTCAGACATATGCTAGATGGAAACTGAAAACTGCTTTGGGTAGATGATCGATAAAGATTAAGCTACTGTGAGTTTCAGATCTCTCCCTTTTCATATCGCTGATTGGCGCAACAAAAACTGGTCACTTAATCTGTCAGATGCATTGCGCCCGCCCGAAGGTTAACCCATTATTTGCGGGTATTGATCCGATGGGAATTATTTGTTGAAAATTTGTGTAACATGTTCTCTTCGATCCTAGATTCAGAATTTGTAACAATTTTTTTCGTATGACCTCAGGGGTCGTTTCCAGGACATGTGTCGAAAACGACACACCCGCACTACAGCGACACAAAATTTGCAAGGGAAAATCTTATCTACTTTCTTGAGAAAAATGGTTTACATAATGAAAATAAATGGGAGTGAATATTTTATTATACAGTCTTGACTCGGTAATCCGGATCTTCTTTAATCCGGATATCACGCTAATCTGGACCACAAAATGTTTCCCCTACGTATTCTATAGTCCGAATTTCGGCACCAATTTTGACCCTATAGTCCGGTTATTTATACCACGCTCTGTGGCTTACTTGGTTGAGTCTCATTCTACGATGCTAGTAATCTAGAGGTCCGGAGATCGAATCTCGGCGTGGTCCAAAAATTTCGTACATGTGCGGATAGGAAATTATAGTGCTTGCAGCATTATATACACTCCGAAATGATATGCAATGTAACGTTGACTCGAAATTGCCTGTAAACGGCTGAGTTAACGCACCATGGCCCCACATGGGACTATACGGTACTGGGAACAAATCCGGATATTTGAGATTTTCAGGGTGAAATGGTAAATTTGGTCTCGTACTTTTTTACGGGACGGTTTGGCAAATGACATGATGCTGACTAATTTCAAAGAAATAATACATTTATCGGCTTTTGTTCCTCTTATTTATTTATTTGGACTGTTTTTCCTCAGAAAAAAAAGTGATTGCGCTAATCCGTATGTTCCGATGGTCCGGATTACCCCTTGCAATAATTGATCCGGATTATCGAGTCAAGAGTCTACTTAATATACTTTATTTACGTCCGGGAGGTTAGTAGGTTATGCAAAAAAGCATTCATTCATTTGAAAAATCTTGTTTACATATTATTTCGAAAAAAAAAAACAACCTTATTTTCCACATTGTTTGGAAACAATATATTTATTGTCTGCGATGCCTGCGATGGTTTACATTGGGAATCACTGGGAATAGGATATAGAATATATTAGCTGCCCGCATACTAAGATATAGCCTCCAAAAATAATGGAGTATTCAAACGTGAGAGGAGATGCTGAACTGCATCTCCCCGATCGGTTTTTCATGATACATACATCAAGTATAAAATCATTCACCTTTATGTTTTGCCATATTGGGTGAGGTTATAAAACACAACGTTCGCGTAACGTTTCGCGTTTTCCGAAACGTTTCCTATTGTGTTCTGTAAACGCATAGATCCGGATCAGACTTGGTGTTACCATCGCCATCTCTCGGAAAGTGACAAATGTGACAATTGACACATCACAGCTGATACGTTTTGCTCGAAAATTAAAATTTCCAGTTTTAAACGAGATGCAGATACATTTTACATTGATTATAAATAGTTTAATAAATAAGTGAGGGCGGAAATGCACGGTTCGACGGCAGATTGTAAATTTCTGCCAATCAATCAAGCTATGCCTCGCAAGGGGGCGCTTAGAGGATCTGTTTGTAGGGAGAAGTTTCTGATCCGTAACGGCCGGTTGATTTGAAACGTTGCGCGAAACGTTGCGCAACGTTGTGTTTTATAACCTCACCCAATGATAGGATTTACGAAATAATTTATTGCCGGAAAGCATGTGGGTGGGTGTATGGGCAGATACCAAAGATTCAAAAAGTACTCATCTGGTTACTTGAATCGAATCGTTTCGATACCGAGTGAAATAGAAAGAAAAGTATCGATACCAGAATTCTTTGGTATCGAAACAGAAGTATCGACACTTTACTTGTATCGGAATGTCGTTAGAGTGCTTCTCATACATTGATTTCCAACTCAATTATGAAAATAACAAATCCCAGTTTCAAGAATCACATAATGTACTTGATGCAAATATAACGCTGTTAATGCGCGGATGTGTCGTTTTCGCTACATTTTTTGTAAATGCAACTTCTGAGTACTTTGCGTTACCCGCTTCAAAAAATTTTTGACCAGTACAAAGAAAACAGTTCTAATTTACTTATCCAGGGGATATTTCATGAATTCTATTAGCATTTTCTGAAATTTAATTTAAGTTCTTCTAAGAAAAACTTTTTTATTTGTGCACCAATTTCAACGAAATTTCACACAAATGTATTTCTATTGATGACACAAAACATATGTAAAAATGGATCAAATCGAACCATGGGGTCATGGGGCTGCCATACAAAACGAACCCACCGTTTTGGTTTTTCTATGAAACATTTTTTACACAAATTTCCCAATTACAAATTAATATGTCTTTATCAAAGCAACAAAAAAGGTCAAAACAAATGGAATCATACTATGGGGCCATGGTCCCTCATCCCCCAATAACATTTTCCACGTAAATATTTTTCTTTGCCCACTTTAGGGTTACCACCTCGACCACGACCCTCGCCAGGCACCTGCAAAAGGGAGGGGACCCCCTCCCTTCCCTGTGTTCAAAAAATTCTTTGCGAGCATGTACTGAATTTGTGAGGCGCAGTTGCCAAGAAGCTAAGATAGCCCTATGAAATAAAAGCTTAATTGATCAGATCAGCCTTTTCGATTGATAAATTAATAAATCCTTTGAAGGATTTTTCTGTAATGGCAGAGGAAAGTTTGGTAGGACACGTACACACTATCGATTCAAAAATGAGTCTACTATTCCGGCTCTATAGAGTGAATATTAGCAGTGCTAATTGCCATGCGAAGGAAGGGTGAGGGCAATCAACAACTTCTTTGAATGAGTGAGAGTTGGATTATTACCGAAATAGCGCATCCGCATTATTTTGGACCGATTCGTAATAACAGAAGAAACTCAATCCATGATAAGATCAAATAGAAATCGGTGGAGTCTTGCCTACTCATTCCATTCGCTGCACCACTTCCCTCGATTACTTTTTATCCCGGCTGTCAATAAGTATCCATTGCAATTGATATCCTGGGAATGAACCCAATACAATCAGCAAAAACTTACCAAATTATAAACATTATTGGGTTGAAAGAGACTGCCTATTTTTCATTCTGAGCTGGTAGGAATTTGTTGCCTAAATATAACTCCCCGGTCATCTGATCTTAAGCCGGCCCACACGGATCGGGGTTCGCCGAACCGCGCGGTGTAAAAGATCAAAGTTGTGTACAACACTCGCATGGAAGGAACAGAGGGGAGTCAACGAAAAGGTAACGTCCGTTGAATTACCCTATTGCCTCTATCCCTCCCAGTCGTGTGTTGTTCACAATTTTGATCTTATTTACAGGACGGTTTGGCGAACCCTGATAAGTGTGGGGCCGACATTCGTCAGATTTTCATTTCAGAATATGTTTCAGATAACCCACAGGATCCGTACAATTTCTACGAAGATAAATTAGAGCAGCAGTGTTTTCGATAAAGATTCGATCCGGTCAAAAGCAGGAGTCGTGCAATCTTGTGAGGCACAGCCATTCCAAGGCAATCAAGCTCTAATTTCAAATTTAAATATTTTTTTTGCTTAAATGCCAATATTACGTGCAAAGCAATTTCAGTGACCTTTGATAACTTAAGTTTGCAGCGATGCAGAGTAACACGAGACGTGTGACGAGATTCTTAGTTTCCACTGAATATGGTAAGACGTAAGACCACCATACCTAGGGACATACATCCACAGAAGTAATGTTTTTTTTTTTAATTGCGAGTAAACATTTAAGCCGCCACCTATCGCAGAATAGACTATAGGAACTCTGGAAAAGCAGACATTGGAAAACTAAATCAAACTCACGATCGTCATAAGGGTGAATATTTTAAGGAAAAGCTTGGCTACATATTTCAGTTGCAGCTACGTCCCCATGAAAAAAAATGTAGAAAAACTAAACTGTCAATTAAATTTTAATTTATAGTACTGACTTTTCAGGAGGACTACATTTTTCTACACCAAAGAGCGCGTCCCGGCAAATTTTCCTGAACCCGGCGTCCCGGCCGCACCTTCTAGGCCCGTCACTGCCGGGCGAGGCCCGAGCAGGTGGCAACCCTAGCCCACTTATTCCAACCAAACCCCACAGAAATATTTTTTTGTCGACGAAACGGAACTTTTGTGAAGACGGATGGAAAAGAATGTGTGGGGGGGGGGGTTAAATACAAGTCCTATGTACGCCCGAAAAAAACTTTTAGGCCAAGAAGAGCGAAGGGTATCCAAATTTCGGCCGCGCCCGAAATTAGCCTCGGTCTAGTTTTCAGTACAAATTTGTTCTACAGTTTTTACTGACACTAAAGATAATCATACGTCGAATTGACGTATTTTTGACTTCTGACCCCCCAATATCTTAGGCTGTGTGGCAACCAAGCCAATAATTTTGCCACGTAATTACGCCTACAGACATGAATTGAGTTAAATCTTGTAACCAACAAATTATAAAGCTTCACTTATGAGATATAATAAAAAGAAAAATTTCTGTACGTCGATTCGACGTAGATTATCTCTCTAGGGTTAATAGTGCTGCCGCCCCGATTCAATTATAGTTGAGTACGTTTTTGTTTTGATGGGACGGTTTTGATTGCCAATCGCTTATTTTTTAAGCTGAATTCACATATTTCAGACTTCGGGAGTTAAAAAAAAACAATTATCAAAATAAAATTATTTTTTAAAGAAGCTGTTATGGAAATTAAATATAGCGACCGAAAACGGGACCACCCATTTAGAGAAAATGTAGTGATATTTAATTCGTTGGTGTTGATTAGAAGCTTCTCGTTATTGGTGCAAATTACTTAATTTTAGCTGTCAAATTCCATACAATTTGAAACACTTTACAAGACAAATTAAAAGTTCAAGTGTTATTCACACTTAAATTTTTAATTTGCGGTGTCGTGTATTCTTCTACCATAAATTTCCGAAACATTCTATTTTCCATGACGTTTTCATTACGCACATACGTTTATTCAAATTCACGAGCAAGGTAGAGCTCCTTAGACAGATTTGTTACCTACGCCTTTGTGTTTTTGTATGCATTTGTAAAAATCACTTTTTGTGCATATCAAATACGTCCTGAATATATTTGTTCTTGAATAATTATGCAAGTGTTTTTTATTTAAGCTTTAATGCAGTGGTGTTTGATCCTAGTTATTGGATTTGTGCTTGTCATGTACAATATATAGATGGAAGATAGGGAAGGATTCCCTATAGTCATTTATTAATTTTAAATTAAATTCTTTTTATTTTGTAACGCTAAAAAAAGTATGTACCTAGGTATAATACATAATCATTTTTCTTCTAAATGTTTTGCACGAGCAGAACGATGGATATCTCCAATAAGTAGTTTGAGTGATGAGATGACATATCCACCGTCATCAACAATGTGTTGTTTTGTATAGGAGTAATTAAATTACAATAAACCAAGCTCTATTAACAAGCTGCTGAGTACAACGGTTAAATAAAATTAATGGTCTTTCTTATCTGAAATGAATATTGACAACAAATGTGACTGCCCACTTCAAACTATACAAAACCTTTGAAATCCCTTTTGCATCATCCCATATTTGCTATCCAATCCATCTATTGTTCATACTACCAAGATTCTGTTCCGCCTTACTCATTCCACTCGAAATAACTACTCTCTCTATTATTTCAACGCAATCCAGCCGAAAACATTCACCGCCGTACGTTTCGTCATCCATTTAAAATTTTACTCAATCGAAAATGGCTACAAATGCATTTGACTTAAAGTACTCGCAAAGTGCACTTCATTTAGATGGGAAAACATTTCAATTCCGGACGGAAATCTTTGTATACTCCTCGTTGATTTCAGAGTGGAACCAACAACGTATACATACTCTTCAGTCCTTACCCTTGAATAGAGTCGGCTTCGTGGAGCGTTTCTGCAAGAAGCTTGATGCTCCAAGAATTTCAGAGTTTCACCATATTATACAATAATAATGCTCCTGTATTCCCATATCCTTTGGCGTAGTTAACTGACTTGCCTGCTATGCGGACTGAGTCGAAGCATAGAGTCCGCTCGCTACCTTAATAGTCAGCCAGCTGGCGGAGCGGATCTTGTGTGCTGAAAAGATGCTTCGCTTCTTCTATGGCATACGTATACACACAGAGAGCAAAGAAAATGTACGAAACGGACATGGACGAAAAAAAAGGAAAATATGAAGAAAGGATCGCATGGAAAATACCCAAGCAAGAAAATGCCTTTATATACCGAATCTTAAAGAGCTCGTCGTTCTGGAAGAAAAATATTGAACTTTTCCTCTTTTACACAAATCCTCATTACGAAAGTTCACTTGAAGAAAATGTGCTGTGTCGAGGGCAGGGCGAACAACACACAAAAAAAAAGATTTTTATGTCAGAAAATAGCATATTACAGTGAGTGTTACACAGCGGGAGGGTATGGGTTATATGTAGTTTGTGAGGATTTGAATCGTTTGCTGGCGAACGAAGCTGGGGTCTTTAAGTATGATGGTTCTATAAAGATGTTAACACAAACTACGGTTTTCTATTAATCCGATAAAATATTTACAACAAACAATGGAAAATAAATTTATTTATAAATCAAATGATTAATGTATGAAATGTCGACAATGGTTATGCTTAGGTTCCTTAACACCTGACAAAAAAAAGCAAACCTGTTCAGACTTCTTTGTCTTGCAGTCGCTGGTTTCTCGTGTCTCGGGTCCTCAAGGTTTTACGATAACTTCAAAGAAAGAAAGAAAAAGAGGTACAGTAAAATTATGTAGCCCCAGAGAGTTAAAAGCCGTTGACATTGAAGGTACAGCACCCCTTACGAAACTCAAAAAAATAGAAAAACTAGTACATACCTCTAGAATTTGGAACCCGTGATGAAAGGTTCTAGTTGTCCATATTGTTGCTAAAAGTAAGTAACCAACTATACAACACGGCAAGCGCAAGGTATGTGCAAAAGTAAAATTGAGGATTTTATGAGTGCAAAAGAAACTTTGTGCTGAAAGCACGAAACATTGTTGTATACTCCGTAGCGCATAATGTTCGGGCACAACTCACATTACACAACACAAGCGCCACCACTACGTCTGCTCTGGAGTTATGAACCTATGCACATGTACGTAGAAACGTATATTTTCAACACGGATGTATGAACATCTCTTCCGCAAGAAAAGCGCTATGCAAGAAGTTCACTATAGCGCTCGGGAATCTCGCTTCAGGACGACTCCGTAAAGACGACATAACATCGTTGTAGGTGAAGGACCAGAAATAAAGGAAGAAGAAAAAATTCGTGGTTATTCGTTGCGGTAATATAGTAGTAGTATACGGCGACAAAAGATGTTGTATCCGTATATGGCAAGCGAGTCCTTAGTATCGAGTTGTTCATCCTTTACACGTTTCCAACACTTCAGGCGAAGCACGGATCCGTGATTATAATTTCTTTTGTTTTCGTGTCGCTGTGCACGAAAGGTGTGTGTACGAAATATTTATGGTCTGGCGAGTGCTAACTTGGTGTAGGGCTAAACGAAGCATTAAAGTCATACTGTGAATGCCGCTGTTGGCGATTGAGCTCAGGCGTAAATTGTATTTTGTTAATTTGAGTTTGCTTTTATTTAGGTATAGGAGAAAAAAAAGGATATTATGTACAAAAAATTTGCAAGTCTGGGAAGAATTTTGTATAAAAATGCAAACACATTGGCTGCATTCAGCGAACGAAAAATTCAGCAGAATATTTTTACTCCAATTGAATTCTCATTTCACATATAGATTATTCAGCAGAGAAAGGGTTCGGTGGCGGATAAATTCTTGTAGCATTTCCATTGAATTTTGTTCGCCGAATGCAGCCATTATAGAGAAATTTGTTGTGCTAAATGAAAAAAAAAATATTTATTTTCGAGTTTTAAAATCTCACTATAGGCGGAGCTGCTGAAGATATTTGACACAGATAAAAGGAAAGAAAGGCCTTTCAAGAAATATTACAAGTCATTGACAAGTATTTATTTATATAATATAATAAAGCATATATGTAGTATATTTATATAATAGTGTACTTTTTTCGGACTCGTTTAAAGTTTAAAAACTGCTAAAGCGCAAATAAAGAAACCATCCTACGAACATGCCAATTTTTCTAATGCATACTTTCCCCCCAATTTATTTTTGGGAGCGATAAAAGATTATTGAAAGAAAACACGATTAAAAAATCGCAAATAACAGATCAATATCGAAATTAGTGGCCCAGCATTTTGTGGTATTAAAGCGGAAAAATTTGCATATGCAAAGTGTTTCGTGGAATGGGCTTCAGATGAATTCTAATTACTGTATACCAAACCTCTGCAGCAGAAGCTTGACAATGTTCGTAATAAAATTAAATCACAAAGTCTTAAATCAGAACTCCAGCAGGAAATTATTTTAGAATGCTTAACGATCAATTTCTACAAGACGAGATTTGCACGTACATATCTCGTTAGTTATAGTTTCTTGTGTTGTTTTAGAATTTCAAAAATATCGATTCAAACGGACTCTACTGTACAGAGACGGCTTTAGGTAAAAAGGCGCTCGGGGCAAACTTGAAGTAAGCGCAACTTATAGTTTCTATATGAAAAAATTGTAATAGAATGAAACTAAAGAAAATTAAAAAAAAAATCAAAATTTATTGACATAAGTAATTATACAAAAAAAAGTTACATTATGGTTATGAAAAGGAACTATGATCCAGTTTTTAATGCGTGAAATGTAGGTACACTTTTTAGTTAATGATCGTAGCACTAAAATTAAAAATTACATTCCTATATTTTTTATTTTAAGTTGCAGAAATTTGTTAAGACGAATTTTATTATTCCAGTGAACCAAATAGCAAATTTTATTTAAACACAATTCGATTATGGTTGGTCTTCTTCGAGTATCACACAAATGATTCACTTGACACAATACGTTTGCAATTCGATGACTTACTATACTAAAGGGTGTTTCTTTAGTAACATACAATTTTAAAATGAAATAAATTATGGAAATATCCCGTTAACTGATGATCGCGTATAGAGCGATGCGTCAAATTGATGGTATTCTCAGGCCCGGCCCTGAGGGCGGGCGATCTGGGCGGCCGCCCAGGCTCACTACTTTCAAGGAGCCACCAATCTCAAGTAAAAATTAAATTCTAAGGGCCATCACTTAGAACAGGTATCGCCCTCAAGGGGCATCCACACAACAGCCTTTTAAAATATTCAGTAAAATTATGGTAAAAGTATTATTAAGTTAAATAACAATTTTATTGCGATAAGAAATCATTATCATTATTATCAGGAATTGATCACTGAAATGAGTGAAGAATTGAAGATTTTCATAAGCTTAATTCCTGGCAACAGCTCCACAATTACAGCATCGCTTTCATTTTTGAAAACAATCTCCAACATTCTTCGAATTTTGTTTGATTTTTTTTTTTTTTAATTTAAAATGTACCTTCGACCCATGATACAAGATCAAGCAACGATGGGCTTGGCTTAGCTGAAATGAGGTAGCAAAAACTCATTTGAAAAAATTGCCAATGTCTGAGCTCGAAAAATTAAATCTTAAATTTGTTTTAGCTACAAAAATAAATATAAGAATATAATAGATATAATAGTGCGATTTCGGCCCTAACCTAAGCTCCGAAATTACGTCAAACCAGAGCAGGCGCGTCAATAGGCGACAGTAGGCACCCGCCCGGGGCTCCCATTTGACAGGTCAAGAGCGTGTTGAAATAATCGCGGTGCACGCAAACAAAATCATATTTTCAACAAGAAATAAATTTAATTTCGGAAGGTCCCATAGTATAAAATGTCCCGGAATCAGAGACGTAGAAGCCTTTTTGGAGAGGGATTATTATTTTTTTTTGCGTAGAGAAAAATTAACAAGCGCATTGTTCTTCCAGACAAGTTGTTCATATTGAACAGCAGATAGTTCACTGTGCAATTTCGGAGAATAGCAAAGCCGATTGATGAGTTTTCCTTCAGCAATATAGCGTTTGAAAACAGTTTCAATTAATTAGTTGATTTTGTTTGTGTGTCTTATGGCAATATCATTTTGAAGCGGCTTGGCGGTGGCCTAAATTGTCATACCAAATGAATGGAATTAATTGGTGGTAGAACATGGACAATTCGTGGAATTTGAACACTTTAGCTTCCCGTTTTGATTTTTTTTTATCATTTCCAATGCATCTTCGAAAGATTACATTTTTTTAGCATGTTTCGTGTTTAAAATTGCGTTTGATTCCATAAATTCTTTCAAAATCGCTGATATTTTTTTTGTATAAATTTTCAAATTAAAATGTAATTTAGAATATCAAATAGTGTTAGGAGTCAGATACGCCGACAATTTGCTTGCGATTCGCTGAGTGGAATTGGTTCTAGAGCAAAAAAAAAGTCCCAACCTTAGCATTGTGAAAGCCAGTTGCGATCATAGGGGTTTTAACCGTTGAACAGAGTAGATCTGCGACAGTATCAGTTTTTAATTTATACACCTAGCCACTTTTTGAATATCAATGTCTTCATGCATTTTACCTAGAGATTTGAAGATGTATCCGAATGCATAAGAAAACAGCATTGACATACAGTAGAATCTCGATAATCCGGCAATCGTGTTGCATGCTGTTGTCGGATTAGCAAGATTGCCGAATTATTATGCTGGAAACGCACACAGCATTAGGTTCAACCTCCAGTATTCCGACATTTCTTTGAGCTGTGTAATCCGGCAGTATATGGAAGGAGTTTTTAGACGGCTTAAATTGGAGCATTTTTTGATTATTTATTACATGAAAAACAACTCTCCCAGTTACTATTCACAAAAGCAGCTTCCCAGGTTGATATTTGATATTCCTCTTTACAGATTTTGAATAGGAAAAACATTGAATAAAGGTTCTCCAATAGAATACAAGTTTTCTGAACATAATTTCGTTCAATCATTAAGCATTTTTTTTTTTTCTTGTAAAACTAAATGCTAGAAGACTAAGATTATCGTTTTATGTATCTTGTTTTATGTATCTTGTTTAGAAGCCATGACCATTCAGTAATAAAGTTTTTTTCATCACGGGTAATTTTAGAAATGAAACTTACTAGAAATTTGACCTTTTCGGTATTTGCTTTTTTATGAAGTTGCTTTGTTGTCTCAAAATGCACGTAAAACAAACGAACCTTATTATTGAATTTGGGTTCAGTAGTTCCTTAAAATTCTCCAATTAACTCTCGTCTGCAAAATATACTTGCTGCAAAAAAACAACACACAGAAGTGTTGAACTATCCAGTCAATCCCAAAAAGACTAAATAGATTTACCAGTTCTTATTTCTGAGTTCAACATATAAAAATGCTTCACGATTCAATTTAGTTTTCTGTAAATTTTTTTGGCATGTGGCTTATCCGGTATCAGTTTTTATTATTTTTCTACTTTTCATATTTTTTTCAGTAGTCTGGCTGGTCGAGCGGTTAGTGCGCGAGTAATAAATTATAAAACACAATTGAAATATCACCACCTTTATTTCTTGAAGTATCGCCACGAACTGATCGTACAAATTAGATTTCATCATTAGGAAAGCAAAAGTGCTGAGTTTGAATTTACAAAGTTACAATTCAAACTCAGACGAAAAACAAACAATGTAGCATTTATAAAGATATTAAATTTCAATAAACGAAAAGTGCAAACTAAGAACGGATATTACTTTTTGACAAATAGGTTTCGAGTTACGTTAATTAAAAGAAATATAAATGCTGATTTAAAGTTACGTTAAATTTAGTGTTGCCGATTACGATTGAAAAATAGAAATATAATTTAGGATGAATGATGAATCGTTGGTGGCCTAGTGGGCACGTAACTCCTCCCCCTTAGGTGTGAAGCGAGGACCACATGAGTCCTTGGTTGTGTGGATCTTGCTGAACTGGTTGAACCGGATAGACTATGGTTGGTGTACTGGATTCAAATGTCGTCATGGATACAGGGGTGTTCGGCTGTATGACGAATCGTTGTTGCTTGAATTTTACATATCCGAGGATGATGGTGGTGATAAGTAGAAACGCCAAGATGCTTGTAGAGCAGTGCAAGTAGGTATATGAGGTGTTCGATTTTCCATCTAGTAACTCAATGGACGCCATGTTGTTGATGGTCCAATTGGTAAGCTTCTCGAAGGACGGTTTGCTGATTATAGATGTAAAATTTATTTTAGCCAAAGGTTGTGGAAGAATTTCGATGTTATCCCAAAATGTTCTTGAACTGGTGGAGTATTTGATGCTGTTTATTTCTACGGTACATAAGGTAAAATTGATTAAAAATGTTCCCTTTAAATTTGAATTTTTAAAGTGTTGACTGCAGGTAGTCGATATGGGCTTCGCTACTCGGGTTGAAATATATAGCAGATTTGGTTCGAGCATAACTATCTCTTCGGTGGTGTCCTTAGATATTAATTCGCAGTTTGCTTCCTGATTCCGCAAAATGTCCGGAATGCATCCTTTCGTTATTAGATGCAATTGGGCTTTATCGCAATATCGTACACCTTCGATGGCAGGACACGGTTGCTCCACGTAGTAGTATGAATAGTCATTTGTGATAAGGTATGGGGAGTCAATTTTTAGGGTGTAAGAGGAATTTATAGGGAGTTCTTTTAAATGAAAGAAGGAAAAGTTTGTAGTTTCTAAAATTGGGATACTGATGGCAAAGATAATATTAGAATTGTTGTAATAGGCTTGGAGGCCGACTATCTCATAAATACTTTGATCGGATATGACAGTTACATTTTGTTCTTTTAGAATTTCTTTAATATAATCAATTTCATTAGGATGGAGTATATGTTTTGAAATTATATTTAGTTTAGCCAAAATTATAGATTCGCCAATTTCTTTTAAATGCTCATTAAGTAGATCGATATTGTATGATAGTTGATTGAAATATTGGTTAATACTGATCATTTCCTCTATTCTTGTAAACTTTAAATCAATTTTGTTTTGAAATTTTTCCAATGTGTTTTCTAGTTCTAGTTGTTGCCTGTTAATATGTAAGGTTAAGTTTTTGAATCTTTCAGTCATTTTCTCGTTAATTTTAATCTGTGTTTCAATTTGGCTATGTATGTTTTTCTGATTGTACTTTAGGTCGTTCAGTTCATTATTAATTTTTATGCAATCTTCATTATCCATATTTCCAGTTATAGTTTTTATAAAAGATCCTACTCCATCAAAAAGGGATCTTTTGTTTCTATGTAACGGTTTTGTAAGTTGTAAATTTGTAGTAAGCGAATTGAATTTATTATTTAAGACCGAAATTATTGGGTGGTACGAAGTTAAATTTTCTACATGTTTGGAGAAGGATTGAATGTTATTTCTAATAAGCTGAACGTTTACGTCGTAGTCGGTAATGTTGATTATGTGGACCAATTTGGTGTGGTTTTCAATTAGTCTCGCTTCTCCGAGTCGCAGAGGTAGCAATCCTTGGATGTTACTTAGGTCTTGAATTTTTATTTGTTCTTGCGTTGATAGATGGGTCAACCTGAAATTTACGTTTTTTTTTTATTTTTTGTTTATGAACCTTTCTATTAGTTGTGTTTACTGTTATTCTATTGTTAGTAACAACATTATGCTTATTAAATCTAGGGGCTAGTTTATTTCTTCTATCGTCTAATTCGTATATTCCTTCGTTATGTATATAGTTAGGAGGATCGTAGCGATTAGTGTTAAGTTTACTTATTAGGGATTGCTTTTTATTTAGACATCTGTCGTGAACAATTTTAACCAGATGTTCATAGTCTTTTTTATGTTTTAAGAGGTATTCATGGTGAGTCATACTAGAATCGTTCATAGAGAAAGGTGTTAATTTATTATAATGTCCAGTAATTAACTCGAAAGGCGTCAGGTTTGTTGTTGAATGGATTGAATTGTTATACGTTAGAACGGCTTCATCCATTGCTTCTGCTATGGGTTTTTGTTTATTCTGACTGGTTATTATTCTTAAAATTTCGGTAAGTGTAGAGTGGAACCGTTCAACGGGAGAATTTCCAGTAGAGGATTTAGGACAAATGGTATGGGATGGTATATTATAGAGTTAAAGGAAGTCTTTGAACAGTGATGAGACAAACTCGGCGCCATTATCCGTAACGATCTTTTTTGGAACGCCGTGATGTGACAAGAAATGCTTTAATGAATTTATTAAGCTTATACTATTTCTGCCGTTTAGAACGTAAGCACAACCGAATTTACTAAATTTGTCTAGAATGGTGAGGAAGTTTGCTTTCCCAACTGAGTATACATCAATATGTATTATTTCTAGGGGTTTTACAGGGGTTTCGGTTATTTCAAATTTTAGAGGTTCTTGATTTCGTTCATATTTATTTTTTAAACAAATTTCGCAATTATTTATGATTCTTGTAACTAATTGTTTCATGTTTGGGAAAAAATACTCTCGTTTGATGTGCTCCACCGTTTCGGTAATACCTCTGTGATTTGATTTATTATGGTAGTCCCTTATTAGTTTCTCTTGAGAATCAGTACATGTAATGTCTTTTAGTAATGTCATACATCGAACGAGTTTTGGACCCTTATGTAGAAAATGAGAAGAATATACTTGTTGGAGTATTCTAAACGTGTGGTCGTCTGTGATTATGCCAGTTACATTTTTATAACCGGTATAACTTCCGATAATTTCGATTAGAACGCTAGGGTCATCTAGATCTATTCGTCTTATGGTTCGTCGTTTCTTTGATGAAAACAAGATTTTAAGAGAACTGTGTACATTTCCTTCTGTTTTTTGAAGAATTAGTTGAGATGAGAAATAGTTAATTGGACGCTCAGATATGTGTATATAATCTCCTAGGTCTTCTTCGGCTGAATGAACAGTGGATCCCCCTTCGGGATTGGGAAGTATTTCGTTCAGATTTACCTCTACTCGCGATAGTGCGTCTGCTACAGAATTTTGATTACCCTTTCGATATATTATCTCATACTCGTACTCTTCAAGTTTTAACCTCCAGCGTATAAGCTTAGAGTTTGGATGTTTCAGTGAAAAGAGCCATGTGAGGGGCTTATGGTCGGTTATAATTTTGAATTTCCGTCCAAACAAATATGGGCGAAAGTAGTTCGTAGCCCAAACAATCGCGAGAAGTTCCTTCTCTATTGTGCTATAATTTTGTTCAGAGCAATTGAGAGTACGCGATGCAAATGCAACAGGCTTGTCAGATCCCAGTGGTCCTTGGCTTAGTACTGCGCCGATGGCTACATTACTAGCGTCCGTTGAAATATTGAATGGTTTTGAAAAGTCGGGGAATTGAAGAAGAGGATCGTTTGTCAAAATATTTTTACAAAGTTCGAAACATTTAACGTATTTATCGTCAAGTCGAATTGATTTCCCTTTGCGTAAGCATTCAGTCATCGGTTTGGTAATGTGGGCGAAATCTTTGATAAATTTTCGGTAGTAGCCCAAGAGGCCAAGAAATGATTTTATCTGTTTTGTAGTTTTAGGGATTGGAAATTGTTTTATTGCCTTAATTTTTTCGGGATTCGGTCTTACACCCTCGGAGGTAACGACATGTCCTAAAAATGAAACTTCCTTTCTAAGGAACTCGGACTTGTCCATTTGTACTTTGAAGTTTGCTTCGCGTAGCTTATTAAACACTTTAGTCAAATTTTCAATATGTTCCTGTAGGGACGTTGAAAAGATGATTATGTCATCCATATACACAAGGCAAATCTTTCCCTGGAGGTCACGCAGTATATTATCTATTACCCTTTGGAACGTCGACGGGGCATTTTTGAGGCCAAATGGCATTCGTACGTATTCGTAATGCCCATTATTAACTGTAAACGCGGTTTTTGGTATATCTTCTGGCGAAACCTCTATTTGGTGGAAGCCAGATGCAAGGTCTAGAGTGGAGAAATATAAACATTTCCCCAACTTGTCTAATATTTCTTGAATATTGGGAAGTGGGTAACGGTCATCGATTGTTTTTTCGTTTAATCGACGGTAGTCCACAACTAGTCTCCATTTTTGGGTTCCGGACGCATCTCGTTTTTTTGGAACTATCCAAATAGGAGACGACCAAGGCGAGAAGCTTGGTCTAATTATACCTTGATTCAAAAGTTTTTCTACTTGCTTACGCACTTCGTCCTTGTGTACCTCGGGAAATCGGTACGATTTTGAATAAACAGGCTTATCGTCTTTTGTTTTTATATAATGTTTAACCTTATTGTTGAAAGTTAAATTCTCTCCTTCTCTATAGAATATATCTTCATATTTCTTACAGAGCTTCAAAATAGCCTTTCGCTCTTCACAGTTAAGGTGATCAGTTCTTAATAAACTGGAAATATCAGCTTCGTTTTTCTCTTCATTACATGTAAAAGAAAAATTATGAACTTCGAAATACTGACTTTGTTTTATTGGCTGAACTTTAATCGGCTGTTCTATAACAAAAGTTTGAGATGAGTTTGAGAAGTTGGCGACTTCCATGTTAGAATACCATTTGTTCGCTTGATAAAGACCCTCTGAAATGAACAAATTGTCCATTATTTTGTAGGGTTTCACAAAAATGTTGCCATATTTGACGTCTACAGGAAGTCGAACTACCATCTTGCAGTTACTGGGTACTTCGTAGACAGATGACATTAAATTAGGTTTATACAGTAGTGGTATAGTAACATCCCTGGTTTTAAGGATAGAGTTGTGAAAGTCAAGTGTGATACTTAATTGTTTCATGGTTTCTAGGCCTATTAAACCATCAAAATAATCATGGAATCGGAATAACAAAAAGTCTAGTTTTTGTTTTGTTCTAAACTCTTGAATATTTTGTAACGTTGCTTGTTTGTCGATAACTACTTTTTTAAAAACTGTTTTTACCTCTATTGGTTGAATGTTTTTTATTAGTGCAGGGTTTACAATATCTGGTCTGATAAACGATTTATTACTACCAGAGTCGATAAGGAACTTGAAAACATTGGTTCCGTATTTAATATGGATATAAGGCAAAAGGGATGACTGATGATTGTTAATATCGACATAGCCGATTGGTTCTCCGAGGCTTGTTAATGAAAATTTTTGTCATCTATTGTATTTAAGTCAGGTGTAGAATATCTATTTAATTCGGACATATTTTCGGGAGGTACGCTTGTTTCGTTAAAATTATTTAATTCTGGATGAGGGTTTGATCTAGTGTAATTGGTAAAATTTCTGTTTGCAGAACGCGGTTTGTTTGCGTAAAATGGGATGGTACTGGAAGTATCCATTGGTTGTGATTTTGAGTTTCCAGACCTTGGTTGTGAATGATTTGTTCTTGTTGTAAAATTTATACTTGAAGTGTCCATAGGTTCTGGTTTATAATATGTGGATTGTGGTTTAGAGTTGTTATGCGAATGATAATTTTGGTTGTTTTGGGACATTGGGCGTTGATAATTTTGAAAGTTTTGGGATACTGGGCGTTGATAATTTTGGAAGCTTTGGGGTACTGGGCGTTGATAATTTTGGTAGTTTTGTGACATTGGTCGTGAAAAATTTATAGATTGAAAATTTCTAGCAAGGTTGGATCTCTGATGTTGTGGCTGATTTTTATTATAAGGCGTCTGCTTCATGTAATACGTGTTTTGTTCTTTTAGGCAAAATGCTAAAGCTTCTGATAGTTTTGTAGGTTGCATGGAACGAATTGTCGAGCCTAGCGGCTCGTTTAGACCACATAAAAATGTATTAAGACACATTTCATCGTATAAACACTGTTTAGCCACTAGCACATGGTGATTATTTTCATGAACTCTAATATGGTTAATCATTGCCGATAGCACCTCAATAGTTTTCGCGTAAAATACTTCTACAGTATCACCATTTTGTTTGAGCAAATGAAGGTCCCTAATAAGACTTAGTTCGTTTCTTTTATCCGCGTAATGTATTATTAAATTATTTTTAATATCTTCCCATGCGGTACCATAAAGATTAAGGACGTCATTCGCCTTGCCCACAATCTTATTTCTGATGGCACGAATGATTATTTTCGCATAAGCTAACCCATCTATTTCCACCATAACTTTTAGAATCTCCTCTACATTAAGGAGGAAATCGTATAAATTCCGAGGATTACCGTCAAAGGTCGGGAGATCCTTCACTGCATCGGGGATACGAAGCGAATTGAAAATCGGATTTACATCGACTGTTTTACTATTAGATTCAGGCAACTGCACTTGAGCACTTGTATTAATGTTACCGAGAAGCGGCAATTTTGGGATCTCAAAATTATTCTCCGTCATATTTTCCTCTTTCGGCACAAGGTAAGGGGATTCAAAATTTCTTTCTTTTCTTTCTTTCGGCATAGGTTTTAGGGAAGGAATGAATGGAACAAATGACTTACCAAAGTATGAATGAAAATGTTCTGATTAATGCCATTTCTAAAAGTTTCGCAATTTGGTGCACTGTCCAATTCACTTATCTATTCGCTGTCACAGTTTCTTGCACTATTAACTTATCTGTCGATTCACTGCCACCGATTTCCGTTCGATGTGAACATAGTTCCGAACCGACGAATTTTTGTTTTTCCGACTGCGCCAGTAATAAATTATAAAACACAATTGAAATATCACCACCTTTATTTCTTGAAGTATCGCCACGAACTGATCGTACAAATTAGATTTCATCATTAGGAAAGCAAAAGTGCTGAGTTTGAATTTACAAAGTTACAATTCAAACTCAGACGAAAAACAAACAATGTAGCATTTATAAAGATATTAAATTTCAATAAACGAAAAGTGCAAACTAAGAACGGATATTACTTTTTGACAAATAGGTTTCGAGTTACGTTAATTAAAAGAAATATAAATGCTGATTTAAAGTTACGTTAAATTTAGTGTTGCCGATTACGATTGAAAAATAGAAATATAATTTAGGATGAATGATGAATCGTTGGTGGCCTAGTGGGCACGTAACTCGCGCACCATCGGTGCACAGGCTCATGAGTTCGAATCTCACCGTGTTCCATTGTGTTTTTCGAACTCACGAGCTTGTGACAGACTATGATCTCACTCATATGTTAAACGAGTACCCATTTATGGGGATAAATAACACTGCTGAGCGTGATGCTGATCTCATTACCTCATCAAAAAGCAGATAAGATCTTGGAAATAGGATGTCACTAACACATCCTGCGGCCTTAGTCCAATGTTGGATTGTCGCGCCTGTTATTTATTTATATTTTTCTGAAAACCCATAATTTTAGATTAGAACTTAAATCTCACAATGCGCAGAATACCGCTTCGGACGATAGAGGCTCCTGATAAGAAAACTGCCGGATTACTGAGACTGAGTCGATTCAGTGAGAACGCCGGATTAGGAAGTGTTCCGGATTAGATGGGGGGGGGGGGGAATATTAAGATTCTGCTGTATATAAAAAGTCTATTCCTAGCAATTTACACTAAATTTTTAGCTAAAAAGATTTTTTCGTAAGATTAACAGGTTGGGTTTTTGGGTTTTTATCAGTAGAAATTTGCAATTTTACTGAAAAAAAAAACGAGACCGAGTCTAATTCGGGCGTGGCCGAAATTTGCATAAGCTTCACTCTCTTCTTGGGCTAATAGTTACTCGGGCGTACCTATGACTTGTGTTTAACGCCCCCTCCCCCATTATTACATTCATAAGCTCCATGATGTCGATGAATCAATATTTTTTGAGTGAGTTTTGGTTGGAATAAGTGCACAAACAAATTTTTTTCTTAGAAAATTTTATTTGAGGGGTACCTATGGCCCCATAGTACAATTACATTTGCTTTAACATATTTTTGTGGTTTGTTTTTCTTAGAAGAACTTAAATGGACGATTGGTACGGCAGTCTCATAGACTCACGTTGCCACTTTATCCCCTTTTAAATAAGTTTTTTGGTATGAATGGAAATATATTTGAGTGAAGTTGGTTTGAAATTAGGGTGACCACCTGCCCGCCTTCGATTTACGGGTCACTCTCGTATAAAATACGGGTTTTCATTTTTTTACGGGGCAAAAATAAAAATAAAAATATTTTTATGCCGTTATTTTTACATGTTATTTGAAAATTGCATTTTATTTTAGGCTCACCCTTGACAGTGTGAATATTTAGTCGGTTCCGGCTATCTGTCCATGCGTTACCGGAAAGCGAGAATATTCTCTCGATCGGTGAATTAATTGCCTTCCTATTTATAGGAAACCTTGTTCAGTTCGTCACCTGCTTGGGGACGAAATCGATGAGCTTTCTAGTGGCAAAACTACCCAAAACCCTTATCGATTTCGTCCTCTGTACGTCGAGTACATTTTAGGACAAAAAACAGCAAAAAAAACCCTTCTTCAGGTCGAACAAGTTTTTGCCTGTTTTCGACATAAAATGTACTGGAAACCCTATGCGAGCTCGTCCACTTTCAGGAAACGAAATCGGTAAGGGTTTTTTGGTACTTAGCTACTAGAAAAGATGATCCATTTCGTCACCTGCGTCTGGACAAGCTGAACAAGGGTTCCTAAATACGCTAAAGGATAGAAAAGACCAGTTTCAAAAATCGAATCATATTTTGCTGCTATTATTGATACCTTTAAATAATTTTGTCCGTGTGTCAGGGTTTATCACTTCATCGGCATCTCTTAATCTCCTGAACATATTTATTAATTAGGGGCGAAGTTACACAAAATTCCTCAGAATTCCTCATTTTCTTAAATTATCCATTGTTTGCCCCGTATTTGATTTTTTTGGTTTACGGGTTTTTGGACTTTCGGTGCCCGAAAAACGGGGTAACCCGTAAAATACGGGGCATCTGGCCACCCTATTTGAAATGGATGCACAAAAAAAAATTTAGAAGAACCTAATTTGGGAGGTTGGGTTTGTATTGCAGCCCCATGACCCATGGTCCGATTCCATCCATTTTTACATATATTATGTGGCATCACATAAAACTAGCATAGAAACCGATTTTTTAATCAATTCATCAAAACTACGATTTTTACAAAGCATCACTTTACAGTCAGGAATGATTAAATCCTTTCCATTCACATGTACATATATGTTAACTCCTTGAATAAAATCTAACCGCTGGCATTTCATGATACTGGTTCTCAGAAACTTAATAAATTGGAAAGCCTTGTACATACTATCACAAGCACGGTGGCGACTGACTATTTTCTTGTTTAGCTCCCTTTACCGAAAGGATTAAACCCAATGTTCTACACTCAATAATATCGTATCGACAGATTGCATGCTGCGGCCAATATATGAGGACGATGGCCAGCAGCAACGAAAGCAAGTACGAAATAGGAGCGCGCTGAAATCGACAATATGGACTAACAACGAAACAAATTTCCAAGAGCCCGTTCACAACCTAATAACCCAAACATGTGTTCATATAGCTGGCTGTGTATGAGCCGTATATGCCTAACACGACGTTTTGTCGGCATGTTCGGGCAGGAAGGAGTGGCCAGACCATAAAAAAAAAGCAACCAGCTTAGACTTAAATAACATGATCCATATTTGAGTCGATTCGGCCATCCTTCTTGTTCGATATTAAGGATACATGTGTACCTACCGAGTTGTTCATTTATGTATGTGTGTATATACCGTTAGTATGGCAATGAAGACTCTGCATAGGAGCATAGAACTAAAGCAAGGATGCCAATCAATTGAATATAAGCAACAACGGAACCAGCTTATTGTACTTAAGCTGAATGGTCAAGATGCCTGGAGCTGTATCGGCAACCAAATCGACAAACTTTATATGAAACTTGCCAATATATACAGTTACAATGAAATCCCAAAGTATCCGTAGACTCTCTCTTTCTCCTCTCTCTCTCTCGATGCTTATGTCCATGTTCGTCTCGTCTATGCAACTCTCCAATATTGAATTGTTCGTTCAATTATCAGGAGGATATCGACGTACTTAAAGTTGAGAGGCAAACAAGGTTTATCGGTTAAATAGAGGTTTACGAAAAGTATATTGGACGAAGATGTATAGAAACTTGGCGAGACAGGGATATTTCGATTGGATGTACACAAGTTTTAAAATTGTTAATTAAATGTTGAGAAATGTTTCAATATATTCTGAACAAATGAGAGTGGTTGTTTGCTGTAAACCAGGCAGAGATGAGAGGGCTAATCGTTTTGTAGGGAAAAGTGATTATATTATGGAATTTTGAATTTTATTGAAATTCAATATATAGTTTGTCAAATTGATTAATGAATTGAAGATAGTTGAATTAGACTAAATAGAATGAATAAATAGTTGAATTAAAAAAAAAAAAACAATAATTGAAGGTTTTATAATAAGATATATTTTTTAATAATAAGATGTAATTAAACCATGCAGAGATGATACCAAGTTTGATAGCTATTTTACCTTGCGATCGTGCCTCATATTTTCCCCACACATATCCTTGAAGCTCGTTAACCACCTACTCTGACTTGCGAACATTACCTTTTAGCATCCACTCTAAATTCTACGTAAAACGTGATGAAGATGTTTCGTTCCATTCTTCCGATTTCGAATAACCAATGTTAGAATCAAATCAACACAGCACAGCAGAAACTAACTACACATTTGAAAATAGAAGTGTCTCGCCACACTTGCTGCATTATATTAGGTATGTATTTCCCGCATGCAAGGTTTGGTTTCGCCAAGCTCCAGCTACGATACTTACGTGTAATGCATGTTTGGATCCTTAAGCGTAAAATGTTTTCAAATAAAATGAAATCGTATTTCTGAGGTTGCCCGGTCTTATACGATACCCATTCGAAATGTCAGAGAAGTCAGTTCGGTACGACGACGTCGAGGACGAAACGAATGCGATTGCATCGCGCGTCTAAACGAAAAGGAAAGATGGAGATAGCTCTGGCAAAATGAGAAGAGAATTTAGTTGGTCGTGGTTTTATCAATTGCACCAGCCAGGATATTGTATTTCCTTCGTTGGTGCATATAGTACGACGACCGCATAATATTATTCGGAGATATCTTCCGGGTATTACTTCGTCGGTGTTTGTTTGTGGATTTCACTGTGAATAATAGCAGCGCACGTTTGAGTTTGCAAGGATATTGAGTTTGTCGAGCATGCTATGTATTCCTATACAGTTATCCAGTACATAGCTAGCTATGTGGTTTGCCTTGATGACATGATGGTGAAGATAAATCCAAACTAAAAATTTTCACTTTATTGCAATGTGTGTATTAATTTCCTATACTTTTTTTAGATGTATTAGAATAAGTTTTTTTTGGGAATACAGAGGTTATTACCAATTGTCCTGAAATGAAATTATATTTAAAGAATGTGTTAAACATGGACAGCTTATTCTAAGGGAATTCCTATGGATGCATCACCGGGATAGATGCCTCACCTATCATAATTAAATATGTTCTCACTGGAAATTAGAAATTCATATTTCAGTCGTTGCACTGGAACTATCAGTTCACTTGTTGTCCACGAGTTCACTACTGTTGCAGTTTCAGTTGCTCATTAAGGTGTCTCACCAGCGTTGCCACTCGAGTTACAATTGTAACATTTTGTTACAATTTTCGATTTCTTGTTACAATGTTACACACCGACCAATTTTGTTACAATCGGCAAGAGTGGAGGGATCAACTACATTTGAATATTTTTCTATTATAAGTGACATGAACAATTATTTTTCCAAACAAATTTTATATTTTCGTGATGAGCATGATCAGCCACTAATGAGCATGATCAGCCATCTATTCAGCTAGGAATGTCCAACTTATGGTCCGCGGGCCACAGGCGGCCCAGTTTTGTGAGGCCCGCGGCCGAGAAACACAGTATGTAGCAGCACATTGCTTAAAAATGGAAACGTTTGTCAAAAATAATATGTGTTGAACTAAAGTCTATGAAATTTCTTGAAACTCGTCAATTTAATTAATTAATTAAGTATTTATTTAGGAAGCTGACGGTTGTCTAGTGTACTTTTGTTCGAGACTTATTACTGTCCGCCGAATTATTTTGACTCTCAATGATATTTCTAAAGTGTTTAATTCTTAGTAAATTAATTTGCAAAATGTGGTTGTTGATCGATCCACAAACTTCAGGGTTTTAATTTCTTGTCAAAAGTTTCTAAATTTGTTTGAAGTGCATTTTATGAATATTCTATTTCTAGAGGAAATAATCATGAGGTCGTTAGTGACTCAGATTGAAATTTCGAAAAAAAAGTCTATAGGTATTTTTACAAATTTTATCCTGCGCTCGTCAATCCTGAAGACATTTGGCCCAGGTCAGGTTTTGATTTTGAAACCAATGGATTAAGCGCCCGTTTTTGTTGGTCCCTTCTTAATTCAGAATCAATGTTCAACATTCAATTATAGCAGCAAACTGCACCAAGCCTTAGAGTTAGTTCAGTAAAAGAATTGAATTCTACGTTGACACAAATTTGAACAACAAATTTACGGTAGCCAAAATGTTCGGCCAAATTTGGAATGTAAGGGCACGAAATTTCACTTTAAATTAAAGTAGCATTTAAAAGGGAACGTGATAGTTTAATTCAAATTTATTAAATTTTATTCTTTTTACTGAAAACACTAGCGAGTGCATTTTTTTGCTAGCTGCCGGAGTTTTTTGCTGACTCCATTTTAGAGCACATCATAAGTTGGTGCGAGTTGCGCGTGCTGGTGTATTTGGATTCCAATTCCACTGACCCGCGTATTTGCTACCAAATTTATGTTTTTGCAGTAGGTCAGAGTACAACACGCAATATCGGAGTTGTTTTCTGAACGGAATAAGTATAGCTCAAGAACAGATAATAATGTTACTGCATGTATTTCTGTTCATTATATCTACAAGGTGGGCCAAAAGTAATCATCCGATGTTCTTTTGCTGTATTTTTCTTAATAAAAAAACTTTGGTTTTGCTAATGAAATACGTTTATTTAATCCCTTAGAATTTATTGAATCAAGTCGCAAAAATGACATCGGCCAAGTGGCCGCCGCCACAGTTGATTACCATACGGGCCCGTTTTATGGCATTTTCCATCACTCACCCAGAATATCGGGCGACAGGTTTTTGCATTCCTGGCGAATATTCTCCTTAAGGGCTTCAAGAGTCTGAGGCTTGTTGACGTAAACCCGCGACTTCAGAAAACCCCATAAAAAGAAGTCTGGAACAGTTAAATCGGGTGATCTGGCCGGCCAGTGTAAATCACCAAAACGAGAGATTAACCGACCCGGAAATGTTTCCTTCAGAATATGGCCGCGTTCCTTAGGAGTAAACCGATTCATGGCTTGACAGTTCGTATTCTACGTTTGTTTATTTCAGAAATTAGGAAAAATGAAAAAAAAGAAGGAAAATAAAGTTACAGCAATTTCTAATAGAGTGATTACTTTTGGCCCACCAAGTATACATATTAATTAAGTTCGATTATATCGTATTAAGCATTGTCTGATGTACTGAAGGGAGCATATCGTTTTGCGCCCAACATTGATCTGCTCCTTCAGTCATTCGGAAACTGAGCTTCTGCGCTTGATTGAGATTTGTAACCAATAATTTTTGGATTAACCCGGGAACACTAATGTGAGTCATTTTGACGCATACGCCGCAGATTACATTTTTCGTAGAAAGGGCGCTACGCCCAACCGGTTTTCGCTACCCTTGTTTTCCTTGATAAATATGTTCCCTACCGAATGTCGAAGGAAACGGAGGGTTCTGATTTTATGGTGAGCAGCTATTCGTGTTTTTCTGTGACGTCGTTAGTACTAAAGGAACCTTTTTTGTGAGTCAAAATGACTCACGTTAGTAATAACCGCCTATGTTTTGTACTTTACATACTTGGTTTCTGGGTGATATTTTACAGTCTATCCAATTATCAAACACACATTCTTACTATCCTAATATAAAACAAGTATTTCGAGGTTTTTGGCGCACCCTTTCATACTCTTCTCCTTGATAGACCAAAGTTTCTGTAGTGAGTCAAAATGACTCATGGTTAGTAATAAGCGCCTAAAATTAAGGTTAGTGTTCCCGGGTTAAATCTTTTATGAAATAGTAGATTCGAGTTTAAACAAATTGTGGAAATTTTGACATATCGTTTCTCCTATAAACCAACTTCGTCAAAAATGTTTATGGAACAGAACAGATCAAATCTTCGGAAAGTCAAACATTTTCAAAATCCTTTATTTTAATTTATAACTCTCTGCTATTTGTGAAGCAATCATTCAATTTGGACTTGCGCACATTTAATGCTAAAATTGTTCATTAACAACAATATCTTCAAATTTGTTACAATCAACCTAAAAATGTTACAATTTTATCAGATAAATGTTACACTTAGAAATCTGAAAACGGCAACCCTGTGTCTCACATTTAATTAGATCCACTATTACCCCTTTCCCGGACAGAACGTCTATAGACGTCCAATTTTGAGTATTTGACATACAAATCGAGTCAAATTTTGGCGTTGTGTCCGGCAATGAGTTAACTGTTCATAACAGACGTATCCTTTTCTACGCAATACTTGAGATAGTGTCATATTTAATATCCAGGAAGGAATGTTTTATGAGTGTAACGGTATCCCTATTATAGAAATATAAAACGAGACCGAGGCTAATTTCGGGCGCGGCCGAAATTTGAATACCCTTCACTCTCCTCGGGCTAAAAGTTTTTTTTGGGCGAACATATGACTTGTGTTCAATCCTTCCCCATTCTTTTCCTTCTGTGGCGTCGATAAAACAATATTTGTGTGTTTTTGGTTAAGTGGGAAAATAAAAATATTTACTCAGAAAACTTTATTGGGGGGATGCGGGAGCATGGTCCCATAGTATGATTCCATTCGTTTTATTTTTTTTTGTTTTGACAAGGACGCATTAAGTTTTTGAAATTGGTGTGGAAAAAATGTTTCTTAGAAGATCTAAAATGGGGGTTGGGTTTGTATGGTAGCCCCATGACCGGTTTGTATGGTAGCCCCATGACCCCATAGACCGATTCCATTCAGAAATCTGTTATGTCTTATGGCATCAATAGAGATGCACTTTTACGAGTTTTGGTTGAAAGTGATGCACAAATAAAAAAGTTTTTCGTAGAAGAACTCAACTTGGGGGGTTGGGTTTGTATGACAGCCCCATGACCCCATTGTCCGATTCCGTTCATTTTCACATATGTTTTGTGGCATCAATTGAAATGCACTTTTATGAGGTTTGATTGAAATTAGTGCAGAAATCAAAAAGTTTTTCTTAGAAAAACTCAATTTGGGGGTTTGGGTTTGTATGACAGCCCCATGACCCCACAGTCCTATTCCAACCATTCTTACGTATGTTTTGTGGCATCAATATAAACACATTTGTATGAAATTTGGTTGAAATTGGTGAACATATGAAAAAGTTTTTTTTAGAAGAACCTAATTTGGGGGGTTAAGTTTGCATGTCAGCCCCATGACCCCATAGTCCGATTTGATCCATTCTTACATATGTTTTGTCTTATCAATAGAAACACATTTGTGTGAAATTTGGTTGAAATTGGTGCACGCATGAAAAAGTTTTTCTTAGAAAAACCAAATTGGGGGGGTTAGGTTTGTATGGCAGCCCCATGACCCCACGGTCCGATTTAAGCGATTCGAACATACAAACTGCCTGCAATAAAAAGAAGCATGTGTGCAAAATTTCAGCTCGATAGCTTTTAAACTGGCCGAGTAAAACGCGTAGCAACAGACGGACAGACGGACAGACGGACAGACAGACAGACGGACATCGCCCAATCAACTCAGCTCGTCATGCTGATCATATATATACATATTTTATATGGTCGGAGATGCTTCCTTCAATGCGTTACAAACTTCATGACAAAGTTAATATACCCTTTACTCTACGAGTGAAGGGTATAATGATATTTGTAAATTTCGCCAAAACAATATGGTTAGAGAGCCGATCACTTGTGTATTTCTAAAGGGCAGACGCTTTGGAGCATCAATACCGGATTAACGTATAGATGGCACATATTGAAACGTATTGTAAAGGAGGAGTGCTATCCAGAAGAGACAATGGAAGAATTACCAGCTTATCGAAACAATTGCCAAAATAGAATCGGGTGAGATGGAAGTCAATGCAGCGAGTCGGTACTATCATGCAATACCATCCAGAACCCTGCGATTAAATTCAGGGGTCGTTGCCGACATTCCCCTTGGCCCTACGCCTTGAGGGCATTGAAAACGAGAAAACGCTTGGTGAAACAGATTATGTAGCTGGACAAAGTAGGTTTCGCTCCTGATAGAGATGGCATAAAGTCCTTGGCATTTCAGTGTGCCGAAAAACTAGGAATCCAACACAAATTTAATCAAGATACCCAAATCGCGGGATATGACTGGTTAGATTCATTTCTGCGCAGGAACAGCGAATTAAGCATCAGGCAGGCCCAAGGTTTATCACTTGCACGTAGCGAAGGAATGAATCGTCACAAAGCGACAGGGACGTAGCTAACAATTTCAAATTTTCATCTGCAGTCGGAAAATTTGACCTCAGTGGTAATATGTAGGATTGCTTTTTTCGGCATGAATAAACTTACAAAAGAACACCTGTCGATGTTTAAGGATATAAACATTTGAAAGTTGCAATATTAAAAGTAAATACTTGAATATACTTAGAGATGCCACGGATATCCGGTTACTATCCGGTATCCGGCTATTTTTTTTAGTATCCGGTAGAGGCCGGATGGAAGCTACTATCCGGCCGGATACCGAATATTTAAAGTCTTACGCATTTTAATTAAAATTCTGTAATCCATTTTATTTATATCTTATTAAGACTCCTGAGTCCCGACATTTAATAATTAAAGTCCACACTAGTCGCAAAATAATAATGAATGAAACCAAGTTTCTCGGCCTTTGTGGGTAGTAAACGATTCCGTTTATCCTCGTAGATAAGACCTGCGTCAGAAAATAACCGCCCAATGAATACGAATCCGAATCCGAACAAACTTGATGAGAATCGGATACAGTATTGCGTTCGCTGATCACCACTTGACAGGGTCACCCTCCGATCTAGGCAAGCAGTTTTTATATAATTTTCAAGCTCAATTGCAGCATCGCTTTTTTGCATATCCTCACTCTGCATGCTTTCTGCACAGATTTCATCAAAGCAGGTCCAGTACCTGTCGTGTATATCATCAGTGGACTCATCATTTCTATTTTTTGTCCGTTTATTAGGTGGTGAGGAAGAGGAAGAAGCAACCTCAGCATCGGGCTCATCACAGCTCATTTAAAAGCTTCTAAGAAAATTTTTTGTTTCGCTCTCACCATTTGAACCGTTCCTAAGAACCTAGTTTTAAACCTCGGATCCAGAAAAGTTGCAATCGAGTATTTATCATTTTCATCTAACTCAAAAGGCTTTTCTATCTCAGCTTTTAATGAAGATCTCATTCGTAGTAAGTCAGGTGTTCTAATGGCGGTCTCCTCCTTTCCCATATATTTGGTCAAAGTTATAACATGGAATTACCTCATAAATGCACGAAAGACCACAGCTTGTTATCCTGGTTATTTCTTCGAAGAGCTTGAACAGTTTTATGGATTGTTCCATGAGATCCCACTGAGACGGTGTCAAATTATTTACAGATGCATTATCTGTTGTATGCAAGGATACAGCTCGTTTTTGCTCCAATAAGACCTTTCCATTAAATAAAAGGTGGAGTTCCAGCGAGTGCTAACATCTTGCATCAGATTGTGATCTGGTAAATTAAGTTCCTGACGAATGGCTTCTGAAAAGAAATGAAAAGAAAGAACTGAAATGAAAACAAAAGAAAAAAACTGAAACGAAAAAGAAAACTGAAAAGAAAATAAGAAGGCAAGTGATTAAAATGGTGACAATCCGTATCGCAGCTGCTACCATCTCCAATACCTCCTGTTGGGACTTCAACGACTCATGGAAAACTCGTTGTAAGGAATGGATAAAACATTTCGCAGAATCGTACTCTGCAAATCGTACGCCTTTTATCATATTCGCTCCACTGTCGTGAACAAGGAAATTAATTTTGCTTTGAGGAATATTCCATCTTTCTGCAATGGCAGTGTTTAGTGCTTTGTGGTCTGAATAGGCGCTGGAAATTCAGAAGCAATGTTTCTCAATGCTCCGGCGTAGAATGCGGCAGGATATTCGGTATCCGGTATCCGGCCAAATAACTATCCGCGGCATCTCTAATACATACTTATTAACAGAGCTATTCGGCATAAAAACATAAAAGTTATGTTTAAATTATAAAAATTTGGGATAAATTTGGAAGCTCAGGACCTTAACATTTGACGCCATGAAACTCATTCGCAGTACAAAAAAGTCTTGACATTAACGACGACAGCGAAATCAACGCGTTAGTGCAAAGCTCCATCATTTTCGCAAGAAAATTAGATATTGACCCTGAATTGGACCACAAAAAACAACACCGAACTACTCGTGGTCGTGCTCCGAAAAAAATTGGACGAATCATCTCAAACTACAACCGAAATAGAATTTTCATCATCTTACCGAAAAGAGTTCAAAATCCTTTTTGACGTTTTTATCTCAAAGTCGACAGTAGAATTGGAAAAAGTAACCAAACTGCTCAAACCATTTCAAGACATATTTCAAACTCCGGCCGATAGGAAAAATTGCACGATAATCTCAGTAGCTGCGGTGATCGAAACTTATTTTTGTATTTCAAAGGAGATTCCTGACTGGCCTTCATGCTGAAGTTCAAATTCTTCCTGATAATTGCTTCGAGTGTCAACATTTTGGGGAGATAGCGAGAGAGGCTTTCAAACTAAGGGCCAAAAGTTTACAAGATTGGCAGCTTATTTTGACATGTCTAGTGACATCAGCTTCGAGCGAATCAAACTAATGTTTTTTGCGAAGGATATTGTCAATAAAATGAATTTACAACGAATTGTGTTTCTGTCTTTGTATTTTTCGATATTCAAATGAACGTCCAAAAAATATATTGATTATAATTGGTGAATTGTCAAATGTAGTCGGCAAATTTTACTTCCCCCCCCCCCCCCCCCCCAACAAATGTTTGCTCGGACGGTCCCTGCAAAGCGAACGATTTCTTTAAAATCCTTAAAACAGTTTTCACGGAGAATGACATGTTCTACGAGCCCGCTAACTATTGGACGAAACCGGATTTCAGTTGAACAACGAAGCTGGTACGGTTGTGACTTCAAAGGGAGCGAGAAATGTTCACACTCTAATTTCCAGTGAACGTGGTGAGAATGTTTCCATTATTGCATGTTGCAGCGCTGAAGGTCTATTTCTTCCCCCTGTGGTGATTCTTAAATACGTTAGAGAGAAAAATAATTTGGAGAAGGCCTTCCGCCTGGTAGTAAGGTTTTTATGAATTAAAAATCATCGTTTACGTCTGAGCTATTCTTCAAATGGCTGAAAGAGCATCTCGTGCCAAGAAAACCATAAGGTAGAACAATCCATATTTTAAACGGGCATTCTTCGCATCAGTTTTTTTTTTTTTTTTTTTTTTGCCTCACAGAAACTTTTGTCCCGGGACTAGGCTTCTCGGCATCACTTTACTTACTATCCGTACGTAAGTGACTAATCAATCAATCGAGTGTAAACTCTAGCAGATCGTAAAAAAAACTGAAAACAAAATATATTAATAAGGAAATTTATCACAATAACTTCTTTTAAACATTAGTTTATTAGTACAATTAAAATTAACTAAGTCCTTCAAACTATTATAAAGAATAATTGACCTTGTAATTGGTTCATTAAGCCCATAGTTTACTCTATGATAAGGCTGAACAAGAAGGTTGTTCCGCCGTAAATTGTGAGGAATATTTCTGACTTGAAAGTTATTTAATATATCTTCACAAACAATATGAGAGCAAAACAGGTCTCTTATAAACATAGCGTTTAAAAATGTTCTTCTATAATCTAAGGCTTGGAAACCCAATAAGGAACAGCGAGTTTTATAATCTGGCTTGAAACGCCAGCCAATTTGATAAATGGCAAACCGTGTAAAATTGTGTTGAATTCTTTCTATACGCTCGATATGCACCTTATAGAACGGATTCCACACAATAGAACAATACTCCAGGTGCGAACGAACGAAAGCTGCATACAATTCATTAGAGATGCTAGACTTTGCTGAGGAGCATGAGTTTAAACAGTTTTATTCGATCTCTGATGCTGCGGAAGATGTTCCAGATACGCAAGCCGAAATTCCTTTTGGACATTAGCCCAACATTTTGAAGGAAAGAACACATAAAAAATGAAAGCAATCGGGGGAAATCTTAACGTCAACCAGTGTAAAAAAGCAAGGGTCACATGGTAGTAGAAACAAGGAAAATATAACTACCAAGCGTGGAGTTCATCACGTTACACGTTAAGACGACAGCGACACCTCCGTCCCCGAAACTTTGACTTCAACTTCAAAGAAACATTTGGACGACGACCGATGTGCAGAATACTTGAAATTGAGTGGACTGGTTACAATGCTTTAACTGTAAAAAATGGTTGCATGAGACATGTACCATAAAGTAAGTAATTGGAATAGAGATGGAACTCCATATAACATTAAAATCTACTGAAAAACATTTTACCTTTGAGTGTGTGCTGTAAGTAACGTATGTACATACAGGAAGATATCTTCGTGTATATACACGTTCATTACAGCACACACTCAAAGGTAAAATGTTTTCCAGTAGATTTTAATGTTATATGGAGTTCCATCTCTATTCCAATTACTTACTTTATGCATGTACTACGTAACCTGAAAAGTGCAATTTATGTCGCCAGAAATACGTCTTAAAAAGCAAAAAAATCTAATTGATAATTTAATAATTTTGCTTTGGGGCATCTCTTCTTTGAAGCTTGGGCATCCCACCCAGAGCTTTGGGAGAAACACAATTTTCATTGATCATACTTTTCATGGGCGTCGCAAGGGGGGCAAGGGGCGGGTAGGGGCGGTCGACGTTGAATTTTTGTTTAATACTTATCATACTGAAAAAAAAATTCTATCATAGATAATTTTTTTCCGATTCACTTTTTCGTTTTTTTGTTTACAGTTTACATGTTCTAAAAACCACTCAGTAAGATTTCAATATTAATTTATTACAAGCCGTTCTTCTTACTTGACAAAGTAATCAACATAGATACATATGGACATACCTAATTCTATTTTATTTCGTCCAAATTTACAGCAATCCTGAGCGCTATGGATGGCCCGTTTTAATGTCTATACAATACACTCGCGTAAACGTGAACTGCGCAAAAGGTGAAGGTGAACAATTTTTTGTGAGCCCAGACTACTCTGAAACGTGAACAAACTAGTCTTGGAAGCCCTAAAACATGAACATTGAATGCTTGGAAAAATTACTTATTTTTTTGCCATTTGAAATAAGGTTAGGCTAGGTACAGAAAGGCCGCCAGATTTGGACCCCGCGCACTTAGACCAGAATTTGGTCCATTGTGATACCACAAATAAGTTCCAATGCGAAATTCGAAAAAAATGTTCATTAACCTTAACCACTTGTGGAAAATAGAGTATCGACTGCACTTGTCCCATAACACGTACTGTTTTTCGCAATGTCTCCTAATTTGACCGCAGTTTTTCGACCGAACACAATTCATCCAGGGATCTAGCGTGAAATTTTTGGGCATGTTTACATCGACCAGTAATGTAGGTACGTAATGAATGATCCACTGCCACTTTCAATTGCGATTTAGTTCACTAGCTTCTGAAGTCTTGACGATTGTTTGCTGCTTTTCTGTAGTTACAGCTTTCCAAGTACTGCTCCCTTACAACGGCTTTGTTTTTTGCAATCTGGTTTGCAAAATTTTGGAAAACCCACCGAGAGCACTTGGCTGTGAAATGCTCTTGATACCACTCAGACTAGGCGCTTTGGTTTTGTTCATTTTTTTCTTCAACCCGTCTGCATTCAAATCCTTCTCGACATCCAGAGCTATAATGCTCAGATCGTTGATTTTGTGCGAGAGAATGTTGAAACTGCATCATACAATAATTAAAAATTTAACAGCTGCTCCTAACTACAAATTTATTTTTTTATCGCATATACGTATTTCGGGAGCAATGTGCTCCCTTCTCCAGTGCGTTAGCTATTGATACATTGGCAATTGTACAGGTGTTTATATTACGAGAACATTTTTTTAAAGTTACTCCGACAACTCCAGGTTGGTTCATAAAAAAAAAAAGAAAGAAAAAACAAAGCACGGCAATTCAGGTAAAAGGGTTAATTAGAATTGGAGTAAAGTTTATTTCTTGCCAGCTCTCTAATTAATTTGGTTGGGCAATTTCTTTCGTCTGTGTTGAGCAATGTCTCCGGGTTTCGTCGCAATATTTCGAGGCTCTCCCAAGCATCCAAAGTGTGTGGCCTCTTGACGTGTCCTATCAGCTCCAGATTATCGCTATTGGATGTTTCTCCTCAATGATATGTTTAGCTATGGATGATCTGATTGTGCTGGTTACTCTTTTTTGTCCACTTGCTGCCTCCCTTAAGTGCTCGTGAAATCTCGTTGTGATTAGCCGCTTCGTCTGACCAATGTATTGCTTCCCGCAGTCGCCGCACGATACCGCATATATGCAGGCTCTTTTTCTCCTTCGTTAGTCGGTCCTTCTCGCTGCCTAGTTGACTCTTCAGGGTGCTTCCTCGGGTTGTTCCTACGATGTTGATGTCGAATTTCCTCATAAATCTTGTAGAAATTTTTGGCCATCGGTATTCTTCTTCTTCCTTGCCTCGTTCTTTATACCGCTCCACGGTTTCGCGTTGCTCGACCTGCGGTGTAGGCACATCGCCCGTTTTGGCGATAATTTCTCAGCATATTTCTACAGGCAGCTCTATCTTGGGTCGTGTCATCGCCGAGACCAATGCGTTGTTGCTTTTTCATTTGACATATCCAGGTGTTCTTCGGTCTGCCTCTGGCCTTGGGTCCATCAAGTGGAGCTTCCATTGATATCGCCATCGGTATGCTAATCCATCTCATTTCGTCTTTCGCTTGATCGTACAATGTAGTGCGTTCGCTCCTCCATATTTGCTGCTGTTTATTCGCCATGAGCTTCTTGATTATTTCTGTGTTGTATCCGTTTTTGTCGCTGTGACAAGGATATATTCCTTTTCCTTATCGAAACCGTTTTTTGATAGCGGGTAAGTATAAAGCCTGTGGATCATCGAATTGTATGCCGCGAGTTTTTGCGATGTACGATGTGCTGATGTCGCCATGATCGTCCTTTGAGTTGCGGTCGGTTTCCTATAGACTTCGAATTCGAGCTTACCTGTATTATTGATGATCCGTACGTCCAGAAATGGTAGTGAGCCTTGTTGTTCCATCTCCATACTAAATTGTATTTTTGGGTGGATCTTGTTGATGTCCTGCAGTATGTTTATGGTATCCTCCTTCCGGACTATGGCAAGGACGTCATCCACGTATCGTATCCACAGTCTCGGCATTAAACCTTTTTCTTCGATCAGCGACTCAATATGAGCCATGAATATTTCGGCCAACAGTGGTGACATTGGGTTACCCATCGAAACGCTATAGATGTTGTTTTGTAAAATTTGCCTCGCGATACAAAGTAATTCTCCGCCATACACAAGTGTGTGAGGTTGGTGTATACTTTAACCTACCTTCTCGATTCGGTTGTATTCCCGAACTTATTCAGCCAAACTTCGAGCTGGTGTGTTCGGAAACAGTGACTTCACGTCGAAGGAGATTAGTTAGTACCTCGTCGTTGGCGATGCGTATGTCTTGCAGCTTCCTTTTGAGTTCGATTGTGTTTCTCACTGCATACCTACTATATGGGTCGCCGATGTCCATTAACTCGCTTGCCAGCCATTTCGCCACATTGTAGGTCGGGGAGTTCGAGTCGGCAATAATTTCTCGGATTTCCTCTCCTTCCTTATGAATCTTGGGTTGGCATCGAATCCTTGGCAATGATGGGTTAGGCATCTTCAGCTTGGTTATGTCCGCGAATGTCGTACTGGCTTCCCTAAGTGCTCGATCCACTCGTTTTATTGAATCCGGGAGGGGGTTTTTTCGCAGTTCGTAGAAACTTCCATTCGATAACTTAGCCGCTACTGCCTGATCGTACTGAGATTTATCCATGATCACAAAGTTATTTCCCTTGTCGGCTTTAAGGTAGTAAACTGGCTTTTCCTTGAGTTGATGTATGTAGGTATATTGGGTATCAAAAAGCACTATAAATCGAAATTCGTCAGAAACATGCTCAAAACTTCAAACGTATTTTTTTCAAATTTTTGCGAAATTGTTCTAAACATATTATTTTAGGATATCATGAAGTAAGAAGTCGCTGCAATTTCATCTTCTATACTTGAAGAGTTCAACATCTACAGATGCGATCGCAATCCCCAAGTCTCTGGAATGTTGTTTGGTGGTGGCTCTCTGGTTGCAGTCCGACGTAACATGCTTTCTATACTTGTTTCTAATACTAAAGATGACTATTTTGATTGTGTCACAGTTCTAGTGAACTCATTCAGCTCTACCAACCTTCTTATTTCCTGCATATATATTCCCTGCAATTCGCCTATATCAACTTTTGAGCGCCTTTTTTCCTACTTTGAATACATCATCAACGTTTCACATCCCAATGCAAACCACATTATCTGTGGAGATTTCAACCTCCCAAACGTCAGTTGGCCTTCTTGCCCTGGTCTCCCAGCTAGCTCTTCCTCACCCATTATGGCCTTAACGCTTTCTTCATTCATGGAGTTTTGTAATCTTCTACAATTTAACTTGTTGCAAAACTACATGAATCGAACGCTTGACCTAGTTTTGAGCAACCTCCCTGTGTCGTGTATCTCAAATATTGTTCCATCTCCTTCTTACGTTCCTTCTGACCCGCACCATCCTCCATTTGAATTTGAAGTGTCTGTTTTGTTACAGTCCCCTGATGAGCGCCTCAAAAACCCTCACTACAATTTTCGCAAAGCTAATTACGAAGCTATTTCGCTTGCACTGAGTCAAGTCGACTGGTCAGGTATTTTTCGGGACCTAAATTGCAACCAAGCTGTTGATGCATTCTACAATATTCTTAATGCTGTGATTCATGAATATGTACCTCTCTACTCCCCCAGGAAACGGAATGGTCTAGTTTGGTTTACTCGTGCAATTTACAAAATTCTTAACAGAAAAAAGCGAGTACACTGCCGACTTAAACGTTTTAATCGAATTTCTGACCTCTTGTTATTCCGTCAACTTCGTTCAGAATCGAAGCGTCTTATAAGAACGGCTCGTAATGCCTACTTAGCCAGTATCGAGAATGGTGTTAAGAATAGTGAGAGTCAGTTATTCTGGTCCTATGTCAGGAATATGCGCTCTTCTTGCTGCAGTCCTTCCATTATCACTTACGGCAATCTTACTGCAAATTCCCCTAATGACATCAGTGAGTTGTTTGCCTCATATTTTTCAAGTGTCTATCGTCAGTCTAGTCCTCCTTTCTTGTCTAGCTTCACTCCACAAGCCCCAATGAACGCTTCCTCGCTTTCACCAATTGACCCTTCCTATGTCGATTCCCTTATCTCTTCCTTAAAACGTAGCTCATCCTCCGGACCCGATGGCATTCCGAACACCTTCATTAAAAAAACGCATGATGCTTTATCATATCCACTGGCATTAATTTTCAACAGAAGTCTTCAGGAGTGCATTTTCCCTTCACGTTGGAAGTCCTCATATATCGTTCCTATTCCTAAGAAAGGCGATTCTAATGAAGCCTCTAATTATCGTCCTATTGCTCTTCTGTCCAATTTTTCGAAGCTCCTTGAACGAATTGCTTATGACTACATATACGAAAGCTTTGGCCACCTGATCTGTCCTAATCAACACGGGTTCTGCAAGAACAAATCAACTGTTACCAACTTGGTTGAATTTGTTGATTATGTGGCCACGTCTCTCAACAAACAGTTGGATGTCCATACCATTTACACTGACTTTGCTAAAGCCTTTGACACGGTTGATCATTTCATCCTCCTCGACAAACTTTCTGTTTTTAATAACTTTCCTCCTCTTCTTATATCCTGGTTATCGTCCTATCTTCGTGATCGCTCCTCTAGCGTCGTGTTTAATAACACCGTCTCATCCCCATTTTGCCCCTCATCTGGAATTCCTCAAGGCTCTATCTTAGGCCCACTTCTATTTGTGTTTTTTATAAATGATTTGCCATCCAACCTCAAAAATCCCTGTCTTCTTTATGCAGACGACTGTAAATTATTCTCTACTATCTCCTGCTTTGAAGACTGTGCAGCTTTGCAATCTGACGTAGTTAGTTTATCTAATTGGTGCCAATCTAATAGACTCGACCTCAACGTCTCCAAGTGTAAAGTCATGGTTTTCTCTCTTAAGCCCGTACCTAGTTCATATAACTACAACATTAACTCTTTTGATCTTGAAAACGTTTCAAAATTTAAAGATCTTGGAGTTACCTTTGATGGCCGGCTTCGTTTTAATGACCATTACGCTGATATCACTAACAGGGCATCCAAACTTGCGGGTTTTGTCTTACGATGTTCCCAGGACTTTCGGTCAATGGCTACGTCTGTTACTCTGTATGTTTCTCTAGTCCGCAGCATCCTCGAATATCCCGCTCCTGTATGGTCCCCTTCTTCTTCCATCGCCACTGACTCCTTAGAATCGGTACAAAGGAAATTTACCCGCTTTTTAATGTACAAATTCAATTATTCCTATCTCCCCTATGTCGAGCGTCTCTCTTTCCTTAATTTATTATCCCTACGTAGAAGAAGAGTATATCTGGATGAGTGCTTTTTCTTTAAATTGTGTCGTGGCCTATTGGTTTCGTCTGCCTATGAGAGCATCATCTTCCGGGTTCCTTCGTACTACACGCGATCGAATAACATTTTTGATCCTCCCACTACTGAACTTCTGCTTTACATGAACTCGCCTCTTATCCGTATGATGCGTAATTATGACCGTCTGGAGCTTGGTCCTTTAGCCGCCTCTTTTTATACATTCAAAAGGCTTCTCCTTGTTCAAGTCACCTTGTCGAACTTAGTTTAGTAAATTTGTATTAGTTAAATAACTATTTATAATCTTATGTTTTTTATTTGTTTATGTTTATAATCTTACATTCATTGTTATTGTGTTACTTTTTTAAATTTTCGATTTTTTCACGCATATTATTTATTGAAGAATTTATTATCATTTTACTTTGCTTTATTTTCCAACTTATATTTAGTTTTTGTAAATTTGTATTCTATATTGTACTTATGTTGCTACTTTTGGGATTCACCCTGTTCGGCGACACCTATGTCAAATAAATAAATAAATAAATAAATGACTGTGTACACCGAAGGTGCGCGCACTAACCATTACACCAGCCATTACACTCTAAATTTTCCCTAACAATAATTTCGTGACCAACGATTTCAACTCCTATGAAAATCTTGATGCTGAAAAAATTTCGAGCTTGCTCCCCCCTGACCGAAATCCTGGCTACGCCCATGATACTTTTGTTAAAAAAAAATAGTCTGTTTTTTTTTTGTTGTAATATCTATGGAAAAAGACACTTATTTGGAATTTTGTATGAAATAAGCAAATAATTTTTATTTATGATAGGTATATGTAATATACAGCAGTTTTTTCTTATGTGGGGCAACTCACCCGGAATTACCTTACATATTCGAAGTACTGGCTTACTGAAACTCGGTATTTGTCCACTAAATTGTGTGGGAGGATTTTTTTTTATTTGGAGAAGCTACACGTCCACAATGCAATACCTTGCCTTCTATAATCAGCGATCTTTAATTTAAAAATTCACAAAAAAACATACTTCTACGGTAACAGCAGGTTTATACTTAATTTTGGCCTGATGATATCGTTACATCTACCAATTACATAATAAGCAATATTCTAATATTGCACTCGACATTGTTGTCCTTTGCAATTTACCCCGAAAATGTCATGTGCATAGTTTTGCATTATTTTTAGATTGTACTAAATTGCCTAAACGACTTACCTCATAACAATGCAAATGCATTTTCAACATTAAACTATATCCTTGCATGTATAATGCACGATAACACGCTAACATCATCCGGCCTTACACAACACGTGTTCTATTCTGCATGCTTCCCAAAATAATACTGGGCAGACAAAGGAGCCAAGAGCTTACACCAGGCAAAAATAAAAAAATGACAAAATATAATATCAGCTATTCTTGTACCAAGGACCTCATCACATACCCGAAATCATCATCATATTCTTGAAGAAAGCAGTGAAAACATGACAACACGCTTCGCCAAGAACGTTGTAAAACTACGTATACCTATACAGGTAAAAAAAGGAGAATTAAATCAGAATATGAAATAACGTTTTTTTTTCTAAATCGCTTTAGGGACTTAACAGACGACAAAAATGCATTTTGCTTGTTCAGCATAAAAATAACTAAATAAATGGAAACACGAAACTATGAGTTTTCGCTAGAAATAGCTGAGTGCAAACCGTGCACAGAGTAACATAGTAATCCGAAAACCGAGACTTGTACTCTTTTTGAGAGAGATTTTTGGAGAATTCCATTTAATGAAAAATGTAAATAGTAAAGATTGGTCGTTTCGCCATTTTAGATTTGAAGTGTATGCCGCCAGGGTATCCCAATCTTCACAATTTCTTCTTCTTCTTCTCTGTACTGTAACCCCTTGTGGGGCATGGTGCATTTACCCAGCCGTTTATAGGCTACTTCGAGTCAACGTTACATTGCATATAGAGGAGTATATAAAATGTTCCAGGCACTATATATTAACTGGACCACGCCGAGATTCAATCTCCGGACCTCTAGATTACTAGCATCGTAGAGTGTGATTCGAACAAGTTAGCCACAGAGCGTGTTAAATATCAGTGAAAATTAATTTTTCCTCAACTAATTCACAACAAATTAGCGGCAAATTACTGTAAAGTCGCCGAGTCGTTTTTTAAAAATTGTTGCGCTAACTTGATGCATCCATAGGCAGTTGTATACGTAACGTAATACAGTAATGTCATATCCTTCAATTCCATTCTAGTATTGTAGTGACAGAAAATACTCAAACTTGATGACCCATTCAAACCGCGTCCTTTGTGCCATTTTATCAATTTTCCATACCATTGAATTCTAACGACGACCAATTTAAATAAACGGTCAAAAATTACAGAGTTCATATATTGCATTGCATTAGACATTGCAGACTGCAGTCATCATATCCATTCTGTAACCCTCCCCACAATATCGTGCACACAAGAGATCGGTTGCCAATTTCAACTCAATTTTACCCACAAACAACAATATCATCACAATCCCCGAAAAAAACCTTTGGCTAACCTACATTTCTATCCAATTTTTGAACAAACGTGACCGCTTTCTCGTCCTTTGGGCTCATTTCTTTCTTTACAATTTTGCAACGGTAAAAGGACTTTGCAAAACACTTTAAGCAACGAGAAAGTTTTCTTTCTTCGTAACCAAAATGTTTTACTTGTTTTTTTGTTTTTTTTTTTTTGTTGGGCTGCGCATGTTACGGACGATTCGTTGCCCCCAGACCATTGATGTCCAGACAACATCAACAACAGTCAAACTTCTGCCAAAAATATAGAGAAGGCAGCAGCTAGCTTCTTCTTAGCCGATATTGCAAATATCTCCAATGACAGGGAAAAACTCACTTGCTCCTCTTTCAATTTAACTTTTGAAGAAAATTTTTCAATATTTAGGCTCGTTGCCAATAGAATTTTACCAATCATCATTGTATGACGCGGGATGCCATGCCGTTTAGAAGAAACTTTTCGTGGCAGAATGAGTTCCGACATTTTGCTCATCGACCCGTATATAGCGCGGAAGGCTATTTAGCACGCGCGATATCCAATAAAATTGTCCGCCCCGAAATGCAAACGGGCCGAACAAGTGGCGGACAACGATGCCGGGCATAAAAAGGACTTCATAGGGCGATAGAAATTGAATCGTTCTGACGACACAAGAAAATCCACACAAAAATACTTAGTGGCGCAGCTAAAGTACAAAGTACCATAAGGACTCGGAGAGAAGCTGGAAAGTTAGTGTGGTTATGGTGTGCGGTTGGTCGTTGTTGTCATCGGCATCGGCATCGTTGTTGGCAATATGCGGCTCACGCTATGGATGTGGGACAAAAGGAGTATGAAAAGTCCAAAATGAAATGAAACCGGCCAAATGCCATCTAATAGTGGTGGCTCGTCGTCGCACCTCGAGATAAATGAAACCGGAAAAACGGAAATTGAGGAAAACCAAAGAAATATCCGCAATGGTGCAAGAGCGGTTTGGGTGATTGTTTGGGAAACAAGCCAGAAAAGTTTTTGACTTTTCCCTCGAAATATTTATGGAAGAAAAAAAAAAAGAAGAAAATCAAATATCGAATTGGTTTAGGTTACTTCATGTTGTCAGCGATTCGGTTTGTGGAAAATATATTATGTGGAGGCTGTAAAAAATTTAGAGCGAAAATGAAAATCAGGATGACTTGCACATTGAAGAAGAAAATGATGTAAATGTATAATGTAGGTGTAATAAATATTTCATGCCAAGCCTCAGATTTCTATTGATTTTAGGAGACGTTTTTAGAACACATTCAGAAATCCACAATAAAAAATAGTTTTTCGCAAAGTCGGACTTAGTCCGGCTTGCTCAGTGTCTGGATATTTATTTCAATGACCATTATCATTCGCTTGCTGAATGACGAAATGATTACGCATAAGAATAATAATTTGATTTCCAAAATGCGAATGTATCCTGGAACTCGCGCTTAGATATCTGTAAAATCATATCGATGTCCTTAAAAAATCCTTTTCAACTCCACTAAGCAGCTCCTCTGCTTAGAACGACTTGCTCGTCTTGAATTCCAATTTTTACTCCTTCATCCAATCAGACGTTTTCAAAACGAATATCTAAATAGAAAATTGTCCATTGAAATATCCAAACGACAGAATATTTTCCAGAAATCTTGAATTTCATAATTGGAACATACATAACTTTATACTCGTACACAGACGAACTCTATTGCGTCGAGTGAGGGTGAATATCATCATAAAATATTTACGAAAATGTGAATATTTGATATCATGAATTCAATCCATGTTTGCCTAAATCTCTAATGTTATTGCTTTTGGATCTTAAATGGAATTTTATTGGATTGTGAGATCTTAACCCTTTTTGGTTGCACGAGTGATATTCTATGAATTTCTCTTGTAACCCCCGCCCCCCTTGCATGCCACCAGTAACATCGTTATATTGTGCAATTTTCTAAAGCTCTCCTGTTGTTGCCCTCTCACTCAGTATATGGATTTCTTCAATAGGCCAGAAGGCAACCATTAAATTTTCGTACTGGTACGAAGAGGTTATCCTACATACGCCAACTGAAACATATCTCTCGAAGATGTTGTGAAGCTCTACACAAGAATATTTTCTTATTGAGGTCGAAATCTCAAGGGCTATTCGTATAAATTTAACGTCAATTAAATTGGATGCATGCCAGACAAGCAACCCCTAACGAATATAAACTTGATTCTGAATGGGGAGAAAATACAAAAGCTTACCTGTCCATGTTAGGGTTATTATTGACAAAATTCACTGTATGGAGCCATTTAATATCGTAATAATAATAATTATATTATACAGCAGCATTTTAGCGAAAATTTTATTATACAGGGTGTCCGGAAACTGCCGCATAAACGCACTGGATTGTGATTCCTAATGTGATTTCCAGTAAAAAAAGTTGTACGGAACATACCCCTTTAGCTTAACCCTTTAGCTGCCACAGGCATTTGAAGATTTTTGAAAAAATCATTTTCTTGCACGACTTAAAGCTCAATATTTCCAAAGCTAGAACAGCTAGCTTAGTGAAACAAAATGATTATTACAGCCAACAAATTTACCTAAAAATAAAATCAATCATCACACTAATGGAGAAATAATGGAGCTAGAATAAAATGATGTAAGAAAGATATGATGGTAAGACCATATACAAATAATACATATATGTCCAAATTGGTACAAAATGTTGTTCCTATGAAAATGTATCTGAAATATCCTAGAGCTTTCAAGCGAATCGCATGAGCCTGTGTGCGTGTGAATTTGAGAGAACGTTCAAGAGAGTCAAGAGACTCTTTTTATAGTATCTTTTAAGAATCACTCATCGCTTGCCATTGCCTGCGACTTCCGTGGTGTGTGATGGATATCTCCGTGATGCATGACAAGTGGACCAAGTGGGTCCGAGGAAGAGAGCAAGTTGCCGTTGCGGACCATATGTTATGTTATGAACACAGAAATGATTATGAAATTCATTCACTGCCACGTACCGCCCGCGTCTTCTGTGGTGTGCAATGTATGGTACCGCGGCGCATGAGAAGTGGACAAAGTTGGGTAGAGAGAAGGAAACGACACGAGAACACGTTGTGCATGCGCCTACGAAATTTATAATTCGTCTGTGGCGTGTGTATCTATATTTTGAGGTTCAGATTATCTGAGCCGATATTTAAATATGATATTTGAGAGTCAATTCGAAGCAACCCAAGCGATGCGACAAGTCTAAGAAAAATTGCATATTTGGTCGGCAAAAATCCTACATCGGAAATTTTTTTGAATTATGGTTGGAGATGGTCCCCAGATTATGGCAATAAAAGTCCCAACCGATTAGTGATCCGCAACCTTAAATAAGGGGGGAAAGGGGGACTCTTTTCGTTTTTTTGCGATTATTTCAAAAAAGGTAAGAGATACAGAAAAATGGTCTGCCTTCTCCTCTTTTTATACACTGCGTGAGGAGAAGTCTATTCTTAAATTTACCTTATTTTAGTGAAATATGCATTAATTATTACATTTAACTCTGTTCAATAAACTATTAAAATAAAAAGTAAATAATCAGAAATTACAAAAATATTAGCACGTACATATGTATTATCATTATTTTTTATATAATCAGAAAAGGGAGATATTTAGCAGGCTATGAAGGCTTTGGTGTCAAAAAGAAAAGTCTCTAATGGAGACGATAATAATTAATGTAAATGTAGGTATGAGTTTTAGGTTCATAGACATAGAGTTTCTGAAAAAATACCTTCTTTGTTATTCCGTTCGGGCATTTTACTCACTCCATAACTTCTGACAGAATAAAGGAAGTTCAAATTTTGCACATATGATTTTTGTAAGAAGCTCTTCCTGCATGTTGCGACCAATTTATTCAATACTTTCTCTAAACTTGCATTTATGCATTCCCGTCTAGACAGCTGTAGATTTTTTAATTTATAGTATACATAGTATTGTTTCTTGACCGGCCGTGGCAACAATCATAGCAAGAATTAGCCAAAACTAACGCCCGTATTTTTAAACATACCTTACCTTCAAATATAAATGCCATTTTCAGTAGTTTTTCATTGAAATAATTTAATTTCTCGAGTCAATGCATCCTTGACTTAAGGCGATTTCAAGGAAACCTTGAAATTTTGCAATAGTCCACCTCACTTGAAGTCAATGTAGCTAGTTACCTACCTTGAGCTATTATTATATTACAATTGTGTTAACAGCTTAAGGTCTCCTTGAGTTTCGCCTTAAATGACTTAATTGACTTGTAATATAAACTACTGGAAATGACATCTATTTTTTTGAATTTCGGTATACTTGACTAAAGGTCGCCTTGAGTTAAGCTATGTTTATAAATACGGGCCTAAAAGTATAAATTTCGGTATCAAAACCAATTTTCTGATAGTTTTTTTTTCATTAGTCGTAAGTTAGGAAAATATACAGGGTGTCTGCCGCATAAACGCACCGGATTGTGATTCCTCATTGATTTTCAGTAAAAAAGTTGTACCGAACATACCCCCTTAGCTTAACCCTTTAGCTGCCACAGGCATTTGAAAATTTAAAAAAAAATAATTTTCTTTGACGACTAAAACGTCATTATCTCAAAAGCTATACTAGCTAGAATAGGAAAACAAAATGATTATAAAAGCCAACAAATTTATGCAAAAAATAAAATTAACCGCACTAAAATCGGATAAGAAGTTTGGTTTTTACAGAACTTCAAAGTCAAATTTTTGTGATTTGACCCAAAAACAAAATATTTTTCCATCTAAATTTTCTGCAACTTCTGCCAAGGTGAGGTGTTCGTACGATTCTTTACAAAATTGGCGCATAGTCCAAAGATCATTTCTTTCTTACATCATTTTATTCTATCTTCCGTATTTCTAACAGTTTTAATGCCTTAAGTACAGAAAACTGTGGTTAATTTTAGCTCTATTTCGATTCAATTCAACTAAAACTGCCCCTAAAGATCTGCAATTTGGTAAAATTTATTCAAATTATATCAAAATCGATCCAAAATTGAAACTCATATATTCGTTGCTCTCTAATAGAGACTTTTGCGTTTTGAGACTTCTGATACAAATTTCGTTAACCAACTTTCATATAAAAGTGGGCATTCTCATTTGTTTCAAACAATTAAATCAATATGATTTTATTATAGCCGAAGAATAAAAATATGGTCATCGAACGACAAAAATCTTACATCGATGGATTTTTGCAGGATTTTTGGGGATAGCTTTCTGATTATGGGAAAAAAGTCCCAATAGATTAGAGGTTTGCAGCCTTGAAAAGGGAGGAGGGGTACTTGAGTTTTCAGAGCTATGGAGGTTTTTAAAAGAGTCTAAAATAAAAATATTCTAATTTATTTTTTAGTCTAGCGCCAAATTTTTCACTAAAATCCTAATGTATTATACAGGGTGTCCCGCAACCGGTGGTACATAGGATAATGGGAGATAGTACAGCTCATTTGAGGACAATAAATGTTCTACACGACCCACAAAACTGAAACTGCACAAAATTCTACATAAAATAACGGTTTTGCCAATTAAATTATTTAAAAGCCTACCCAGATACAACCACTCAAACTTTAAAGAAATTTGGAAATTGATATTTTCTTGTAAATTCAAATTGCAAAATCGTAACGGTACTTTGAACTGACAAATGTGCAAAGTTTACAAAAGTTGCATCATTATGTCAGCTTTCGAACGACATATAAAAAATAGGGTCTTAAGGACTGAAAAATTGAAAATATTACGTGTAAAAGAAAAAAAAACGCGAAACTAAAGCAGAACAAATCTAATTAAAATACATACATACTTCAATTATTATTAATGGTTTTCAAAAAATAGTGAAATTAAGGTGTCAACGAACTTTGCCTTGAAGATGTTTCATTCTGGAAAAATGTGAAAATGTACTTGTTGAGAAAACGGTAATATTAACGGTTAATCCTTGTTATTTTAAAGTCATTTGCTTCAGTTCGTTATTCCACCAGTTTAATTCAACTGATTAGCATTGATTATCACACAATTGATCTGTTGCTAGAACGTTAATATTAAAACAGGTATTATTATTAGTAGTATTTATTAAAATCGTTATTAGTGTGATGTTTTATTAGATGGCGACAAAATATTCGGATATCGAGTACGCTGATATGGTGTTGGTGTATGGTATAGCTGGATGTAACGGACGCGAAGCAGTTCGCGAGTATGGTCGTCGCTTCCCCCAAAGACAGGTTCCGGACAGCCGAACGTTTGTTAGGGCGTTTAACACACTGCGACAAACTGGTAGAACACCGAACCATTACACGTTAGAGCGAAGTCAACGTACTACGGCACGGCTGCAAGAAGAAATTCTTCGTCACTTCAGGACGAACTCGGATTCAAGCACGAGAAGGGCGGCTATTCAAATGGGTGTGCCTCGTATGACAATTCACCGAACACTACAAGAGGATAGTCAATATCCATATCATTTAACGGAAGTGCAAGATCTACTGCCTTCCGACTTTGAAAGAAGAAGGACTTTCTGTAGTTGGTTCATACAAAGATTGGCAGCGGATCGGCACTTCCAAAGAAAAATAATATGAACAGATGAGGCTACTTTTACTCGGAGTGGTGTATTCAATACCCGCAACACCCATTTCTGGTCTCATCAGAACCCCCGCGAAACTCGTACTTCGAGATACCAGCACGAGTTTAGTGCAAATATCTGGATCGGTGTTCTTGGAGATGAACTACTACCTGAAATTATTCTTCCTCAAAGACTCAATTCATCCGCGTTCCACCAGATTCTCGAAACAGAAGTCGTGCCGAAGGTCGTAGATGAAATTCCATTAGCTAGATTATCAGAAATATGGTGGCAAATGGACGGATGTCCGGCTCACAGCGGAAGAATTGTTACGGAATTTTTGAATAGTGAGTTCCATGAAAAATGGATTGGACGATACGGGCCTGTCGCTTGGCCTCCTAGAAGTCCCGACTTAACGCCGCTTGATTTCCATGTATGGGGTAGACTCAAAAATGAAGTTTACGATGAGCCAATAGTGTCCCGGGAACATCTTTTGCAAAAAATTAAAATGGCTTGCAATAATTTGCGCGAAAAAAGGGAAGAGATGCTTAAGGCGGTCTCTTCTGTTGGTAGAAGGTGCCGAATTTGTGTCCGATATGGAGGAGGACACTTTGAACAGCATTTATAATATAAAAGTTCCTATTCTCAATAATCTTTCTTTTTAGTTTTTATAAAAAAAATATTGTTTACTTAATAAAATGTATACTTTGAATTTCTCTTGAGACCATGTTTTTTTCTGTTAAACACGTAATATTTTCAATTTTTCAGTCCTTAAGACCCTATTTTTTATATGTCGTTCGAAAGCTGACATAATGATGCAACTTTTGTAAACTTTGCACATTTGTCAGTTCAAAGTACCGTTACGATTTTGCAATTTGAATTTACAAGAAAATATCAATTTCCAAATTTCTTTAAAGTTTGAGTGGTTGTATCTGGGTAGGTTTTTAAATAATTTAATTGGCAAAACCGTTATTTTATGTAGAATTTTGTGCAGTTTCAGAAAGTGAAGTCAAATTTCGGATCCAATATTTGGGAGCGTGGCAAATAGTGATTTTGCTCGGCAAGTCGGGGTTTCTGACACTTTTATCAAAAAATGCTATAACTTTCTAACGGTTAAAGATAGAGGGGTCGTGTAGAACATTTATTGTCCTCAAATGAGCTGTACTATCTCCCATTATCCTATGTACCACCGGTTGCGGGACACCCTGTATACAATATACAATTACAAGGGTAATTTTATGTATTTTTTTTCGTTCTCAGACCATTTTTCTGTATATTTGGTCGGTTTTGAAATGTTTGCTAAAAAGTAAAAAAATACTCCCTTATCCCTTTTTTTCAAGGTTGCCCTCCAATCGTTGGGGACTTTTTTTCCATAATCAGGACGCCATCAGCATCACCAACCATCCTGCAAAAATTCAGCGATATAGGATTTTTGCTGATCAAATATCGTATTTTTTTATCAATACTCTACAACTCACTCTCGTACTCATATCCCTCCAATTGAATCGAGTACAGAACAGGACAGAACAACTTGCATACAAATTTTCAGTTGATGTTCTGTATAGAAATACCCCCATTTAGGTTCTTCTAAGGAACATTTTTACACCAATTACACAACCTTGAATTGAATGTGTTTTAATATAAGCAATAAAAAGGTCAAAACATACTTTAATAATACACACTTTAATAATACTTTTATACCCTTCGCTCATAGAGTGAAAGGGTATATTGTTTTTGTTACGCCGATATTATGTAACACCTCAAAGGAGCCACCGGAGGTATGGCAAAGTATATATATAAATGATCAGGGTCGGTCCCTGAATCGAATAAGCCATGTCTGTCTGTCTGTCTGTCTGTCTGTCTGTCTGTCCGTGTGTCTGTCTGTTAGCACGATAACTCCCGAAATAATGAAGCTAGCGGTTTGCAATTTTGGTCAAATGTTTGTTTTGCTAAAATCTTGGACGGTATTGAAAATGGGCCAAATCGGACCACGGGTTCCCCTACCTCTCATACAAACTACCCCTCCTTGATATTTTAATTCGGTCATAACTTTCGGTAGAATATCGCTATCGACTTGAAATTTTGATCAATGTCTCATTCTGACATATACTTTGAGTTGATGGAAAGTGGATTAAGTCCGACTACCCCTACCCCTACTTCCCCTACAAAGTTATATTCAGTCATATCTTTTGATAGAATGTCACGAAAAACTTCAAATTAATATCAAATGGTAGCCGTTGGATGTCTTGACAAGGTAATAAAGATGTGTCAGGTCCGACCCATCTACCCCTCCCTCCCCAACAAAAAATATGAAATTGAATATTTTGGGTTTTGCGTGCCTTCTAGGTCTGTACATGGGTATAGGGTATACACTCATCGTGCTATTCGCACGATTAGAACTCGGTCTCGTAACTTTGTCATTAAGTTTGTAACGCATTAAAGGAAGCATCTCCGACCATACAAAAGGTATACATCATATATGATCAGCATGACTTGGGGAGTCGATTGGAGCATATCCGTCTGTCTGTCTGTCTGTTGCGACGCGTTTTACTCGGCGGGTATTGAAGCTAGCAAGCTGAAATTTTGCACACGTGCTTCTTATCGTTGCAGGCTGTTTGTATGTTTGATTCACTCAAATTGGATCACTGGGTCATGGGGCTGCCATACAAACCTAGCTCCCCAATTTGAGTTCTTCTAAGAAAAACTTTTTTATTTGTGTACCAATTTCAACCAAATTTCACACAAATATGTTTCTATAGATAACACAAAATATATGCAAGAATGGATCAAATCGGACCATGGGGTCATGGGGCTGCCATACAAACTTAACACCGCAAATTAGGTTATTCTAAGAAAAACTTTTTTATTTGTACACCAATTTCAACCAAATTTCACACAAATGTATTTCTATTGATGACACAAAACATATGTAAGATTGAATCAAATCGGACCATGGGGTCATGGGGCTGCCATACAAACCAGACCCCCCTTATTGGTTCTTCTAAGAAACATTTTTTACACCAATTTCACAAAACCTTGAATCAATGTGTCTTTAGCAAAGCAACTAAAAAGTTCAAAACGAATGGAATCGTACTGTGGGGTCATGCTCCGGCAACCCCAATAAAATTTTCCGAGTAAATATTTTTATTTGGCCACTAATTTCAACCAAGCCCAAAACTTTTGTCAAGACGGAAGAAAAAGAATGAGGAGGGGGATTAAATGCAAGTCATAGGTACGCCCGAAAGAACTTTTAGCCCAAGCGAAGGGTATCCAAATTTCGGCCGCGCCCGAAATTAGCCTCGGCCCCGGGGTTGGCGAGCGAAGCCCCCTAGTTAATAATTGAAGAATGTTTAACATAAAAGGTTGGTTGACAAAGTGACCAAATTTTTTTAATAAAATTACGAACTTATTTCTCAGTAATTTCTTAGTAAATTTTACCCCTTTGGTTTATTAAATATCTCTCCATCATAGACGATAATGTATAATGCAATTGACAATTGCACTGAATAACAGACATAGCTCTAGAAAATCCAGCCACCCAGGAGAATGCTCCACCAACAAATGCAAACAGATGGAACATAACGACATGCGTTTAAAATCTATACGCAAAAGACAATAGAATGCGAAACATCAGTAATATTATAATTGGATGACTATTTTCGGCATCAGGGGACCAATTGGTCCCGGCAACATAAAATAACCCAATTTTAATAAATTGAGTTACATCAACATTGGTTTTTTAGAACTCACTAGATAGACACTCCAGCCACCGTGAAGAATGATCGAGGCTAACAAATGCAATGCAGACAGATGCAATACAGGCAACATAAAAACAACAGCTGAACAGAGTCAAAAAAATGAAATGGACAAAGAAAAAATTGAATGGAGGTAACTGCTTGGATTTTGTAAAAAAAGGAGTAAAAACGATTTACTCCGGAGTAGCAGGGCAAAACCACAAAAAAGGAGTAGATCTACTCCGAATGGAGTAAATGCCCATCACTGACTGCCATTCGTTTTTTAGTGAGGGAAGGCGTTAAAAACACGGAAATTTCTGCGTTTGCAAAATCAGTACGGTAGCGAGTGGCTGCGTCGGGCTCTTGTGTTTAAATGTGCCAAAGCGGTCAAGGATGGCCGTTAAACCGTCGAGAATGAGCCGCATGATTGTCGACCGCGAACCAGCATCACACTAGATAACATTCGCTGCGTGAAATAACTCATTTTGGAGGACCCTAGGATCAATGTTCAGTATTAGTAGTGTAGAGTCTCTCATCCATTGGGCTCCGAAACTGTTGAACTTCTCCAGGATAAAGCGCGTCCTCATATCACGCATCTCACGCTCGATACAATATCGGAATTGGGGTGGGAGGTACTTCCACTTCCCCTACAGTCGGGACTTACCATATGTTTGGACTACTGAAAGCAGCCCTCGGAGGGCCAACATTTAACACCAATGACAAGGTAGAGGAGTTTGTGCGCAGATTGCTGTCCGAGCTGCCAAATGAATTTTTCGATAATGGTATCAAAAAGCTTCTGGAGTGGTGAAAAAAATGTGGAACTAGTGAGGGGGAGTACCCAGAAAAACAGTAAATTTTTGTTACTTTTTCCTATAATAAATAAACGTGTCAGAGCATTTCTCTTGATCATATTCGAACCACCTATAATATGTATAGTTTTGAGTTATTTTATTTACTTATTTCTATTTTTAGGAAAAAAAGAACAAATAATACCACATTCTCGAAATATGTCTATTCTGACAGGTTTCCTTCCGTCTGCTGTGCAGCGCAGTGTAAAAACAATGATTGTCTAACGACAGGCAATTCCTCATTCGAGACTCATTTTAAGTACTACAAAAACGAGCTTGCCATCATCAGATTGACGCAGGTTCCTTCGGATTAAAATGTGTACACCATAAAGATAGCGTATCCCAGCTCATCTGCTAGCTTGTATCCTTAATTTCTTAATTACTAGATTACTAGCATCGTAGAGTGCAACTCAACCATGTGAACCACAGAGCGTGGCGGAAATAGAAATTTGCAAAATGAAATACATTCTTGTTCCTGAAGCATAGATTTATTATTAATCAGTTTTGATGGTCTGTGCAAGTTGCAACATCCTTACCAGTCGAAGAAAAATACAACATTTTGATCTGCAAAAATCGTGTACATATCTCTGAATTTTTAGAGGATTATTTAGGACGGCTCCTGAGTATGGAAAAAAAGCCCAGACCAATAGGCGGTCCGCAATTTAGTGAAAAGAATACAGTGCTGCGAAAATTCAGAGTTACATGATTGCTTACGTTCGATGACAAAAATAATTTCTTTAAAATAAATGGTTCGAACAAAAATTCCTTCTCCTTCGATATTATTTTTTTGCCGGGCTCTAAATACTTTACAGCTGAGACAAAATTTAAATTTTTCATTGCAATTGATGTTGTCGAAGATTTTCATATATTCAGTAAAAAAAAATTAACGATTTTTCGTTGAAGGATGCATACCTTGTATCCAACAAGTAATGCATCCTTCCATGAAATATCACACATAACGAGCCACCATCGCATTCACATCCAAAATCAATTGGTTCGGGATACCTACAAAGTCCCAAAAACAAATTATAATCCCGCTTTTGTACAAAGAATCCCGTTTAACATTATCCCAACATTACTAAATCCCGCCACTTTAAAATCCCGCCATTATAAAATCCCGCCATTACAAAATCCCGCCACATCAAAATCCCGCCCTCTAAAAACTCCGCTGCTTTATAATCCCGCTAGTGGATAGTGAAATAATCCCGGCAAAATACCGCCAAAAACTATTTTCATTGCTAGCAAAAATCCATAGTTATGTGATGTTATTCCCAGTAGTTAATACTTTCTCTTAGCATAAATCCGTCGGAATATTGTTTATTTCTTCGATAAAGATGACAATTTCGCCTCTACAGAACAAGACTGTCATACCAGGGGATACTTAAGTCTCGACTACCGAAAGACCAGACCAGCAATTAGATTTAAGTATCCCCATTCGGTAAGTCATAGAAGGTAATTATTCTTTCATAATTTTTGAAAGAATACTTACCTTCTATGACGGGATTTTAAAAAGCGGGATATTGAAATAGCCGGATATTGAATGTCTGGATTTTGAAAAACGGGAATATGATGGGCGGGATATCGTAGACAACCCATTGGTTCATTGCGAGATACAGTCCTCCAGTGTCTGTCTATTTCACATGAGAAGATAATTTTTTCTCGAGTAGTACCGGGCATTGACAAATTCTCCTGACAAATTGTGTTGGGTCAATTGTTTCAATACCCAGCTATACGGCTTGACCTTGCTCGTAAAACATTGTGAGGTAACATAACATGCACTAAGGAGCTGACTACCAGTCTCCCGGTAACACAACAGCATCGTCACCGTATGTAACGACATGTACCGTACAGCGGTACAGCACGAGCACAATAATCAAAAACATGCACATCCCATTTAGCAGGCTCATACAGTATAAAAGGCGAGCCAGACGACGAGTTAGTAGCATTCATCATTCTAGTCTTGGCGTCGAAGCATCCACAACTGGAACTCCGGAATAAGACATTAGACGTTTGCATTGCGTGCATATAAGCCTGCACTGTTCGGACAATGCGTGTTTAATTTTATATGTTTTGTATCATTAAATCGAATTGAAAATATTGAAGAATAAAGAAAAAACCTAAAAGATTAATCCATTGTTTTCACTAAGAGGACTCCACGCAAGAATATACTTTACCATTAAATCTAACTTTTAAAATTTTTCAAATTAATAGAAATTATAAATAATACTGAATACACCAATCCCTTAACTAATGGCCTCCTTAATATTTTTCCCAAATGATTTATACACGAAATAAAATACTCGTGAAAATAAATTAGTTGGATAAAAATATTACTTAAAATGACATGAATTTGAAAATGTGGTGCAGATGCGACTCATGAACTAAAAAAAATAGGTGAATTTTTGGATTTTTTTATAAAGGGAGGTATTAATGGGCTAATAATAATTTTGCTGAAAATTTCAGAGTCATAGCTGCCTGCGTTCAGAAGTCACAGCTGTTCAAATATGTGATCCAAGAAAGAACGAATCTCAAAAGGGGGCGACAAGGTATTTAGAAAAATGTGTAAGTGTTTATCCCCATCGGAAAACTTCTACCTGGAAAACATGTCCGTTTTCTTCATTCAGTTCGGTTGTACCACCCATAGCTTCCATTTCACTCCAAATTTGTGGACATAAGGAACGAGGAAACGATAAAGCAACTTCTCTTTCAAATATTATTGACCTGAAAACCTATACTTTTTCTAAAATGCTCCACAATCCAAAATAATTTCAAATACAAAACAAGTCTTTAAGTGTATCTGACAGAATTTTAATCGATAGCACACATCGGTGATGCTTTCGCTTGAGAGTCAATATTTTGCTGCATTTTCTATAGGTTTCCAACCACAATGAAAGGAACAATTTTCCACAGTTGCAACAAAAATGAAGGTTAACTTCCACAGTACCACTCCCGCTATACGTTTCTAAATTCTATATGAACCTACATGTTCTCCTATATCATCTATCAATTCGGCTACATTTTTCTTTATGTTGTGTTTTTTCTTTGGAACCTCCATATACCTCCATATTTTCCCACCCTTATTGAAGCTATGATGTTTTTATGTCCTTCAACCCATCCACCGGGCTCGGATTGTATTTTATAGCATCCTGTTTAGTGTATTTCGACAGAATAAAAAGGGGGCCGGGCGGCCGTTTCATCGTACCAATATACACAAAAATGAAAACGGCTGCCGTTGTTGCGCTATTGCTACTTCTGGATATGACTCGAGTGTATGACATAGTACTCGTGTATCTCTTCAGCAAATTTTTTAGTTGTCAGCAATTTTGCTTTGTCCCTAACAAGCAAACAATTTGGCAACAAATCGTCTGTATGATAGAAATAGGTTTTGGATAACTCTTCTCTTCTAGTTGTTTTGTGTACGTACATTTACAGAAGAATATTGGTTGTGCAGAGCTGCACGGAGAGGGTGAAGAAGCGAGAGCGAGAATGTGAGCCTTGGCAGCCATCATATTGATGGCATTGCCACATGTATAGTTCGGGAGACAAGAGCGCATACAATGCGACATAAGAACTGGCATCAGCACTATATGGTGTAGTAGTCGTCCGCCACGAACAACCCTTACGAAATCGTTGAATCACATTCACATTATGTCAGCATTCTGTCACTGGAACATTGAGCAGCAAGCACAAAAATAGTCGTCAAACTGACAAAAAAGGAAAATCTTCCACTGAAGATTCCAAATTGTTTATCTATTGACTCTTCAGTGACTCGATTGTATTTTTCAATACACTCGTACCAGACAAACGCTGAGCTCAGATAGTCTGTGTGTCACAAAGGTACGAACGATGTCCTTGTTTTCGCTAAAAATTGCAGTTGGGCGTATTATTGCAGAAATTTTTGAAGAAATTGAAGATGACAGCGTGGTGTGTTGTTTTCGATGGAATTTTAAAGCGGTTCACTGTCTATTCATTACAAGGGTATCTCGAAAAACTATTCCGACGATTTTCGGAAATGATATTGGAAAATTGTCACTTGTAAAGCAATTTGTGTCGCGTTATGAGAAATAGTTGGGTGTGATGCGAATTGAAAGGATACGTATGGTTATTTGTCATGGTTTGTAGGAAATCATTTTGGCTGATAAATATTTTTTTTAAATTTTATTTTATTTAACTTTTTCTTACTAATGCACGTCAACAAGTCTACTGTTAAAATGGACTGATTAACACACAGTGGAAATTTGATGTTATCCTTCGAAGATATGTTTGCTGTAACTGATAGGTCTGTCAACCTCTCTACCGCGTCTACTATCATTCCTTTTTCGTTTTTAGCTTGCAAAATTATAGCACAAATTTTCAGCATTTCAAATAAATATAGGTATTTCCCCCACCCAACATGTCCTTCCATCAAAAATTACCCAAAATTCATACAATAAGTACTATCCTATCCTTCCGAAACGGGAAGGAAATAAAATCATTTTAATTTGCACAATAAGTAAGCCTCATGAAGATTTACGTACCTCGTCTGAATAAGTACCTCCACCATTTCGTCGACGTCTTCGTCGTCCTGGACAATTTGTACAACAAGCAATCAAGCGCACCGCACTTATACCACTTATTTCGCTCGTTTCATTACGTATACTACATGCAATAAAAAGAAATTAATGGCCAAACTTGTATTACGGAAGTCCCGACGGCACAATAAATATTAAAAATTTCTTAACGCATTTTTACCTTCATAAGTTGCTTCGCGCGATCAATGATTCCTTCAGCATTTTTTTCCTCTGATGTGGCTCTCTTTGGCCAACTCCCAACACTTATCACCGCTAAATGTATATTGTGTTGTGTAATTTTTTTCCTTGTAATGAAAATGCGGTTTTGCAGGATATCGTATGGCATCCGAATGCAAAAGCAAAAACACATGAAGAAATAAATGAAGAAGGCGTAAACGGCATACTTTTTCATTTTTCTTCCTTCTATGAGTTTTTCTGTTTTGAATACTTGTGTTGTTGTACAGCTAAGTGCCAAGAAGTACGGGACGAGATATAAGAGAATATCCTTGAAGGGGTCTCAACATACGCGTTGTGGAACACTTTTTTTTCTTTCGTATATCGCATAAACCGTTGGGGAATAATATTTATTATTAAGGCAATTTGAATAGCGTTTGTGTCATCCATGTGAAATTTATAACAGCCGTTCTAGTTTAATTTTTAATAAGTTGTGTGTAAATTATCTCTAATGCGACATTGTCAAGTGTGCCGGTATCATAAACGGGGAAAATCTATCTTTTCTTAGAGTGTGGTAGGTACTGTGTTTTCGCGGTAGGCATAGACGCATAGTGAAAGGAAAGATATGCATAGGCAATACATACATTATAAATTTAAATTACAGCTATGGTTTAATTTGATGGCAATTTTCGTAGAAGTAAATTTATTATAATTGCAAATATGTGCCTGTTATTTATTTTAGTACGTAAAATTAGCAAAATTAATTTGAATACTTTACAGCTAAACACGTCGATAATATGTATGTCCCAGAGCTTCGGGATGATCTGGAATTGCATATTATGTACATAGATTACATGAGAATATTACTATGATCTTTTTGAAAAATCAAGAAAATGGAAATATAGAAATCATTAGTGCAAATAACATACTCGTGGAATTGAGATTATTTCAATTTGGGGATAATAAAAAATATTTCTTAGCCATTAACCATTTATTAAAACTAATCCTTAACTAACTACACCCTTAACAATATTTTATAGGTTTCGATTGAAGAAAATTTATCAATTTTAATATTTTATTTAAACTCAAAATACTGGAATATAAATCAAATAAATAAATAAATCAAATTAAGGGCTAAATTAAGATCGAAAGTGAAATTCTTCCCGCTGCGATTTTATCAATAAAAATGTATACTTACTGTCGTGGAATATGTCACAAACGGTGGGGAATTCCATAAGCTACAATCCGAGATCGGTCCCATGATTATCCTCAGCCATTTTATGTATTATTTTTCGATTCCCCAGTCATTTGACATTTCACGATTAAATAACCGGGGACCCGGAAAAAATACATAAAATGGCCGAGAAACATTATGAAACTATTTTCGGATTGTAGCTTATGAAATTCCCCACATTGAAAAAATCGCAGCGGACAAAAATTTCACTCCCGATGTCAGTACTTGGCTTTACTGGGGAAGATATCGACAGTATCTCTTCTTGAAAGATTACTGAAACATGCAAAATCGTACAATCATAACCAGAATTGGCGTCATAAATCGTCGATATAGCCCAACACAATCTTTACTTCATGCATCACAAGTCGACGTGCTGTATCTATAGGACGTTTTGAAAGTGAAACATTAGGCCAGCTTAGGGAAATGGCATTATTCGAATGAATCTCGTACCCACGATCAAGTACGCTGAGCTCCGAGAATAAAGTGGTGTACAATTCGGGTGAATACATTGGCCGTGTTTTTTAATTAGCTAACCTACACTATCCGGGGTAATTTTCATACAAACGCTAACCTGTGACTTTATTCAGGTTAGAAATTATATTGCTATCCAGTTTTAATGAGCTTTCCAAAACTCGCCTAAATGTATGCAATCCCAATTATTTTCTAGTACGTTTTCCAATGACTAGCAAAAAGTAAATTTTGAAATGAAAAGCTCTAAGGTATAGTTTACATGCAACACACAAGTGTGTGCAAGAAATATAGTTTTTCTTTGTAAATTCATGTTAAAAATGTTGTTCGTCGAATTCTTATTCTAACAAAATTATGATTCCTACATAAAAATATTTTTTTTCAATTTTCAATTTGGGAAATGATATGTTTTCATTAAAAAAATTGCATGTTAACTTTTGCGTTTGTAAAGTGAAAACGGGGTTTTAATATTTTTGAGCAATGTTTTTAAATTAATGGCAATGCCTACGTGGCAATTTGAAATTTAACCTGGATGCTACCCTCGATAGTTTTTTTTTGCGCGTCTGGGTTAGCAAACCTGCCCCCGATGTAAAAAAAAACACGGCCAATGTAGCTGTCCCTTTCAAATTTCATTTTTGAAGGTAAAAAGTGGGGTTGGAAAAATACAAAAAAAGAAAAAAGAAAGAAAAAGAAAATGTTCGCGCAGAGCGCGAATGGTGGGGTGGTGACCGTAGCGAGTAGGGGGTGATAATTATTACATCATCTTTATGGCTAACGATTATGTAGTTTTTGTCCGTAATAAGTCGCAAAGGCATGTATGCGGACAATATGGGGGCATCATCCAATACTGTTTGTATGAGCACGTGATAAATTACAAAGGTATCTCGGCTGAAGTGTGGTGCATGAATGATATAGGTCACACATGTGTCTTTTGCTGACGGGAATGTATTGTAATTATATATTATAGTTGCATTTTTTTGCCAATTCCATGTAGTAGGTTTGGGTAAAGAACTCCATATAAAAAAATGACACTTACCCAGTTATGTAATTTTCACGCGTGCCAGTACCCTAAACGGGATACAGGTTAGGGGAATGGAATGTAGATAGCTAATTCATGGAGAAATAATACGGGAATTTTGTTTTTTTTTATGTTGGCCTTCCCTATGAAAAATAAAAATTCAAAACAAATGTGTGACTGGTTCATGTGGTCCTTTTACATTTTGCAAATAAATTATTTTACGATTTTTAGAAAAATTGTGGATTTGATAAATTTTCTTATTAAGGAATGAATGATGGTCTACGAAAATCCTAGCTCCTAGTGATGAGGCTTGTCACAATTGATTTTTTTCAGTTTTCTTACTGAAATATAAACTTAACAACTCCCTTGTTTTCTTTTTTTTTTAACGTAACGGTATGAGGTATAATCTTAAGCTTTATGAAAACGGCATGGTAACACATCCTATATTTCCATTAATGTTTCATGATCATGAAGCCGTCCTAAGACGACTCAGGCGCAGGGGCGGCTCGCCAATATGTGCACAAGTGCACGTGCACCCCCTGAGAAAAAAATCGTAAGAGTACGTAGTTCACTTCTTCAAATATGTTATCTCAAATCGCACATCTAGCCCGCATCGTGTCCTTATTCGATTTATAGACCTGCAACCTGCAATCACGATGGGTGCACAATCTGGGAAGAGGAGCACACGCTCTAGTTTTGGATATCTCAGCGGTTTCCGGGGAAAGGGGGTAGTGCTAAATTTACACTAGAGCTTGTGCACAAAGTTGTTGTGCACAGCGTCTTCTAAATCGTATGAGCTAAATTCTAAAAGAAGAAAAGTTGTGTCGTATACGTCTGTTCTGTTCAAATCGCGATGAATAAAATTGCAACGGGCAATTTCTTTAAAACAAATTTAGAAAATCTTCTAGAAGAAAACAATATTAAAATAAAAGCTCGGGAGGGCCCTCCAGTAATTTCTGGCTTGAATTTAAAGCGGCAATTTTCGCGAAAAAAAACAAGTAGATTTATGAGAATATGTGGAATTCATGGATTTTAATGGATTTTCGTTCCGTCCAATGAACTTATCCCCAGGCCGATTTATATTTTGACAAATTGAAAATTTAACCTTCGGGCGGGCGCAATACATCTGAGAGATTAAGTGGCGCGTTTTCTTTTCGCCAAACAGCCAAATGGAAGCAAAATGCGGTGAATTCCCTAATAGCTTAATATTTTAGCAATACTCATGGAATAGTGTTTTCGGTTTTTCCCCAAAAATTATCTGAAAGCTGTAAAGGGGTTTTTAATCTGTCAGATTAATTGCGCCCGATTGTGTTACAATTTTGTACTGTTGAATTGTATTGTTGTTGAATTGACTTGTGAAGTAGTTTTGTGTGGTTACATCTTCTAGCTTCTTATTTGCGTAAAATCGACATTTGTGTATTTCGATCTGAGGAAATGTAAGTTAGATTTATCGGATTCGATTGTGTTATAGCATTACATAGTTTTTTTGTACGTTTTTCTTAGAAAAGAATGGCATCAACATCGAAACTTCCAATTTCGGGTAAATTTGATTTGCGGAATCCTGCACATATTGCTGAAATTCATCGTATATTGTTTGATGATGAGGATGGTGACTACATGGAGGAAAATAGAGACGACGAGCCAGATACAGATGTGGAAGAAAATATCGAGGAAAGGCATGAAAATTCCGATACCGATCAGGATGGCGAGAGTTCCATTGAGGATGATTTGGTTGATCACGAATATTATCTTGGTAAGGACGACACAAAATGGTCCAAAGTTAAATATTCTTCCAAAGTACGAAGAGGAGCACATAACGTTATGGTAAGATTACCTGGCCCAACGGGGAAGGCTCGTAATGTGTGTACCCCAGACGAAGCATGGAAAATTTTCTTCCCCGATGACACCATTGAATTAATTGTAAAATACACAAACTTATACATCGAGAAAGTAAAAGAAAAATATTCAAGAGAAAGGGATGCAAGGCCTACAGATAAAATTGAATTTCGAAGTTTTATTGGATTGCTCTATCTTGCAGGCGTTCTTAGGAGCAACCGGCAATCATTAGAAGAACTTTGGAGTGAGGATGGTTTCGGTGTACAGTTTTTTCATTTGATAATGAATTTGAAAAGATTTAAGTTTCTCATGAAATGTATTCGTTTCGACGACTTAAATACGCGTGATCAAAGAAAAAAGTATGATAAATTATCGCCCATACGTGAAATTTTCAATATTTTCGTAAAAAACTGCCAGAAAAGTTTCTCGCCTGGGAAAGATATTACTGTAGACGAAAAACTTGAAGGATTTAGAGGTAGATGCTCCTTTATTCAATATATTCCATCAAAGCCTAATAAGTATGGTATAAAAATTTATGCTGCCGTTGATGCTAAAATGTTCTATACACATAACTTGGAAATTGACGCGGGTGCACAGCCGGAAGGACCTTTCGCAATAAGCAACAAACCACAAGACGTTGTAATGCGAATTGTTGAACCGTTATATAGAACAGGACGAAATATCACATGCGACAATTGGTTTAACAGTTATGAACTATTGCTGGCTCTCAAAAGGAAAAGGTTGTCATTGCTAGGAACCTTGAGGAAAAATAAACGCCAGCTGCCTCCTGAATTCGTAAATATAAAATCTAGAGCTGCTAAAAGCAGCAAATTCGGCTTCACAAAAGATTGCTCGCTTGTTTCGTTTGTTCCGAAAAAAGGTAAAAATGTGATTTTAATTTTAAGTATGCATGATGATGACCAAATTGACGAGGAAACAGCGAAGCCCCAAATGATTTTGGACTACAACGCCACCAAATCTGGTGTCGATGTAGTCGACAAATTGTGTGCTACCTATAATGTAGCGAGAAATGTCCGCAGGTGGTCAATGGTAGTTTTCTTTGCGCTGCTAAATATAGGTGGTGTAAATGCAGAAGTTATCCATATCTTCAATCAAAATCTCAATCCCAATTCAAACACAAGTCGAAGACGAGGTTTTTTGAAAGCTCTGTGTAAGGAATTGTGTTTGGAACAACTCCAGAGAAGAAGCATTCAAAAAAGAGGAATGCCCATTCAGCTACGAAACGAATTAAGTTCATTGCAGTCTTCCACAGAACAGCGTGATGTACCCGCATCCACTTCTCATGAAGAGCAAAGGAAGAGGTGCTCGCAATGTCGTCTTTTAAAAAAAGTACGCTACTCAAGGTACAAATGCATTAAATGTACCCAAGAAGTATTTTGCTTGGAACATGCCAAGATGCTATGCGAAAAATGCTATCATTAAGTTTACGATTGAATGAGTCATGATATGAAGTTTTTTTTTTTAATTTTACATGAATTGTACCTAAATTTAATATATTACTAAAAATAAACGCAAACATAAATAAAATAAAAGTTTTGGATGTTTTTCTTCACAAGCTCCCGCAACCCATTCGTTCCCACCGTATGAAATATCATACGTAAACAAAGAGCAGCTTTAAGTTTACATTTTGCACTGCCATTGAAATTATTGTAAAATAATTTCAATGGGAACCATACTTTAGAGTGTTTAGCATTAGAGAAAATTATCCTTTAGTCCTTTTTCGGCAAAATGCAAGTTTGAGATAGTGGCGAAAAATGAGACGGTTTTCATTTTTCCTAAAATTAGCAACCTACAAGTTTACACCCTAATATCCACGCTTGTGTAAATATTATTTTTGATGTTGATCGTTGAAATAAGTCTAAGGTTCCTGTATAATATATGGAAACTTCTTTAAAAGTTTTCTTGCTCATTGCAGCTTCTATACTATCATTTACATTTCGTGTATGAAATATCATACAATGGGCACATAGGAGTTCCTCTTCATCACAGTAACGGATCATGCTGCGGGCGTAAATTTAATAAAAAAGTTTTAAAAACTAAGCATATATATAGTTAAAGCTACGAAAATATCACTGACTAACTTGCGGCTTATCCTGGTAATAAGAGTTTTGCTAACTTTGGCACAGGGTGCCCGGAAAGACTCCTGGGGGTCAATATCATTACAAAATAACAAAGATTTTGATGCATTGGACGATTCTTGCATTAGATCGTAACACAAACAATATTAAGCTAGTAGATAGATTAGCCCGCATGACCCAAACAGGACTAAAAGCGAAATGGTAGCTTCAGGATTGAAAATAGCATTGGAAAAGTGCTAGGTATCCGCTTTTTCCAGTGCTTTTCCGGTGGTCCTTGTAAAATAATTATCATTTTGTTAACACATTTATAATTTCTCAAGTAAGAGGAAATAGAACTCAATTCAGAAAGCATATTTTAACATATTTTCCAGGTAGGCTTAGAAAACCGATGAAAATTAAAGAAAAAATATATAAAAATTCACTATGCATGAAGCAAAAATATTTGACCTTTGACCTCTTTCTTTTTCTAAATTACCCCAAATCCTGTTGAAAACAATCGTGAAGTTATAACACTTTTCCATTTTCTAAAAAACAACTAGATTTTGTTGGATTTTTTTCAACATTTTTAAAATTGAATATTGACTTATGATAGATGCCCGATCTGCCCGTCGTATGAAATATCATACGTTAAAAAAAGTACACTTTTTGAAAAAAATATTTAAATTTTGTACTAAATTAGTTTTAATCAAACCATACAGATATGTTTTACCAGAAAAATTTATTGAAATTCTTCAAAAAATTACTCGGGCAGCATTGGGTTTAATCTGTCAGATGCATTGCGCCCGATCGTGTTACGATTGGTATTGCGCCCGCCCGAAGGTTAATAAGATCCATGGATTCGCCATGTGTGTGCGGCTTAGAAAACTCTTTTGTTTTCCCTGTTTGTTGTGCGGGAGTGATAACCAACATTCCAGTTGACGAAAGTCTGAAATTTACCAATAAAAACAATAATTTCTGTAGAATTTTTGGCTTTTTTTAGACTATTTTTTTCTAATACATACAAACTATGAAAAATTTTGTTACATCATATTGTTAGGATGTACCGAAACACAATCGGGTAGATTATAATTAAAACGCACTTATTGTATATACGACTTTTATTGTATCTCAAACTCTCGGACCGAACTGGTAGTTCTCGTCACAACGCCCAGTCTACTACTGACTACTACTTACGACTACTTATCGCTATCGCACCGGCAGTCTATATGTATATGTGTGTGCAGAAATGAATGCACTGAAAATTAACCCTGACTATTACAATATTCTTCCCGAAGTCAGTACATTTGTATGTCTCCTTGTGAACCCCCGGTATTTTCCACCAGGAAGCCGCCACTGACTTAGGGATAAATCATGAATAAGTACATATAGTGAAATCAGCTGTAGACCCAAACATCCAAAAAAGAGGACAGTTTTATGCCAAATTGTTGCACACCCTCCCCTCTATACGCACTAAAAAATTACACTAATTTGAGCGTCACGTTAAGGGGATAGGAGGTGACGAAGAGGGGACATTTTTATTTTTCGAAAATATTTGGAAAATTAATAGTATGATCGCAAAATGTCCTAAGGAAGAAATAAACACATTGCATTGATTTGTTGTACTCCAGACCTATTCTTGGAAAATAGTACCTTATTAGTCTAAGAAAATTGGGCCAAAATATGACCATCGAACGGCAAAAATCCTACATCGGAATTTTTTTTTGATTATGGTTGGGGATGGTCTCCAGATGATGGCATAAAAATTCCCAACCGAATGGGGTCCGCAACCAATAAAAAAACCAACTCATTCGGATAAAACTAAGGGTACCTCCCATACAAAGTGACCCAAGACAACTTTGTTCTACAGTTTATACAATGAGTAGTACGTTAGAACAAACTCCTGATGGGTCACTTTGTATGAGAGATATCCTTAGTTTTTATCCGAATGAGTTGATTTTTGCTGGGAGGGGTGAGTATGGCATTCAATCGCAACAAACCAAAATTTAGCACTCTGCTCGAATTTTGGGTGGATTTATGGACATGTCGTTTGGACAAATTTAAATGGGGGGATAATAGGGGTCCTTGACCGGAACGACTCAATGTTTACCTTGAAATGATCATGAACTTATTGTGAATACTTATATAAAATGTTACGGCTGAACTAGCATCCTTTCAAAAGTTACGGAGCTTTTATACAAAAGGTCTAAATTGAAAATATTCTAATTTATTTTCTAGTCTAACGCCGAAATATTCAATTAAACTCTAATGTCTTATATATCATTGCAAAGATAATTTTATGCAGTTTTGTTCGTCCTCCGACCGTTTTTCTGTATCTCTTACCATTTTTGAAATAAAACCGAAAAATGGCCCCTTTCCCCCTTTTTTCAAAATTGCAGACATCCAATCGGTTGGGACTTTTAATGCCATAATCTGGGACCATCCCTAACCATAATCAAAAAAATAAGTTCCGATGTAGGATTTTTGCCTACCAAATATGCCATTTTTCTTAGACTATATGTATACCTAAAAGTACTATGGGGAATTTACATTTTTTTATATTTCCGTCAGTTTAAATTATTATTGATCGCAAAAATTTTGTTTATAAAATTTTACATTCTAATTTTAAGATTGGTACATAAAGAAAACAGTGTTTCTTAGAAGAATATAATTTTCAGGGGCAGCCCCATGACCCCATGGTCCGATTCTATTCGTTCCGACATATATACAGCGGCAAGCATCTCTCCTTGCACCCCTTGGCTACGCCCATTATTATGGAGGAACACTCCGTATAGTATCATCGGAGAAATCATGATTTTCTCAGAAGTTGAAATTGTTGGTCACGAAAATATTGTTAGGCAGATTTTAGAATAGTGCTTGAAATGCATACAGAATAAAAAAAAAATCGTGTTTGTAAAGCAAATTTAATTCTCGGTGGTTTTCATTTATTGAAATAATATTATCTCAATTTGCGCGAATATCGTTCTGTCTTTAAAGGGTTAAAATGAATCTTGATTAAATAATTTGGAAGACACAGAAATGTGAGGTTCCTTCTTTACAAGGCCCAAGCTGTATACCATTTCTCACTAAAATCCCTTTCAGATAGAATGTTGAATGATATTTCACTACATTGCCGAAGCGACTTAGTGTGAGAGTTAAGATTGTATTCTGCCGCTCAGAAATGATGCAATGAAACGCATGAAAATATGGGATCCTCGCAAAGAAAAAAGAGTCTCCCTAAAGGGAAAAATTTGTGATCTACTTATGTTATTGATTCTCCATTTGTCCGTGCCACCTACCTGGAAACTATCACGGTCATGCATTCCGCGGCAGTATATGGAGCGGCAAAGAAGGCGTCTGGTTAGTTTTCCAGACTACATTAGTAAGGATTTCCTTACCATAATCATCGGCCAGGGCCCCCTCCCCCTGGCTACGTCAATGATAGTAAGAGGCGGCAATTGGTCTTTTTATTCGGGGTGGCCGGCATAATCGCTGATAGGCTAGGAAAATTGAGACATTTGATCGTCTAAAATCTTCTGTCTTTGATTTTCTTCCGGATTTTCGGGGATGGTACTTAATTATGCGAAAAAAGGTCTCCCCAAAACGGGGTCTGGAAGTTGAGCGAAGAGGGTTATTTTTTTTGGCGATTATTAAAAAAATGAAAGATACAAAAAAGTTCTGCAGACGAAATAAACTACAAAATTTTTCATTTGTATTGATTTTTATATTATTAGGTACCTAAGCCTTTTCCTGGGAAATAATACACTAGACGGGGAAATAGATATTTTATTTTTATACCCTTCGCTCATAGAGTGAAAGGGTATATTAGCTTTGTCATGAAGTTTGTAACACATTAAAGGAAGCATCTCCGACCATATAAAAAGTATACATATATGATCAGCATGACCTGGGGAGTCGATTGGAGCATCTCAGTCTGTCTGTCTGTCTGTCTGTTGCGACGCGTTTTACTCGGCGGGTATTGAAGCTAGCAAGCTGAAATTTTGCACACGTGCTTCTTATTGTTGCAGGCTGTTTGTATGTTTGATTCGCCCAAATTGGATCACTGGGTCATGGGGCTGCCATACAAACCCAGCTCCCTAATTTGAGTTCTTCTAAGAAAAACTTTTTTATTTGTGTACCAATTTCAACAAAATTTCACACAAATGTGTTTCTATAGATAACACAAAATATATGCAAGAATGGGTCAAATCGAACCATGGGGTCATGGGGCTGCCATACAAACTTAACCCCCCCAAATTAGGTTCTTCTAAGAAAAACTTTTTTATTTGTGCACCAATTTCAACGAACTTTCACACAAATGTATTTCTATTGTTGACACAAAACATATGTAAGAATAGATGAAATCGGCCAATGGGGTCATGGGGCTGCCACACAAATCCAACCCCCCAAATTAGGTTCTTCTAAGAAAAACTTTTTTATTTGTGCACGAATTTAAACCAAATTTCACACAAATGTATTTCTATTGATGACACCAACCATATGTAAGATTGAGTCAAATTGGACCATGGGGTCATGGGGCTGCCATACAAACCAAACCCGCCCCCCCCATATTGGTTCTTCTAAGAAACATTTTTTTACACCAATTTCACAAAACCTTGAATTAATGTGTCTTTATCAAAGCAACTAAAAAGTTCAAAACGAATGGATTCGTACTGTGGGGTCATGCTCCGGCAACCCCAATAAAATTTTCCGAGTAAATATTTTTATTTGCCCACTTATTTCAACCAATCCCAAAACTTTTGTGAAGACGGAAGAAAAATAATGAGGAGGGGGGTTAAATACAAGTCATGGGTACGCCCGAAAAAATTTTTAGCGCAAGCGAAGGGTATCCAAATTTCGGCCGCGCCCGAAATTAGCCTCGGCCCCGGGGGTTGGCGAGAGAAGCGAGCAGGGGGCGAAGCCCCCTAGTTTATATTTTGGGCAGTTGCGTTTGTCCATATCACTGCTAAAAAATGCAAGTGGGGCCATGCAATTTGTTGTATTTTTTTTTTCCAAATTTAGTTGTTTCTATCAAAGACGTCCATTATACCGCCTCTCCCCCTCCACTCTTCTTATTTTTCGAAAAAAACACATACCCATAACTCTCACCAAGTGGTAGTAGGGGGCAAAATTTCGGTCAATACCCAGATGAGACCTCCATAATACACTCCACCTCTCTCTCTCTTGATTACGTTGATGACTACCGTGTGTAGTCATCAACGTTACAAAGACAACTGAATTCGGAGTGTGATACGGTTGTCAGTCATACCACTTCCTAGTCGCATTGTAAGCTTATTTTTCTACGATAAGGATATTTCTTATCATCTTCTTCTGAATAATAACGACGAGTGCGACGAGTCGTGCCGAGTTTGGAAGCTCGTTTCTCTATGTGCCTATTTCACAGAGTGGCGACCGAACGATCACGGCCACAGAGCACGACAGAGCAATACGCTCCACCAATCGGATCAAATCTAAAGAATTAAGATAAAAAAGGAAAGAAAAGAAAAACAAATCTTAACTGGCTGATTTTTTTTTATACCTAAAAAATGGCAATCTTTCTTTCAAAATGATTTTCACTACTTTTACAAAAGTTTCCACCATATATTCTTGTTTTTCTTGTTTTGTGTCATTCCATGTACATAGAGTCATAAAATACCCAACACCACACGGACTTCTTCAAAAAGTCATAAAAAAATATACAATTCAGCCACATTATGATCCAGCTAAAAAACTAAGCAAAAATCATTTATCTTCCAAATCTATAAATCGAAAACAAATAAAACGCAACGCACACAAACGGTAAGACGAAATCTCCTATACATGAATCAGCAGAAAAACTAAAACGCAAACGGATAACGATGAGATGAGAACGTCGCTAAAATCCACAAAAAAAAAAACTCAATATGAATGGAGCCAACCGAAAAACAAGAACTCAAGATACTTCAAGTGAAGCGAATATAATGGAGTTAAGTTTATTGCAAGTGAAGGATTACTTGCGTCTTTATCCGAATAAAAAAAGGATACCACCAGCACCACGCACTATACAACGTAACGTACGTATAATATGTGAATTGTGAATAGAAGAAGCAGGAGCTGGGTTTCGAAGAAAGCCTTCATGCGATAGCAGTCCGTTGTGTAGTTCAAGTTTGGCCTCCATTTCGTCCTTTCATCTTTATTTGTATATTTTAGTAGGCTTAACTAGACCTTTCTGGCGTGGTTTATCGACGAAAAAAATCGAAAACTTTCTCTTTCACTTTCTGTTTTTCACTTTTCCAATCGAGTCCATTGATTTTGTGCTGCTGCCGCATATATGTATGTATGTCCCTCGGCAAAGGGGAAAATTGCTTTGAGAAAGAATTAAGAATGACTTGTTGAAAATTTATATGGATAAATATAGGAAAAAGGACGTTTTACGAAACAGTTTTTGTACGTTCGTTTCCTGCAAAGTAGGATTTCATGGTTCACTGATTGGATTGAGTTTGGTTTATGAAGGCATTTGTTTACGCAACGATTTAAAGGAGGTTTTATGAATGGTTCGGTTAATTGACAGTTGAATGGATAGAAAATGAAATTGGGTGATTTGAAAAAAAGGAAACTTTTTCCTAACCGGAGTATACAACGTGTACACCAAATACTAACATTTTTTTCTAGAATATATGAACTTGCTCGGTTAAAGATGATGTTAATAAAAATTTCTTCCTGTTTCATATACAAGGTTGCCACATCGATTAAAATGCATATGCAATGCATATACCGGCTTCTGCGACTACATTCCACTGCGGATTCTTTCAGATTTTCCAGAATACATTACTCAATAAATTTATGATTATTCTACATATTTCTACTTCCCAGCGTTTGAAAAATATGATATCACTTTATCTTTTCACCTTTCTGCCGGCGGACTGTTAGCATGCTGTGCACAGTGATTTTTTCTACCGTTCAGCTCTCTAACGACTAATATCATCAAAATATCGCTCGACCCCAGGAGTGTCTTTTCACGATGTCTTTCCATCTTTCGTTCAACACACAGAACCACCAGCCACCATACCATCCGTGTCATCCATATCCAACAATCCAGCACCGTCGCATTCATGGAATCAACCGTATAACGCCCGCTACCATGAATTATGATTTTTACTTATCTCCAGGGAGCGCTTCATGAAATATAGCCATAATCTGAGTTGACTGTTTTTCATTCGACAGAATATTTGAATACTGTAATGGAAGATGGTTTTGAAATTTATCGGTTTCCCATCTGTATAGCCATTTTCTAAATGGCCACAGATATTTTATATACAACAACAGTATGACGAACACGGATTGCATAACGGTGCGGCCGGTGCGTGATACGGGCTTGTCAAACAATCTATATCGGGATAGATGATTATAAGGAGTTCAGCTTGAAAAGTCTTGCCCAGCGGAAATTCCATTCTCTCAGCGAAGATCAGGAGGTATTCGAGACACCTGATTGTGTTTGCCTATAGCGTTATCCTGGATATTGCGCCAACCGTCCGTCCCTTCATTGATATCTCTCCGGATACATCCATTATCCATATATTCTTCCTACCGAAGACGACATTTTAATAAGTTTCAGTCATGGAAAAATTGTCCTTTTATGACATAATGGACATTTCCATGCGAAGCCTTGAGCTTCCACTGGATAGAAGCATGCAAAAGGATACGTAAGCAATTCATCTTTAAGATATTTTCCCCATAAAATTTATTAGCAGATAAATGATTCTAAGTATACACAGATTAGATTGGAAATCAGACGCGGGATTGAGGGTCAAAATATATATAAATGACGGTCTGTTGAAGGACTCTGTCCCGTGTGGGTCGTCCCGATTCGGTCAGACCGAAAGAAAAAAGGATTTGAACATGAAAAATACCCATATGTCAATTTACTGAATCGTAAAACTGGAAATCAATTTCATTAGGAAGCCCAGCCGTTTTCATGGATGTCGTATTTCATACTCAAGTGAGCAGCAACGCAGGGAAAGGCATGCTTGAGTGTTGTTTGGTATAGACCGTTGCGTACACAGCAAACCTAACGATAATTTACTTTGACGAAATCTTTTCAAAGGAAATTTTATTATGTTCGGCATTTTGTGGTTCTGGTTAAAGAGAATGAGAATAATTCGTTTCTATGTATTGTTTCATGGGAAGTATAAAGCTAAGGAAACAATTTGATGCATTTGGAATATAAATTTAATCTCTCTTCCTTGTTCCCTTTAAATCCTAATGGGGGAGAGGGCAATTATTGCGCTTTTTTCACCTTTCACTATTAGATGGCTGCCGTGACTTTAGCTGGGTCCGCAATTTGCCTAAATTTCCCCTCTATCTCGGCCGGTCGATCATGTATTTCTGAGACGTCTTCAAGCTTGCGCTGGTTCCCTGCGGATTCCAATCGAGAGCCTCATTTTCAGCTATTTTCGAAGTTTATGGCCACTTCACTTCTTGCTGTCAGTGTGTTTTGTCAGTGCATTTTGGCCAGTAATTTCAAGATGGTCGTCGTTAACTCTGGCCTTGGTATTTGAAGAATGTACCGTAGGTACTGATTCAGAAAAGTACAGATTGTTACGTTGGCGCGTCCCTGGTCGTTTCTGCTAAAAATTAACAAAATATTGTAAAATTAGCCAGGTTTAGCGGGGCGACGATTAGGAATCACCTATTTTTAACCATCTACTTACCCGCATACGACTCGACTTCTAATGTCCATCTGCCATCCTGAAAATATATAAGGATCCACAAAGTATGTATTGGATTCTTACACGAAAGAGTGGAATACATACCTATCTGAGAGGGCCTTCCGATTGGTCGTAGCCACGATAATCCAAACCAATCTCTTTTAGTCCGATTCCATTTTTGTTTGCGGATCATTCTTAGCGTTCAGTCGAAAGTTGCTTACAACTTGCTTGATAAAATGTCGCAGTTAAATGCCTCTTGCAAAGACATTTTTGGCGATCTATTCTTGACTATTCCGATATCGCTTGTGTCAATCCCTGCAGCACTGCCATCTTCATCGTAATGAATTTACAATGCGGCATAGCCCGGATAAATCTCCACCCCTATAGCCTCAGCCTGTTTACAAAAGAACACCGAAACACAACGACGGTCAAACCCATCGTTCCTATCGCGGCCGGATCTTCGCCCCGGAACAACCCATGCATTTTATGCATGGCCAAGAGCCGCACACCCCCCTCGACACATACAGGAAACAAAAGTTGCATCACATCTTTTTTACACTATCGGAGCAACCCATGCCGGCCCAGTTGCTCCAAATTCTACTTATACGCGCCGGCATCGAAATAAATCCTGGTCCATGGATGTGTTGCGTCTGTGGTAAGAGGATTTATTCTAACGTACAATCCTCAGTGCAGTGCGAGTGCTCATGCTGTATGGAATGGTGCCATTTCAAAAATTGTTCTGGGCTCAACAAGACGGATTTACGATCAACAACAACGATCAGCACATTCATAGCACCAAATTGCAGAATCTGTGGCCAACAGTCTTCATCGACCTCACAAAAACCTACGAATCAGGGCCAACGATCATCACCTGTCACCCCCACAGTCTCCGCACACCACACAGCACCACGACACACTCTTACACCAGCACCACCACAGCAAGTTGCAAACTACTCCACCACAAAGATAGTTCAACTAAATTGTAATGGTCTACAACATAAAATTGTTGAGATCACTGACTTTATGGACAGACATCACATCCTAGTTGCTGCAATCCAAGAAACCAAACTAAATGCCGATTCATCGCTAAATTCTTACGGAGGCTTCAACATCATCCGACGCGATCGACCCACTGGCTCAGGAGGACGTTTGGCTTTCTTGATACATAACTCGCTGCCATATTCATTAATCGATATCGCTGCCGCCGATACCACAACAGAATTACAAGCGATATCAATCAGGTCGGGAAATGTTGATATAGATATTCTCAATATCTATATACCACCAGCATCAAGTTGTCCCACTGGTTTCCAGGCCAACATTTCCCCCCTACTCACCGGGCGATATCACCTATTACTGGGCGATTTCAATGCTCACCATGATTTATGGCACTCAAACCTCAACAACGACACCAGAGGCAAACACATCGCAAACCAACTAGATGATTCCGATTTCTGTCCATTGAATGACGACTCACCAACCCGCATTGCAGGATCATGCAGAAGCTCGCCTATCCATCGCCAGCCCTGGGCTCATAAACAGCATTACATGGGAACCGTTCATAACTTTCTCGTCAGACCATTTGCCTATTGTCCTCACGATTGATAAACCGTCTCAGTTTACGTCACTGAGAAGAAGACATATTCGAATTTCAGCAAAGCCGACTGGATTGGCTTCCAAACCTATACAAATGAAGCGTTTTCTGCCCTTCCAACCCCTACTGACGTACGTACTGCTGAAAAAAACCTGAGACGGATTATCCAGAATGCAGCCAAAAGATACATTCCAGCGGGCCGCATCCCAATCATGAGACCGCATTTCCCATCATCTGCTGCAGAATTGGCAAAAACGAGAGATGAACTCCGAACAGCAGACCCAAATGATCCTCGCATCGGCGATCTCAACAACATTATAACCCAGCAAGTCAACGACCACAGGAAACAGTTATGGAATTCGCATTTAAAAACATGCCACGTAAAATCCGGCGTAAGCAACCTTTGGAGAACGGTACGTGCTCTATCAAACCCCACAAAACCCAAAGGTAAGGTAGCTATAAAATTCGGTGATAACACATACAACAACGACGACAAATGCGCTCACAAATTTAACCAACAATTCGTCGAACATCCCGAAAAAGATAAGCTCAAGCGCAAAATTACCAGAGCTATCCGAAACAGCACCACTGACCAACACCTCCAGGTTATCTCAAACGAAGTCAAGCTTGCAATAAAAAATGCGAAAAACTCCAAAGCGTACGGACTAGACGGTATTGCCATGATTATGCTCAAACACATCGACTCTCCGGCCATTGAGTATATCACTGCTACGATGAACCTGTCGCTGAAAACCTTCATCATACCCGAGCTATGGAAAAAAGGCCGTATCACCCCCATACCGAAGCCTGGCAAAGACCATACTCTAGCAGAATCATACCGTCCAATAACGCTACTGTCCCCCGTGGCCAAAATACTTGAGGCACTAGTGTTGCCTAAACTCCTGGAGCACGTCCAGCTTGCCAATCATCAACACGGTTTCCGGAAAATGCATAGCACTACAACCGCTATAGACAGGATTACCTCCAACATTTTCAATGGACTCAATCACCCTGCAAGCGCACTATCCTCGTAGCGCTCGATTTGTCAAAAGCATTTGACACTGTTAACCACACAGTACTTTTGATAGACCTACGCAACACTACTCCTCCATATATCCACAAATGGATCGCAAATTACCTTGCCGGTCGTCAATCCTGCACCGAGTTTAGGAATGGGAAGTCCAAACTCAGGAAAATTAAACAAGGCGTTCCACAGGGCGGAGTCTTATCTCCCACCCTCTTCAACCTTTACATGTCAGGACTGCCCACACCACCCACGGGACTCGAAATCATCTCTTATGCTGACGACTGTACCATCATGGCGACTGGCAACGACATTCCTAAATGTGCGACCACATCAACGAATACCTGCTGACTCAACGACTTCTTTGTGAGTAAAGGCTTGAAGCTCTCAGCACCAAAGTCCTCCGCCACCTTATTCACCAGCTTCAACCAGGAGTACAATATGCAACTCCCTATATCTATCGACACCAACGTCATCCCTACTATTCGGACTCCCAAGATCCTAGGTGTCACGATAGACAACTCCGGCAAATTTAACACACACGCTGAGAACATCTGCTCTAAACTCAGGAGCAGAAACAAAATTCTTAAAGCTCTTGCCGGTAGTACTTAGGGCACTGACAAAGAAACACTTCTGACTACCTATAAAGCCATCGGTCGCCCCCTAGTCAATTATGCAGCACCGACCTGGTCAAATGGTCTCTGCAATACAAATTGGGGCCACATACAAATCTGCCAGAACACGGCACTTCGCACCATCACCGGCTGTGTTAAGATGTCCTCAGTGGATCATCTGCACCAGGAGACTAAGATGATGACTTTGAGAAACCACAACGAACTTCTTACCAAACAGTATCTAGTCGGATGTTATCGTACAAATCACCCGAACAATGAACTCATGGACAAAACACCACCGCCACGACGAATAAGACGCTCTATCAGGGAAAAAGAGCGCGAAGTCCAGCGATACAAAAAGGTTCCCTTCGATAACTCCGACTACAAGGCGGCGATTGCAGACATACACACACAAGACGTTCGTAAAGCTACTCAAAGCCTCACAAATAATCGTGTACTTGGCACCAAACCTCCAGCCATATCTCCTGATGAAGAACAATTACCGAGAGCTACCCGCACCACCCTAGCTCAGCTCCGATCCGGTTGGTGCCCGCGACTAAATTCCTGTTTATCACGTATAAATAATGAAGTTGCAAACACCTGCCCAGCCTGCGGAACCAGTCCACACGATGTAGACCACATTTTCGATTGTCCAGCTGCTCCCACGCAACTTACACCACTTGCGTTATGGTTACAACCAATCGAAGCAGCTTTCTTTCTAAACCTCGACCTCGAGGATGGAATGCCCACCATCTTCGAATAAATATGATGCAACTAATTAAACGTTTCCTGTCTGTGCCGCTAATACAACAACAACAACGGTCAAACCCATGTGACATTTGTCAAAGTTAAGTCTTTCAAGTTTGAACAAAATCACGTAAAACAGCATTATCGACGAGGAGACGGATTCACATAACTAAGTTGCTGAAAGAACTTAAGAAATTTTCCCGTTATCATCAAGTTATAAAATCGAGTGAAATACAACGGGAACCCTCTTTGTTCAATTTTCATCGAATTCAAAGACGGAACGAGTAGAGTGAGATTCAACGTAAGACGATTGAGATTCTGGAAGAGGCGGTGGTTGCCCAGGATATTGAATTGTCTTAAAGAGCGATTCGTGCAAAGAGACGAAGATTTGATTTGAGAGGAAACTGCAAAAGTCGCTTCCGACGTACATGAAATGTTCAGCTTTTTCTATAGGTTGCCCAGAGATAGACGTTGTGTTTCGCTTTCCTGGAGTAAGGCTTAAGTAAGTACTAAGTTGGCTTGTTCTCTTCTCTGTTCCGTAACCTCTTGTGGGGCATGGTCGTTCACTCAGCCGTATATAGGCTACTTCGAGTCAACGTTACATTGCATATAGAGTTTCGGAGTGTATATAATGTTGCAAGCACTATATATTTCCTGGACCACGCCGAGATCCTATCTCCGGACCTCTTGATTACTAGCATCTTATAGTGACACCCAACCAAGTGAGCCACAGAGCGGGTCATCGACCGGCTTGTCAGATAGGAGAAATAATCATAGGCGAATTATATTCCTTGACGGTAATGGAAGGTTTCACGGTAATTGACGCAAAACTGCATATTTTTGAACAAAAATTGATTTTGAAGAAAAAATTGTCTAAAATTCATTTTTTGCCATAGAAAATTTTTTAAAAGCTAAAAACCCCCTCTTTTGGAGACATTTTTTTTTGGGGGGATTTTTAGTTTTACTTGACACGGTATTGATAACTAGATTTCGCAATAATTTCTACAATTATTATAGTGTTGAATGTGGACGATGGACCTCGTCTAGTAGTAACTTAATCTATCACATAAATTGTGTCTGTTCGCGTTACGATTCGCATTGCGAAGGTTAAATGGGATTTTGGGAAAAAAAACTCGAAACGAAAAACTCTTCTTCAGAAAGAAAGACCAGAAGAACAGACCTTTCGTTGGACGTGTATGACAAGATGCATTTCCCCTTCTGTACGTTGTGCGTCAACTCACGATTTTAGTCATCTAGCTGTCAATTTGGCAACCTAGTGACCAATATTTTGTCCCTTCTCAATAATTTGCATGAGCGTAGCATGTTTCACCCAGGGGGTAGGTAACATTTTAGTTTCGATTATATGTGATGAGTGCACATAACTTTGATGTGTATCATTAAATAAGACTTCACTTCATAGTATTTTAATGGTCTGCTTACATGAATAAATAATAGTTTCTTGAATTAACATTTTAAATATGTATTTAGTAAAATGTACACTCACCGTACCTATACGTTGGCATAAGTATAGTGTATTAGTATAGTGTATTATTTTTAAACTGACTTTAAACACATTTCTTTCCTGAAAAACTCTGTAATGGACAGTTATTTACAGCATTAAAACTGCTGTTCAAGTTAGTGAAAATATGTATAGTATTTTCCAGCTTAAAGCCAACGAAATGTTTGTATCTGTAAGACCAAACCATTGCTATGCCCTCTCCCTTAACTTACGCTTTATTGCGGAATTCATGAAGCCATTACAAAGAACCCATAAAGCGATTGTCGTCAATTCACATATACAGTTCACTTTGGCTTTCCTGTGTAAAACGTTAAGTGCCAAATGCTTTTATGTTTCCACTGCTAAAACCCTTTTCGCCAATGTTTGACTATTATTCTGTCTGCTGACATCAGGTGGTACTTTCAGTTTCAATCTGATGCTATTCGGCTATAATTCGACTAGAAAAGGATGCTCAGTAAACGGTCGTCCTTAACTCTACACTCTGCAGTAAATGTGTATCTCCATCAGTGTTGCCAACTGGAAATTCAGAAAACGGCTAAATTTAGCCGGAAAACCGGCTATATTTTTTTCAAAAACGGCTAAAAATCCGGCTAAATATATTTCAGCCATAAAAACGGCCAAAAAATCGGCTAAATCATACAAAACAGTCACATTACGAAAAAAAATATAATTCGTAAAAGGAAAGTCCACTGCGTAATTATGTTTGGATATCTTACCATCATCGCACCTGAATAATTTTATATTTTGCTTAAAATTTAACCATGTTAGGGCCAGGATACATATCCAAATCATCATTATGATGAAAGCTCGAAATTGGGGTGATACATATGCTTTCGTCATTAGAATTCGTCATTTACTTTTGACGTTTGTGTAAAATGTCTCTCACAATTGCGATATTTTGATGAATATTCAGTTCAATAATTTGAGGACATACTTTTCTTAAAGAATTTGAATAGAAATGTGTAAAATCATTATTGACCAAATAATAGTCCAAATGCGTAATCTGGAACTCGTGCTAATGATGATACATTTGCGTCATTCGAAAATATGTGTGTCAAGCTTGTTATTCATTTTTTAATTTGAGCCCTCCAAATTTTATTTTATTTTCCATAGTTCGAAATTGATGTTCCATTGTTGATATTCCGCAATTACGAGTTTGATGCTCCAAAGATACGAAATTGATGTGCCAAAATTGAGCTTGGCCGCAAAATGGTATAGATTTTTGATAAATTTGTTGCTACAAGCCCCACAACAAAATGTAATGCATCTACGAAAATGTTCGTCAGACGTTGTGCAAGTAGCTTGACCAGTAAACTACAAAAATTAGATTTAAGTGAGTATATATTTCGGGGGCAAAACTTACCTCTTTCTTCAGCACCTAGCTTTTGTGCTGAAGAAATATACACATTTAAATTTAATTTTTGTAGTTTACTGGGCAAGCTTGCACAACGTTAGTGTTGAAAACTACAGTTCCGGCGATATTATCAATATCTATGAATCGCGCTAAAAGGTTTTCACTCTGGCACTTAATCTGGCATGATTACGTTATCTGTGGTGAAGAATTGACAGGAGACTTTGAGTCAAGGATAAATAAATAAATAACAGGCGCGACAATCCAGCATTGGACTAAGGATGACGCAGGATGTGTTAGTGACATCCTATTTCCAAGATCTTATCTGCTTTTTGTTGAGGTAATGAGATCAGCATCACGCTCAGCAGTGTTATTTATCCCCATAAATGGGTACTCGTTTAACATCTGAGTGAGATCATAGTCCGTCACAAGCTCGTGAGTTCGAAAAACACCATGGAACACGGTGAGATTCGAACTCATGAACCGCTAGACCAGCCAGACTACTCCTTGAGTTTCGCCTTAAATCAAGGATGCATTGACTCCTTCATATATATGATTTCTATGAAAAAGTATGGGAAATGACATTTAATTTTTTGAATTTCGGCATCCTTGACTCAAGGTCTCCTTGAGTTAAGGTATGTTCATAAATACGGGCCTTAGTGTATGTAGAAGTAATTTCACTGCGATTAATTATTTTGTTTGTGAATATTGAAGAATTTACTCTAGTTTAAAAAAAAAATTCACAAAATAATTTTAGCCGGAAAAACGGTCGAAGAAAATCAATTCCGGCTAAAAATCCGGCCGGCCGGAATTAGAAATTTCTTCCGGCTAAACAGCACAGTTTCCGGCTAAATTTGGCCGGAAAACGGCTAAATTGGCAACACTGATCTCCATATATGTATAAAGCACTTGTTCCCTTGTTTCTCTTTTGCCATAGAGACTCCCCTCAATCTGTGTAATCGACAAAAGTTAAAACAATACATTGGGGAATAAATCGTATTTGATGAATAAAGATTTACAGGTTTTCGGTTTTCGTCTAGCCGATGTCGTCTGCAGAGACAAAGGCAATGTAAGAGCACATGAGGCTTGCCCAATGCCATAATGCGCATAGACAATTCGACGTAGTTTGAAAGAGGGTATGGCATGGACTTCGAAATTTCTTTGCCATTTGGATAATAAGAATAAACAAGAGTGCAAACAATTTCTGGACATACTTTGGCAAATATTAATATCTGAGAATCGTAAATTCGTTGAAATTACATTATTGAGCAGCAAAGAACGCCGTTGTTTTCGTAGTTTCTTGCAATTTGACAGAATTCAAATTTTCTAAATAGCAAGAGTAAATAAATATTCCAAAACGCCTGATTAGCATAATTTAATTAAAATAGAACATCCGGATACGAGTAGACATTTTAATGATGTTTTTTGGTAAAGGTACATTTTATAGTGAATCAGTGGCGGAACGATTTCACTCGGGGCCCTCCCGCCAACTTTTTTAGTGGGCCCCCTACCATGAGAAAAAAGCAGAGTAAAATCAATCGAAAGCACTCTTGAAGGTCGATCCACACTATTCAGTCATCAGGCACAGTTATTTTCCATACAAAATGACAGATTGTCAGTTAATTTATTGACTTACTAGCTATCTGGTCAATTTGTATTGGAAACGACTGAGACTTTCTTCTTCTTCCTTGTCTCGTTCTTTATACTGCTCCATGGCTTCGCGCTGCTCGGTCTGCGGTGTATGCACATCCAGGGCCGGATTTACCCTCAATGGCGCCCCTGGGCAGTGATCAAATTGCCGCCCTTCGTCACTAGTTGGCTTGGAATTAAACCAGTCACATTCGAAGTGGATGTATGTAATGTGATGTTAAAACTTCCATGGAACGGTGCGAAAAAATCCAGCATCGCAAAAATTTTAAAATTTCACGGCCGCATTAAATTGGGGAAAACGGTTGCCTCATGTTACTTAAGTGGATATTGCAGTTAATTTATTCTATAGGAAGGTTTTTCGACTGAACGACCACACCAGCTTTGGTCAAAGGTTTAATTCAATGCTTTTGGAGTGGAAAATTGTTAGGATTAGGACAAAAGTTGAAAAAAAACTATGTTTGCATGAGCTAGCAAGAAAAAATAAATATTACACAAAGAACATTGAAATAAAACAAGCACCAATATGTTACTTCTATCACTCGCGATTTTCTTCATAAGTTTCCACTTCAAGTTTCTACTAAGGCCGGTGGTGAACTGTCAGTCTGAGCAAATTGAAACCTAAGGCGGCCAGCGGCAGCGTTTTTAATTTTTGTCAAACACCTTGTATTTTCCTTTTCTTCCTTGCCTTTTTATGCCGCTCACACATGGAGAATCCATGGATTCTACGTTATGTCTTCATATAGAGTGGCGTAACGTACGGTGTTCCGTGTGTTCAGTGGAGCACGGGCCCCCAAGCCAAAGGGTCCTCCACAGACCATATTTGTTTCTTGCTCATTAGTCAAAAACGTAAATGTATAAATTTGAAGTTACGATTTTAAAATATTGAGAAATTAAGGAATTTTTGAATCATAATGACGAATTTCTATTACAAATCGATTAACATCAAAATCATATGTTAATGAATTTCCATTTCTAATTAATGAAATTCCATGACAAGTTGACGAATTTTCATTACAAATTGGCGAATTTGAAAATCATGTTGACGAATTTGTATGACATATTGGCGAATTTCTATTTCCAACTGACATAACTCAAGATCAAATTCACCGAAACTCCAGAAAAAATTGACGAATATCAAGATCATTGGTACGAATTTCCAAATCACGTTGACAAAATTCTATGTCAAAATCGATGAATTTTCATTTAAAATTGAGAAATTTTAAAATCATTTTGACAAAACAAAACCCGCGAATTTCCAAAACTATGAATTCTCAAATCATATTGACGAATTTCACGTTGACAAAATTTCCATTTTAAACTTACGAAACTCCGTATCAAACTCATCATTTTGACGAATGCCCATATCAATTTGACGGATTTCAATTTCAAATTTTTCGATTTAATTAAAATGCATTGAAATACGAATGGAAAACTGTTGTAATAGTGTGTATTAGAGACATTTTTCTCTTGCAATGCGATGACGCTGGTAAACTCTTATCAATGAACTGATAAATACAGCTGTGAGAATTGCTTATTAAAATTTGATCGCTAAAATAAAATTTCGTACCGACAGATATTTAAATCAAAGTGACGATTGAGTATAAGAAAAAAAAACAATTCCAACAACTGTACATGGATATTAAATAAATCAAAAATTCGCCTGTACCTACTATATAAAACAAAGGGCGCCCTGCTTTCAGAAATTTAAAAACGTTATGCCATTTTTCATATATAAAAAAATGACAACTCGCCCAATTGGTAATTTTTTGAGCTGTACAGAACGAAAAATTCAGGGATTCCCCATGTGTGTCCGGCATGATACCGCTCCATGGCGTCGCGTCGCTCGGCCTGCGGTATAGGCACACTTTAAATTATTTTTATATTGATTTTAGAAGTGTTAGCCAATTTCAACTTTTTTTAGCCAGCCTAATTGAACAATTTAGTAATCAAGGATTAATCAATAAATTGTAGGATTACAAAAATAAGTTGGCTCAAACTTGTAGTGTTTGGATGGTGCCAAAATTTGTAAAGCCTACAGGTGGCAAATATTAGCTTTTGAACGATTTTTCTAAGTATGTATAGTTTTTTTGTTTTTTTTTTTTTTTTATCAAAACCGCCACTTGGTATCTCGAAATGTGCATTTCTTAGAACTTTAAATTATTCGAAAATTTCAAAAATGTGCCGCCCCTCAAAATTTGCCGCCCCGAGCCATTGCCCAGGTTGCTCATATGGGAAATCCGGCCCTGTGCACATCGCTCGTTTTGGCGGTAATATCTCAGTATGATATGACTGTGACTGATGACTAAAAAGTGTGAATCGACCTTAAACCAGCTCTTTTGAAACATGATTTTGACGTTACAGTGTTTCTACTAAAATTAAGAACGACGTACTTAAAATAGTTTTGTTAAGAACTACTTTCACTCTTTGCATTCTTATATTGAGCATAGCGTTCTTGTTTTAACGTTTATTAAATTATTGATTTTGTCAATGGTTTTTTTTTTTTTTATTTTTTTCAAATAAAACCATTCACGCGGCGCAGTATTGACCTCTATAGATGTTCGTAAGCATAGTAAATTACCTGCGTCTACAATGGGATTCGATCCCGCGAACTTAAGATTTGAAGATGAACGCCTAATGCTGCAGACACGCGGTCAATCCGAATCCATTTTTTTTCGTTCTGTCAAAATCGAAGAAAATGTATGAATTTGACACAATGAAAAATCTAAAAAATGGATTTACTCTAGTTCTTGTTTCAGCTTTAAAATTAAGTGTTCTCTAATTTAAATCTTTCAATTTTAAGAACGTTTGTACATAATATTAAATTCAATACAGAATCTTGGCGAAACTCCTTTCAAAAAGGCTATAATGACCGCGTATATACCGCACGCAAGATCAAATATTTTAGTCTCCAACGACATATACAGGCCGTATTAACTAGTTTTAACTAAGTTCATTACCACTCTCAAACTATTTTGTTCTTGTTTAACAGTTCATGACAAAGTGGATTGGAATTTAGTCCGAAAGTTTAGAAAAGGTACTAGGTATCACCAAAAATGTTTTAAGATTATTAAAGAGTTTATTTGCAGATCAACCTAAAGAATCTTTTTGCGCATATCGTGTTTCGCAAGGAAAAGGGTGGGTCCGATTACAAACCGCGGCTACAATACAGCAAATAGCGCAGCCATGCAAAGCAAATTGTACAAGCAAATTTTAGGATCCGGAGTGTCTCACGAACTTTCAAAGATTTTAGGACAGTATTAAATTTGTTTCTCTAAGGAACCTGATGAGAGAGAAACAATAAATTTAGCATTTGTTTTGACTTCGAAAAGTGTATATCCCTTCTTGTCTACCAAAAATATCTACGTCGAATTATTGTTTTTTTCGCAGATGTTTTATGGTTCGACCAACTCTTCATGTGGCTGGGCTGGGCCCTAAATCTCGTGCCCCCCCCCCCCCCGCCACGCGGGTCCTGCGGGCCCTTATACGCCGCCCATGTAGTGAATCCCCTCTAAGGATCATATTTCAGTTTATGGAATAAAATAGGCTACTGCTAAAACGTGTTTATGTTTGCACTTTAACCCTTCTGTCGGCACATAGGTCTGGCCAGACCTTTGGCACTATATATTTGTAAAAAAAGTATAGAAGATGAAATCGCAGCGACTTCATATTTCATGATATCCTAGAATAATATGTTTAGAAGCATTTTGCAAAAACTTAAAAAAATCGGTTGAAGTTTTGAGCATGTTTTTGATGATTTTCAATTTATAGTGCTTTTTGATACCCAATAGGTCTGGCCAGACCTATAGATTTTCCCCCCATTTTTGTCTTGAGGTAAAAAGTGAAAATATTAAATTCTCTTAAAAATCTCCTATTTATAATGTAATAAAGTCACTAAAATTAAATTTGTACGATAAACTATAAAATTTTCGGAGATTTTGCTTTAAAAAGCCGTGAAGTTCGCAAATTGGGTACGCCTAATTTTATCCCGTCTTATAACATCACCTAATCAACTGAGATTTGATTCTAGGAATTTCAAAAGAGTTTTATTTCCTTTGTAATAGTATGAACTAAGTATTAGTGACTTACGATGGTGTTTCTTAATAGATTTAATTGAGATATTTACGGAAAATTTAGAATGAAATGATTTTTGCGGTTGAAAATTGCCTATTTCTATCTATCGATTTTCCCAAATCTGCAGACTAATATCGCGATAAAATCTACTAACAGAGTGCCAAATATTTCCTAAACGATATTGGCCTTGGAAAATTTGATCAAACTTTCTGTACGGATACGCAATGAAAAAAGAGAAGCAACAATAGAAGAAAAAAAGGGAGAAACATCTTTGTACAAATATCACCTCAAAATATGTCTTCTTAAAAACGCTTCTAGTATATTTACAAACAAGATTTTAATGTTTTTATTGTTTATAAATGGCTGTAAAGAATGGGTAGAATGATTATACCGATAAAAATTTAACTTTTTATAAAAACTAAAAAAAAATTTCTCAGTAGGTCCAGCCAGACCTATTGGGTATGGAATATGCATATTGTAGTAGGTGCCGACAGAAGGGTTAATATAAATATACAACTGATTTCAGAAATCAATCCTAAATTATGTAATTCAATCTCATTTTGGAAGTTTCTGATTTTATTTAGCATTTATTTTTACGTTGCTTCTCTTTCACATGTAAATGTATTCCAAACAATACGCACACGTATGTTGAATGGAAATTTTATATTGTATTACAATCCTTTCTCAGCCTCGAGTCTATAGTACATTTTCGTAGGCCTCCACCAAAATTATGTGCTGCTAGACTGCGAGTATTTGAGCAAATTTGGCATTTTCTTCTCGTGCAGCACAATTTGAATTTCTTTTATTGTCATTGTCAATGTTCATGTTTTCCTTCATTCCTGTGATAAATATTAAATTTACAATTTAAATTTTCACAGGAAAATGTATTCACAGTAAAGATGAAAAAATAGAATAAAATAAACCAAAAAAAGGGTCCACAGGACACACCGCCCAATACCTGGAACACTCACACTGTCCGTCCGCGTACCGCACGGGCACGATGAATATTTTTGTGAATACATATATACATACAACAGAAAGGCACCAGACAACGAAAAAAAAATGCCTAAAAGAAAAAAGGAGGAAAACGGTTTTTATATTTTTTTATTCTTACATAGCATTTTCTCTTTTATGAGCTTTCACATTTTATAAAATTGTATTTTTTCGTCGTTGTTGATTTTATTTCTACGAAACAAAATGGTTAAGAAGACAGAAAGGAAACAACGTCGAAAAATGTGCGTCTCGTTCGAGGCGATTCAATGATGACGTGGAACGGCGACGATGACGTTAGTCTGAAGTGCGTGGCTGGCAAGTGAGAAGAAGGTAAAAAATTTTTACCTTGAATAGAAACAAGGACACCACACCAAAATTGTCGAGCATTTCCAAGAACTATGAAATGAACCAAATCACGTTCACACGTTTCACCATACAAGGGCATTTTTTGTAACATGTTTTTTCTAGTTTTTGTTTTTTTTTTCTATTCGCAACTCAATGCAGAACTCGCTGGCAGCCACGCTGTTGGTGTCTTCCATGTTTTGCGCGCAAGGGTCGCAATTTATTTTGCATAAAAATGAGAGATGTTTGGCAAAGAAAATTTAAATCGAGTGATATTCAAACGAGGAACAAGCGAAAAAATCGATTTTTTTATTTTGATTTGAATAATGTTTGGATGCATAGGAAAAGAAAAGCGCGGAATAAGAATTAGAATCAGAATATATACATACATATATGTATTTTGAACGAGTTAAATTTATTTCTGTTCTTGGCTTGTACGAAAGGAATAGGTACATCATGAGAACAAATGAAACCTTTTTAAATTTTGAATAAAGTCGTACCTTAACAAATCTAACAAGTCTATACATACTAACATACTTTTATTACAGTATGTATGCATTTTGACGATACTGAAACTGTCGACTGAAAAATTAGTTTGGAAAACCTGATCAATAACATTGATGATTTTTTTACCGTTTTCGTGCTACCAGACATTTGGTGGAAGTCAACAAAATGACAAACATCAGTAAATCAAAATTTTTTTTCGAAATAAAAGTGAAAAAAGACGAAGTTAGAGATAAATTTACATTATAATGTAAATTGTAAATTGTTTTTTTTTTTTTTAATCAAGGAAAAGTAACTTATATGAAATAATTCCAATTGTGTCCCTTGACATAAGTGCCCACGCAAGCTTGCCTATGAGTATTGAACAAGTATACTTTTGCTATTCAGCTTCAGCTATTCAGGGACACCCTGTTAACTTGGTCCTACAAACTTCAAAAATATTTGTGGCAAAAATTATTACCATTCTATGCATTTCCACCAAATTTCATGTTCATTGTTTCATCAAGTTAAAAGATATGCATTGAAGAAATGCTTAAGAGGCTTCCCTTGCATTGTGAAAGGCCCTTACTAAATACTTACTTGGCTATATTTCCGGTTTGGATACAGTTATTCGAATGAAAATTCGTAGACATATTCCCTGTATAATTTTCTAAAAACTATTAGCAGCATTTTCATATTTGGAAACCTGATGGTGATGGGCTACACACGAACAAATTGACATTTTACAAATTTACTGTTATTTTCTATTCCTGAGCAAAAGTCAACAGCCTTAATTTTCAACTGACTAATCTGTGTGCAAAGTTCCATATCGATCCCTATAGCGGTTTAGAAAAACGGAGGTCGAAAAGCAAGTTTAACTTTAAACGCCAATAACTTTTTTTACCGTTACTCGAAATTTTTAAAATTTTAACTGTTATGAGATGTACTCGTTTAGATCTTTGATTTAAATACCCATACGTCAATCACCGATAAAAACTAAAAAAGTCGACTTTTTTCAAACGTTCGGGACACCCTGTTATCTTCTTCCTACCAACTTCTGAGGTATTTGTGCCAAAGACTGTAACCATTCTACACATTCCTATCAAATTTCATAACAATCGGTTGAGCCGTTCGCGAGTTATTTAGTGAACAGACGGACAGACGGACGGACAAAATCGATTTCATAACGGTTTCTTGAAATTTTTTTTTTAACCCTAAAAAGCGCACGCGCGATTAATTTAAGAATATTTACCTTCAATGACGGTATATTGAAAAGCGGTATTTTGAATTACCGGGTTATTGAAATGGCGGGATATTCAGTTAGCTGGAATTTGATTAGACGGGATTTAAATTAAGCGGGATTTTAAACTGGCAGGATAATAAATGTCGCGATTTTGAAAAACGCGTAGATATGATGGGCGGGATATCGTATCCAACCCCTTTAAAGTCATGCTTATTTTTAGTACGCTCAACTTTGACGCTACAAATTACCTTTTCGAAAAATATTTAAAAAAATATTATAGTTAGTATAGTTATAGTTAACTGCTCGTTACGCTCGCCAAACCCCGAAGCCGAGGCTAATTTCGGGCGCGGCTGAAATTAGGATACCCTTCGCTCCCCTTGGGCTAAAAGTTTTTTCGGGCGTACCTATGACTTGTATTTAATCCCCCTCCTCATTCTTTTTCTTCAGTCTTGACAAAAGTTGGGTTTGGTTGAAATAAGTGGGCAAATAAAAATATTTACTCAGAAAATTTTATTTGGGTCGCGGGAGCTTGACCGCACAGTAATACTCCATTCGTTTTGATTTTTTTTGTTGCTTTGCTAGATCAACATTAATTCAAGGTTTTGTGAAATTGGTGCAAAAAATGTTTCTTAGAGGAACCAAAATGGGGGGTTGGGTTTGTTCGGCCACCCCATGACCCCATGGTCAGATTTGATCAATTCTTAAATATGTCCTACTACCTGGGATGATGAAGTTTAAATTACTGGACTCCAACTTTTAAGCGGAGGGTCGGCTACCTGTCTGAGTTAGCTTCCTCAGCCACCTTGATTGCACATTGCCGGTATCGTGATTCATCCTGCGGTGTTCCGGTTCCTTAAGGATTGCAAGGCTTTCCAATGCATCGAGCTTCCGCGGATTGACTCCTTCATGAATGATGTTAAAGTGATTGCGTGTCCTGTCTCCACCATGTGTCGCGCCACCATCGATTTTAACGAGCCGAGGTCCTTGTTTTTCTTTTTAGCGACATCTGCCTCCCTTGCATGTTCGCTCCATCTCACCGCTTCAAGTCGCTTTGTCTGTCCTACGTACGTTTTCGCGCAATCCGGGCATGAGACCTTGTATATTCCGTTGTCTTCGTGTTTCCCTTTCTTGTCCTTGGTTGAGCCTAATTTGTTGCCTAGTTGATGCCGCTTGCTCGTCGAAACCATGTCTTAACCTATTTCCTTCATTGATTTTCGTAGCCGCATTGATATTTGCGAATGAGTTATTCCAATCCTTCTCATGGGCTCCTCGTTCCGTTGTAGCGTCGTCATTGCTCCTTCCTCCATCCTTGCCTTTTTCCTCCTGATGAGATTTGATATCACCCGTGGTTTATATCCATTCTTCCGGCGGATTTCGATGATATGTGCCTCCTCCTTTTCGATCGGTGGATCATAGAGTGGAACGGTGCCATCTTCTGTGGAAAGGAATGGTTGGAATTAGAGGGGATAGTGCGCTGTATATGAGTAGGTTTTCGATAGATGTCAAATTCGATACCGCCGTTGTTCCTGATGATCTTGAGGTCCAGAAATGGAAGCTCCCCATTGTCCTCTATTTCCACCGTGAATTGAATGTTTTTGTTCACCTTGTTCAACTTGGTTAGGATCCTCTCGGCCTCTTCCTTGTCGATAATTGCCAGCACATCGTCCACGTATCTTACCCAGAATCTCGGTAATTGATTCGTCTCCTCCTGTTGTCCCTCTATCCTGTTCATAAATACTTCACTTACGAACGGAGAGAGTGGATTCCCCATAGCTACCCCTTTGGCACCCTTGTAGAACCTGCCCAGGAAGGTGAGGTAGTTCTCTGTGATGCACACCTTGGCGAGCCTCATGAGCAGATTAACTTCTCTCCTCCAGGCAGGCGACGAAGGTCCTTCGATAGCAGCTATTCTGCCAGGTTGTTGAGAGCATCCATCACCGGGATACTGGGGAATAGCGCCTTGACGTCAAACGATACCAGCTGCTCTTGAGGTGAAATTGGGCCCACGTTGTCGATTTTGGCGATGAGGTCCTCCCTGTTCGATATAGACTTCTGATGTTTCCACTGCCGTCTAGACTGTTGAATCTCTGGAGTAGTCATTTCGCGATGTTTTGCGTTGGGGAGTTAGTGGCTGCGACGGTTTCCCTGAACTCGTTACCAGGCTTATGCACTTTAGGTTGGGCCCTTTATCCACATTTCTTAATCATTAACCACTTTCACTTTTATATACAGGGTTATTGGTTAAGTCGACCTATTCCCTGCAACACGTTATAATAGGGTCGAAATGCAACACAATGAGGCCATAAATGTTAGGCCGATTTTCAATGGTCACTGAGATATATGAATTTTTAGGTTTTTTATAAATAACCTAGAATTTTGCCATTTAAAGTAAGAATTAAAAAAAAATACTAAGGTAATGGGGTTAAACTTATTTTTGGATTTTAGTCAACACACTGGTGAGTATTCTATTGGGGTACGAAACCATCAGACAATTTCGAAACACGTTGTGTCAGCTCATCACTCACTACGCTCGCACCTTGCCTCTTCGTAGGGTTTGCAAAATTGGAAGGCCAAAGGCGAGGTGCAAGCGTAGCGAGCGGTGAGCCGACACAAAACGCTTCAATTTTTTGTGAGGGTACTTTATAGACGTGTTGCCTTCATCACAGGAAATCTTCAGAAAATTTCGAAATTATTTGTGTCGGCTAACCGCTCGCACCTCGTCTCTTCGTAGAGTTTGCAAAAGTGACACGTTAAATAGTGTAGTTAATACGTGATAAGCCTAGCACATCAGATTACAAAATGTGGTGGAGACAATTTTTTTTATTGCTTATATTTTTGGGGTGCTGAGCACGAATCCGGAGCTTCCCACCAACATTTCGTTGCGGACCCGGTTTAAAATCGCGAAAACCCCTAAAATTTTTGCAGTTTTCCCGTTATTTGGCCCCTAACTCTGAAACTAATTATTTCTGCGAAAAACTTCCCAGGTTCGTTGCAAAACAGAGTCAAAATTGCAAAAAACGCAAAAAAATCTTTTATCTTTTATTGCTACAATACCGCTCAACGCATTTTAATGATTAATGGCGCGATGGACCCGCAATTATGTTTTCTCTAATATTTTCATGGACAGGTTTTCGGAGAAATGTACACTTTCGGAGCTACAAACAAAAAAAAAAACGGGAAAAATACGAAAATTTTGGGTTTTTTCGCGATTTTGGCCCTGTTCCGCAACGAAATTTTGGTGGTGGTGGGATTCTAACTCAGCGCCCCAAAAAAACATAAGAACCACACACCACACTTTGCAATATGAAATCACCTAGTAACTACAAGAAAAGGCAAGGTGCGAGTGTAGCAAGCGGTAAACAGACCCAAAGCATTTGCAAATTTTTTGAAAATTCCCTCTAATGAATGCACAGCGTCTTCCAAATACCTTTATAAACCTTGAAACGCTTTGTGTACGCTTGCTACTCTTGCACCTCGCCTCTCCGTGGAGTTGGCAAGCCAAAGGTGAGGTGCTAGCGTAGCGAGAGGTGCGCTGATTTAAAGCGTTTCAATTTGTGTTTGTGAGGGTAGAGACATGTTGCCTTCGTCACACCTTCAGAAAATTTCGAAATGCTTTGTGAACATTTTTGAAAGAGCCCATATTGTCAATGGGAAATAACCGTTGACAATGGAATCTCTCTTTTATTCTAAATAAAATTTTATTTCAGACTTTGTCTGAAATCTTTAAACTTGGACAGAAGGATGACTGGATCCGATCAAATGCCTATTTCAGTCAAGACATCAATAGAGATATCAAAACAGAGAGTGCTTTCTACTTCTACAGTGTAATCGAACTACCCGCTACCAATAGGCCTTCTTCTTCATTGCCTCGTTCCTTATACCGCTCCACGGTTTCGCGTTGCTCGACCTGCGGTGTAGGCACATCGCCCGTTTTGGCGGTAATATCTCAGCATATTTCTACAGGCAGCTCTATCTTGGATCGTGTCATCTCCAAGACCAATGCGTTGTTGTTTCTTGGATAGTAATAGGCCATTCGTAGTAAATGCTTCTAACAGAATTGCATGATGAGTCCCATCTTTTGAAGGCGGAGTCACATTACAATTTGAGGTGAGGATGCGGTTGGGCGCCCTGAATTGAGGCACCTAAATAGAAAAACAATTAAAAAGTAGTCATTAGATTGTTCCTAACTACATATGTTAAATGCTTCTTGAAATTCTAAAATGGATCTATCAAAGAATTTAAAACTAATGGAAAGTTTCGAAAATGTGCCGTCCTTAAAAATCTGCCACCCGGACAGTTGCCCTTATTGGAAATCCGATCCTGCACATGGTTTCGGTATAGGAAAAAGTAGACTACAGCTCTCTAAGGTTGGGTTTACTTGTTATGAGTAAGCCGAATTCATATTGTAATAATCTTTTCAGCATTTTCCGAGTCCGATTTATTCAATATTCCATTAAAGAAAAAATCACCACATTTACAAAGTTTCCAATTTCGTAGTACGAAAACAAACGTCTGTATTTGCATTTCGACTTTTGATATTTTTGTTTGCAGCACTATTAAAAGTTATGACGGACGCTCTATGAAAAGAGCGCAGGAAGCGATTCGCCATATTTTCCAGTAACGAGCTCTTGACAAACTTACTCTCCAACTGTTGGCACAACTTTTGTGCGTTCTTCGGCAGTGATTTCCTTATCAGGAAACTATAGTATAAGAACCGATACCGAACTATACTTTCAGATGCACACTGCGTTCTGGCATGCCAATGCACCAAGGGTGCTGAGAGGAAGACTTTTTTTTATCGTATTCTGCAGAAAACATATAGCACAAAGTGCGTCCGTATGTTCACCGGTTGCCTTGCTTCCCATCTATCCTACTGGAGAGTGTATAGTTCAATGAAGTATTCTTATGTAAATTTCGTATTAAAACTTACAAAACACACACACACGAACACGCCCGGTTACAGGAACAGAGGATCCTTTCACAGCCGAAAACCCTTCGCTTCTTTGTCTCCTCCCCTTCGTCACTATAAGAAACTTTTCCGAACAAACTTATAGATCCTCTTATTACGAAAATTTCCTTTTTATTTTTTTCCTGTAACTTTCAATTTTAATGATTCGTTTGGGATTTCACCAAACTCAAATAATGCATATATCGGCGCGCGAGGAATATTTTTGCATATTACAATATAAATTCTGTGTGCAACTATCGCGGGTGCATAGCATGTGCGGTTGGAAGGTGGCTGAAAGTTTAAAAACTTTACTCTACGGTTGAAGTGGTTGTAAAATGAGTTCACTAAGTATAAAGTTTTACGAGTATTTTACGTGAAAGATATTTGCATTTTTGATGCCAAACTTATAACAATGTCTTTCGTATTATTACAATTTTGCCATAGTGTTTATCCAAAGTGTTCGTTTGTTCACTTAAAAAAAAAAACGCAGAGCTGAACGTCAAAGTTAACTCAAATTGGGGCTCTTTAGAAATCATTCAATGTTTTGATTGCAGCAAGTTTTTTTTTTGATGGAGCGCACTCCATTGTGCAGGATTAAGCAGTAAATGTTTGAATGGAGAGAAGCAATAATTCAGGGAATTATTGAATAAGTACTCACCTAATGAGGCAAAAATCAAGAAAATCAATTTAACCATGTGCAAAGTTTGTTCATTTTATTTGAAAATACCGGCACACTTGCTTCGTTCAAAATGCAACATTTTTGAGCACATTACTCGTAAATTTGTGCTACATTTGAACCGTGCTTGCTTAAATTCAATTAATTATGCAAATTATCACGTTTATAGCTGCATGAAATGTTATCGGTAACGAACAGTTGCAAAGTGAAAATGCAAGAAATGTGATTTGCTACCATTCTCACTATACGACGTCTCGTGCACCTTTCTGGGTACACATTCGATCATAAACCAGCTGCTGGTCCCTATACAGTCGTATGCAAGGACATAGAAGTAAGGGGTGCGTCCTCTGGAATGGGTGTGTTGCATTATCTCATTTACTACTACGCTTCCTTGCTCTGACTTTATTCGATTCAATGACTGGAAAATTTGAACTTTACAGTTGTTAAAATCGCATTAGAAAAGATTTCCATCTGGAAACGCTAAAAGCTTCAGAACTATGACAACGTTATGACTATGCTGTACTGTAATATTTCCATATGGATGATTCACTCTCGGTCGAGCACAAATTGTTTTAAAACTTGCCCCTAAGATTTTGTTGCAAAGCAGAAGAAATTTATTTCGAGGAGCATAATTTTAGAAGGACGAGGGTTTTACAGGACTCTGTTGCATTGAACACTTCATGATATTATTAACCTTTACAATAATTCTAAAGAGGAGAGATTTTTAACAGAATCCCTTTCAATGCAAAAACGAATCAATCAAAAATGTCAAAAGCTCCTAACAGAGAGATACACTTGAATCTTTTCGAAAAATTGCATTCACTTTCACAATCTCATATACGATTGTATGGAATGACTGAAATAAGCTGCTTAGGATTGATGAAAATCCCCACTTGAACCCGCCTTTCCGATTTCCGTAACTACTGTATTCGACTATTTTAGACAGACTGTCTTTCTGTCATGCACACAACCTGCTGCTTTTTGTCTTATGCGAACTATCTATCTATTTAGAAGGGAAACTAAAGAGCATCGGCAAAGTCAATCAAAGTGGAATTTAGAGCAAGAGCTGCAAAAGTAAAGATGAAAACTGATTGAAATTGCATTCGAAAGGTGACGTGCATTTTAGTGTCCTACTGCGTACATATACGGGGCGTTATTGAAGGGTTCGTTTGATGGGATTAAATCAAGAAGTTTGACTTAGACAGACAGCTCTTTGAGTTTCTACCGTCAGCTGAGATATGGCTGGAATTGGCTTTTGTTGTACACACTTTTTCCCTGCCAATTTTAGAAATTGGTTCTTGTTTTTAATTTGCCACCAATTTTTGACATCCACTGAAAATGTAAAGGTCAAATTCAGCAGACAATTTAACCAAATATTGAAACCGTTAAAATACAGTGTTTTCTCTGCCCGAAACAGCAGAATCACACTAACCTCATATTACATCCAATTCGAAAATGGCCTGAAATTTACTAACCATCATTTCCACCACAGCAACAACAAGTTTAATCAGCAACAGCAGTTTTCCATATACGCTCCCGTTGGATTTAACACACTTTTCCTCTTCGCATATGTCACGTCCATGTCTTCGTTCGTGGATATGTAAAACGTTGAATAGTCTGAATTTGGTCATAATGAAGCCACAACTAACCACAAGGCCCATTAATAGCCAACGATCCGTGTAATAAAACAGCTGGTGGGATTTGTTTTCCGCATTTTGGGTGATAATATAATTGCCATCACTTGTCACTGGGTGAATTTGGCTGGGCAACATGGCAACGGAGGATGACAACTGAACCGGCAAAAGTCCATACTAGCCCAGCATATTCTCTTTTGAACGAAATAATGCACAAACTAAATCACTCATACAGAGAGAGAGAGAGAGATACGCACACATTTGTTCATGTTCACTTGTCGTGAGTGAACTGAAGTTATCGATACAGTGCGAGACACTATACTGATGAACTGGATATATTAAAGGATGTCTCGACTAAAATATATCGGGCCTCGACTGTAGCATCCGCATTGAAATGGATCAACGAAGCCGACAGGATTGGGTTAAAATACGCAGGCTACCGACTAATTTTATTTGGTCGACCAATGCATGTGTGATGGATCCCTGCTGATGGCACAAACTTCATAAATTAAATGGCTGATGAAATAAATTTTGACGGTAAAATGTGCGTGGTGAACGAGTGAGAATTTAATGAAGAAGGAGTTGATTATTCTGGGTGAAATTATTTGTTGTGAAAAGCTGAAATGTCGAAATGTCAGCTCCATTGGGTCAGCTTTCAGAATGACGATGGGAGGCATGACGAATAAAAATAAAGGGTTTGTAGAGGTTCAAACCATTTCCGTTTTTAAATTTATTAATACTTATGCCATACATTTCGAACCCCTGAAATATTGCCTGATAAAAATAAAGATATTTCGTATCTAAAGGTAAATCTATGAAGCAATTTCACAAGAAATGTACTGAAAAGAAAATGTCTTCTGTTATTCTGAAGGTCACCACAAAAATAATCAGAAGTCGACAATCATGACCCAGCCTATCTACGCCACTGCAGAGTGAAATTTAGAATAACAATTTCCGTATTTATTACACTTCAAATTAGCGGTTTTCTTTTGCAAATTGTGGTGCAAAATAGATAGCAATTTCTCCATACAAAAAAAAACTTTGGCTTTTTACTACGGTGAGTGAATCCACAGTACGGAGGTCACTATTTATATTTCGGGAATTGCCAACACTGTTGTCATGTAAGTCCATCTGACGGTTCCGGGATACCTACATAATCCCGAAAAACAAAATCCCGCCCGTTTATAATCCCGCTTTTTACAAAAAATCCCGTTTAACATAATCCCGACACTACTAAATCCCGCCATTTTAAAATCCCGCCATTATAAAATCCCGTCATTACAAAATCCCGCGAGCTAAAAACCCCGCCGTTTTAGAATCCCACCAGTGGATAGTGAAATAATCCCGCCAAAAATTATTTTTATTGCTAACCAAAAATTGAATAGTTAAGTAATGTGATTCCCAGCAGTTAAAGCGATACTTTCTCTTAACATAAATCCGTCGGAATATTTGATAAAGATGACAATTTAGCCCTACAAAACAAGACGCTCATACATGGAATACTTAAGTCTTGACTACCGAAAGACCAGACCAGCGATTTTTCAAATTAAGTAATACGATTCGTGGGTCTCCGAGAATTAAGTGTCCCTACGCGAGGGAACCATTTATTTTAGCGGTAAATGTGGTGGCGCTTTTTTTTTAAAGTGGGATATGTATTGAAAAGCGGTATTTTGAATTAGCGGGATATTAAATTGGCGGGATTTTGATTAGACGGGATTTAAATTGAGCGGGATTTTTAATTGGCGGGATGTTGAAATGGAGGGATAATGAATATGTCGGGATTTTGAAAAACGGGAATATGATGGGCGGTATATCGTAGCCAATCCGACGCCGGTTCCATCGTAAAGTTTGACATTTTTGACGATATACGTACTCAGAACATTTTGTCGCACGCACGCTATTTGTTTATTTTATATTTAGTTGAAAGTTTCGTCTCGGCAAAAAATGGAACTGAATCGTGTGAACATTTTCGATTTTCGACGTGGATTATCACAACAAGAGTGCATCAATCAACTTAATTTGACTTTTGGCGATGAAGCTCCATCAAAAACCACCGTGTATCGCTTGTTTAGTGAATTCAATCCGTAGTTCGCTGTCCGACGAGTTTCGTGAAGGTCGTCTAAAATCGGCTGTTGTGTCAGAAAACATCAATGTTGTGTGCGAAATGATTAAGCAAGATCGTCATGTCACCTATTGTGAGATTGAGGCATCCCTAAGCATTAGTCTCACCAGCATATATGCGATTTTACATGAACACTTAGCTGTGCGAAAGTTATGTTACTTATAGGACACCGTAGCAGCTATATATATTTGCTAGAAATTTCGAGTCCCTAGCGTTCAGCCGATTGTTTGAAATGATACCAAAATTGTGTGTAGAACTTAAATGGACTGTTAAACATTCGTTTAAAAAAAAATCGTAGAAAAGTTTTGATTAACACAAATTTAATCTTCTAATTTATTTGCGCTTTAATTAAAATTCCCCGTTGCGCTTGGCTCTGTTGAACAGCTTCCACACTTCTTTCCTGAGGCGACCTATATCTCCTGATTCCACCACGGAACACACTTATTTTCTTTGAAGACCCGCACGGGGCAGTTTTCTTCATAGGAGGACAGAATTGCCCTGGTGGTCTCGTCCACGAGTCTTTCTAGACTCAACCACCCTGTGACTCTTTTGTCGATTAGCTGCAGATGCTCCCCCAACGACTCGGTATACCCCGGCCAGTTGTGGAACTCTTCGCTCGATTCCTGCAGCAACCGCAAAATTTAAGTCAAAGCGTATGTGCATGTGATCAGATAAGGAGGGCTCATCCGACACATGCCAGGTACGAATTCGTTCCGCTATTGAGTTACTGCACAGAGTAAGGTCAAGTTCTTCTTGCCTTACTCTGGTTACAAATGTAGGCTGACATCCTCGGTTGAGAAAACATAGGTCAACGGCCAAGTGAAGTAATTAATTAAAGTAAGTACTCACCTCTTCTGTTTGTGTCTGTGCTACCCCAGAGTGTGTGATGGGCGTTGGCGTCACAGCCTAGCAACAGGCCTTTGCCGTTGAACTTGCAGTGGTAGGCCAATTTCTGGATTTCCCCCGCTGGGATATCCGGGTCGTAAGGTAAGTATAGACGGACGCCACGACCAGATTGTGGTTGCCCTCGCTGGTAGTGCTGATTTCTATGACCACTAGGTAACTGTTGGTAAATTCTGAAAGACAGAGGTAATTAATACGTTTGCTAACTATAACACAGGCTCTGGGGCGAGTAGAGCTCCTGTCATACACCAAATTCGTATTAGGTACTTACACTCAGTTCCTTGATGCTCCCATCATCAGGGCCGGCCCTAGGGGTGGGCGAACTGGGTGGTCGCCCAGGGCCCCCACATTTAAGGGGCCACCACTTTCAAGGAAACTTTACTTTCAAGGGGCCACCACTCGAAAACGGGTTCACTCAAAATGGGCCTCCACGCGAAATATATGTATACTCAAACTAAATTACTTCTAAAGTTAATATAAATTGAAATAACGATGATGTAATTTTACTGATAAAAAATATGTTATAACATGCATAGGTATAAGACATCCATCCCTCTCTCTCTCTCTCTCTCTTGTTGAAACAAATTGCAATATCTGCTCTCCAACGTCACCATTGATGTCCTTGTTGTTTGTTAAAAATACTTGTGACGGTAGCATGGTATGAAAGAAGTTTGATTTTGAGAACTTATTGAAAAAGTTTACCAATATCCAAGCTCGATAAGGTACAGGATAAGCCTGAGATACCATGAAAAGCCGGTAGTGATGACACAAGAGGCCACTACTTCACAGATTGGTATAATAAGAGGAGATAAAGGAAAAATAAACCTAGATCAAAATTTTCGAATTAGGGTATTCGGATCATTGAATTTTTGCTCTCTTGACCACATCGAATGCTGAGCATTGCTGCCATACAAAAATCTTAAAATTAGTGACTGGAAATCTCATACTTTTTCTTTACAAGACGTGACACCTTAAGGTTATAAGAAGTTTGAATTGGTGTTTATCATGAATAACTTAACCGCACGCACGTTATCGACGTCAGACCCATAAATGAGGATTGGAGTTTTCTGCATAGAAAACCGGCGGAATTATTACTTTTAAAAACACGATGCACCACGTGTTCAAAATTATCGTCTATCGCAATACTTTCCAAACAAGGTTTCGTAGAAAACTAGGGTTCCGCTACAACTTCTCAAATATAGGAAATGAGTAATGTAGAAATTACTTTTGATTGAAAAATTCAAGGAATGAATAGAAAAATTCCACAACATGTTGTAGTATTAAAATTCTAAAGTTTAGGCTGCCAACTAAGCACTCCGGTGAATGCCAAATAATTAGCATAACTTACGCAAAGTTATGAAACTCAGATGGATGATATTTTAAATGTCTAGCAAATGAAAAGCAACAACAGCTGACAGTGGGTTGCTTAAAGATAGAAACTAAAACCACAAGGTTCAATTCGCTAGACCTAATTGGAGAGAACCCATGCTTGATGCAGAAAATACAGCAGAAGAGGTACTGAAGGCGATTAGGCAGTGCAAGGACAATAAGGCAGCGGGAAGCAATGGAATTCCAGTTGAATTCTACAAGTACAGCAACGATAATCTTCTGGAAGTTTTATGTAACGAATTCAACAGAATATTTGAGAGCGGCGACGTCCCAGAAGAGTTTTGCGAAGCGATAATTTTCCCAATATTTAAAAAAGGCGAGGTAGATGATCCAACATGCTACCGCGGAATTTCTTTTCTAAACGCAACTGGACAGATATTTACTAGCGTTCTACAAGCAAGGTTTCTAGAGTGGCTTAAACTATGACAGGCAATATCGGAAAACCAAGCTGGATTCAGGAAGGGATACGCCACACATGATCATATTTTTGTGCTACAAAATCTGGCCCGATTACATATGGATGATGGCCGCAAACTTTACGCGTTCTTTGTCGATTTCAAGGCGGCCTTCGATACGATAGATCGACAGGCGCTTTTCTACAAGCTCTATAATGCGGGGATGTTAGCGAAATTCTGAAAAGTGATGGAGAGTATGTACGAAGATACCAAGGCCAGGGTTTGGAGTGGAAGCCACTTATCTTCATCATTCGCTACAAATGTAGGCGTACGACCAGGGTGTAAACTAAGCCCAGACATTTTTGCGATCTTTATAAACGACATTCTTGAAAACTGTCCTGGTGGAGCTGAAGCTTTCGGTATAGTACTGAAAGGTTTGATGTACGCGGATGACATTGTGTTTCTAGCAGAGACCCCTTTACAGGAAACCATAAAACACTTAGCCTCTTATTGCCATCAGTGGAACCTAATTGTCAACCTGGCAAAATCAAAAATAATGGTTTCTAAGAAGAAACATATATTGGCCAGAAACGAGAAGTGGTATTATGACGGAAATGACTATATAAATACCTCGGCGTCAATATAGCCAGCAATTTAAGCATGGAGCCACATTTGCAGCTAAAGCTTAAAGAGGCGAAATGGGCGATAAGCGTGATTTGGAGGAACTGCTTTATGAATACTGACATAAGTCATACAGCGAAATACAAAATATACCAATCGGTGTCTAGATCGATACTCTTATATGATGCTCAGGCCTGGGGTGGACAACAGTACGAAGACGTGGAGAATTTCTTCTACCTGAAACGTATTGTTGGAGTGGAGACTTTAAAAATTCACGTAAATTATCTTATGAAGGTTTCAACAATGAGTATGGATAGACTGCCAAAGAAGGTGCTAATGTACGCCATGCAATCGAATTCGCTGTTTTACAAGGACCTTCAGATGCTAGCCAACGATGCAGGATCGACTCTAAATTGGAATGGCACACAAGAAACCACATTTAAGCTCAACCAATTAATCCAAAATGTTGAGAACATGTTGGTTAGCACTAATGCAGTACGCACACGGAGTACACAGCACAGAGAAATCTACATCAACCTCAACCATGATTTGCAAGCGAACACCTATTTTTTGAATGAGTTCACTGCATCAAAAATATCTTTGATTTTTAAAGCAAGGGCGGAGCTGTTACCACTAAATTATATTCCTCATCCCGATGACCTACCAGTGATGTGTGACCTGTGTAATATGGGAGCTAGAGAGGAGACCAGGCATTTCATAGGAACGTGCCTCATCCTGAAGGAAGGTAGACGTTCTTACATAGGAAAGGATAGCCTGAGCGACGCAGAAGTAATCGGTCTCCTAAATGGATCTAATTGGGACTCGCTCTACGAATTTTGCAAGGTGGCGTTGAATTACCGCAAATGCATTAGAAATGGAGACTTTTAAATCATAAATAAAATACTAACGCAGTAACATCGGCCGTGGAAGTTAGATGTGGGTAGGTGAACATGCAGAATACGGAGTTGTGTGAACTTCACCACCAACTTCTAACGTTTCACATATAAAACTAAATTACAATAAAATATGAAACAAAGTGAATTTAAACCAATTCGTCAGTCGCACAAGCCTCTGATCTAACGTAAGGGGAAACATTCAGCCAATCAATATCAGAAGCGTTTTGTTTGGGTATAAGTAACGGGGTAGGGGCCACCATCATCCATTTGGCCCAGGGCCACCAGAGTGCTAAGGCCGGCCCTGCCCATCATGTTGACTCGGTTCCTGTATGAGAGCGATGTCGAAGCTCTCCCTTATAAGCCGCGCCGAAACTATATCCGAGGCAACACTCCAATGCTAGGATTAGTTGTCTGCATCGTTTATAGAAACGATCACCTTTCCTAATGAATACGTGTTCATTATATCGACTTTCCACTATAATTACGCTTTTCTGGGGAAACGGGCTATTTTCTGGGCAAATAAAGGCCGTGTTCAGTGACCGGTTTTACATTTACAAGGGGAAGTCAGTTACGATAATGGGTTCAGACCCCATGCATTTAAATGTTAACATTTTCTGTGGAAAAATGTTAAAATAAAATTTCATACTGATGGGGTGCTCACTTCGACTGCATACGTAGGAAGCACATGCTATGTAGTCTATTCCCGCCGAAGAGGCTTTTAATCAGGTTCGGCTTTTATTCACAAACATTCTATCATCGCATCCTGTTCAAGTATTTCATTATGGAATTTACCCATCAACAGATCTCCCTGGGTGTCTGCTGTGTATTCCAACCTATCACTTACACCATATGTTGACAATACAGATACTTTCCGTTGCCTAGATGCATATCCATCTGCGATTACATCCTTCTGTAAGTGAATGAGCGAGTAATTAATTCAGTATTATTTCAGCAAACATTATGCAGAGAAAATCCGTACAATACACATACACGCACAACTTTATTGTATCGTGAGGTTCTAGAGAACATTGTCATAATAATGCTTCTATCTCGGCGTGTATTATCGCCGCCGCCACTGTCTCTATACACCGCTTCATCCCAGTGTTCCTGAGTCCTGTGACAAAGCTGATGATGATGGCCTTTCTGTCTGCGTATATGCTTTGTTGTTGCAGGCGGCTGCAAGTAGATAATCTCTGAACTTAATCATGTATATGGGCAACCTAACATTCTGACAATTTACATCATCAAGTTGTAAGTTCACTCTCCGTAGGCAACAATTAACCTCATGTCATCGCAACGACACTGAGAATATTACAGGTTGACATATTGTGTCGATTAATATGAAAATGTAAAGGAATTGTCTGCAGATAATTCATATAGAGGAAAAGCACTATGGCAAGAACCGAACTTATGCATAATATGCATAGCACTACCAGGAAGTACTCGAAGTTATTGTATGGATCGTGCATTTAGGTATGCTAAGCCGTGGGCCCAACAAAGTTAGACAACTCTTGAGTTAAGGTTCAGGACTTGCTTCGTTATTATTAGGGGATGACATAAGAGACGACAAGACTAGATACACAAGTATTTTCAATGGATCAACAATCTTCCCGATACGAACCGCACTCTTGTCAAGAATAATGGCTCAATGGAAGGGGAAAGCCAATACAAGAGGCAATTAATTACAGATATATTATCTTCAGAAAAGCAATATTAGACTATTCAGAGAAATGCTACTTCAGCCGCATGGAATAGAAAACACTTTGAATGGAAATTTCGGCAATCAAGGAACTACCTTCTTCGTACAATCAGCGCCCGCTCTAGCACTTACGCCGCCCCGGGCAAGAGGACAAATTGCCGCCCCTTAGGTACTATTCAAGGCAAATTAAACGTAGATTGTATGAGGAATTCAAAGATGGTGCTGTAAAGCTTCTGTAATACTTGCTCTTAATATGAAGCTAAAAAATATAAGTACTCCATTAATACTTTTTTATTGTTTTTATTGGATGGCTTAACACACAGGGGTAATCCTGTTAGCAAATATGTAATCAATCACTCACAAATTAACACCCATAAACTACCGATTATATCCTAATAGTATGACATCAAATTGTCATCCGATAAATTGTTTATCGTATTTTTGTAGGAGAAAGGGCTTCGTAATTTTTGGAAGAGTTGAGAGTGATGAAGTACTTTGAAATACCAAAATGGAAACCAACTATCTTCAATTGAATGCTTTGAAGTCTTGAATTATTGTCAGTTCCTGAAGCCGCTAAGAAAATCTCTACACATAAACTGAGCACATTTTATTGATAAATATGTGGATTGAAACAAACTGTAAAATCTTCTCACTGCAAACGAATGATTGTCAGTTTTTCTATTGCCACTATTGGTAAAACCACATGAGAGAAGATTAATTGCATAACAGATTTTATAGAAATGTGTTAAATATTTCTATAGAAGCAACACCAACTGTTTACGAGCAATGCTCAGATTAGTCGAGTGGTTAAGGCATAGGACGGGCTATACGGTGGGCATGGGTTCAATGCTAGCTGCGCGCTACTTTTTTCATCAGATATCAGTGGCATTCTATAAGCTTCCTATAGATGGCATTAATACTTAATCTGTTCACATTGGTTATCGGAGGTAATGCACGGGGCACGAAAATAATGATGATATAAGATATAAAATACAAGGTTCTATTGGTTTAGAAAAAACGGCGGCAAATGTCACTTTTCTGTTTTCATATCATGAAATCTGCTGTTAATAATATTGGAAGAGAATATTCTACGAAGTAATATAGAACTATAATTGTTACTTGGGTAGAAGCAATTTTTGAAAGACAACACAAAAATTGATGGTGACAGTAGGACTCGAACCAACGCAACGCCCTAATAATTCAGAAAATATAATCTTGATCCACTGAAAAGGCCCAGAAAGTATGCACTAGAAAACTGTTCCGTTTTCGTTCAGACTCCTAAGCGAAATTCGCCACAGTTCAGCAAGGCTTGATATAGAGTTTATTTGGAGTTCCAAAAATTGAGCGACATACATTGCTTGAGAAAATTTTGGAAATTTGCAATGGTGCTCGTTTTCATTACTAATATTTTGGAGTATTTTTTGATAACATCTTTATACACTGCGCAGCAGATAAACTTCAATTAGTCGGATCTCTTCGCAAACTGATTTGTTTTGTGGTTTAATTTCATAAATGCGTCATCTTGATAATTTTTATAGAGAATTGGGCAGCTAGCTAGTTAAATCGGGAGAACCTAGCGATATCTCGATTAGCATGTCTAGAAAAATATTAGGGAAGATTGGTTGCAGCTCTGACAATGTGTACTGTGGTTCCATCCCTCAACTTGCTGAAATCTAAACCAACCTGTTCAAAATTTGTCATCTCAGTGTTTCGGGCATACAATTTCTCACAGGAGAGGTTGATTTTAACGCTTTTATGTGGTGAGTGTTATGCGACGTGGCTTCTTATTTCTCATTTCATATGCTGTCCCACTTTGCTTTTCGGAAGTAAGACGCGTGCTAGAATCAAGGACGTACAATTTTGGCAATTTTTCCTGACCCTTTTTGATTCCGAATGCAGTACTCCGTATCAATTGTGGGTTATTAAAACCTTGCAAAGACTTTTTTCTTTAAAACATAACTTTCCTTTTTATGTATTTTATCTGTAGTTTTTATGGTTTTAGTTCCACTAAATCGAAGTTGATATTAATATTTTCTTTTCGGCCTTTTCCACTTTTTTCTTATACGAGCCAAAAAACCGCCCCCAAAATTAGGCGCCCCGGGCGACCGCCCGGCTCGCCCCCCCCCCTTAGAGCGTGCGCTGCGTACAATGTGCTGCAGCACTAAGAAGCCGACAAATCTAAGTTAAGCAATGGATATATATATGTAATTGTATTTGCTGCACAAAACAGTTAACTGTCTCTCACTCCTTGGAGTTCTGATGTATGCATTTTGGAATAAACTTTTGTCGAGTATGTGGTCGTTTATAATTTATGGAAAATGATTCTAAATTAGCAAATCCTATGATTATGTTTTAAATATACAACGACATACTGCAACGACTGTCATAATCCCATTGAAAATATATTTTCAACTCAATCAGAATATGATTCAGTTTATAATAACCAAATAATAATCAGAAAAGCAACGCGAAATATAAGCATGAATAATTATGGCCTTTCATGAGCCAATGATATAGTTTTAATTTATATTACATCGTGGCTTTATCAGCCGTGTCGCATACACTCGCCTTCCTCCCCCACACAAACCTTCCCAAAAATTCGTCTGCAATTTCAAATTACATATCGGCAAAATGACTGACGTCCAACCAACCATGCTATAACTTAAGCCCATTAACCGGAAAATTGAAATCGCTGCTGCTCAAATGCAGGCTCTCTGCCTTTTTTACGGTGTATCGTCAGATACGACTGCTACTATACGATCCTTTCATCGCTACCATTATAAATCTCCTTGAAACAATATTACACCCAGTACGAAAGGACATGCCAAATAAAAGCCTCCCGCACCGCTTGTAATTATAAAAGGATTAAAAATTCATTTCATATTATTCATTTTACATTCATTCATCCGACCATTTTTTTTTTGCCGGGTTTGTGTTCCTTGATTCGTACTGTGCCGAGGTGGGCTCGTGTTGTACGACAGGAGTTTTGTTTTTTAAATTCTCCATGTATGAATATTCCTATTCATTCTGCGGATTTCGTTGGTTCGAAATATGATTACAAATATTTAAGCCGATTAATTGCTCGGGGAGACACACAGCAGAACCGTGAAATGAAAAAAAAGGATGCAAACACACAAATTGGTTAAAAATAATGTTATGACGGTCTCGACATCTATTTTGAATATTAGGCTTAAAATTTCGCCGGAACTGAGGGCAACCAAAAGGTCTTATTCGTATGCGAATTCGTTACATTCGTAGCGTTCCCATTGCGCGGCATTGTGCAGTCCACACCCTTGGTTTGGTATATTGTCGACATACGCCTGTTCCAATGTTCCCGGAAAAAGAGCAAGAATTATGAATTATATAGGAATTATTCTATCGTTACTTCCTCTTTTTTATCAACTTCATTCTTGATGCGACTGAGCGTATACATACCCGTTACATGTCTTTTTAATTATATTCCTTACATTTCCTCTTTGTCGGCAACAAGGACGATCTCTAGAGATACTCGTGTATGTGAAAATATGGAGACAGTATGCTGAATGCAAAAAAAAAGTTCTTGTGGCAGTGATGAGCTTTTTATCTGCATATACTGCTCGAAAAGAAGATTAGCCCTAAGTATTTCCTTCATTACTGGCGGATTTGTCGTCTAGAGAGGAAAATTTAATGAGATCCCTGCGAGCTCGTGTATGACTTGGAATAGGGATAACGGCGGATTGCTTTTAAATTCAAGCTTTTACAATATTCTCGTATATGAAAAATGAAGGGATAGAATGAAGAATGAAAGGAAGCACTTTGAAAACTTGCTAAACAATAGAGTGACACACTTTTTTTTTATTGCAATTTAATTAGACAAGCGTCTGGTAAGTTTACAGATTATGGGAAGACTTTTCATAAATGAAAGTTGTTAATGTGTAAACGTGCAAATTCGTGCAATATAAATGCATAAATGTGCATTTTCCGTGCAATATGAAAAAGTCATTTTTTAGGCTTTTAGAAAGTTAGGCAGGAAAAATATTAAAATGAAAAAAATTAAGAAGACTTGCTTTAAAATATAAAATTATTTTTATTTAAAATGCGGTACACTCTCAATATTTTAACCGAACATAAATTTCTCTCCATAAAATTATGTCTAGATCAGGGGCGGCTCGTCACAGTGGGCCAGGTGGGCCCGGCCCACCCAAATATTACTTATTAAACATGCCACTAAATATATTCCAAAATATTTAAAGCACAGACTGTTCAAAAATCAATCAGGGTCAGCGGCGTACGCAGAAAAATTTTCAGGAGGGGTTTTTGAGAAGCCAGTGTTGGTCTGAAAGTAAAGCTCCTAGCTTAGCCCTTATAAAACGATACACGGGACGATAGCAACTTTCCCGACAATTCTGCAAGACCGAGTTCTGGATATGGAACGATTCGCGGCCACGCACGGCTTTACCCGGGAACACTAACCTTAATTTCAGGCGCTTATTACTAACCATGAGTCATTTTGACTCACTATGGAAATTGCTGTATTTAAAGGCGAAGAGTATGAACACTTGTGCCAGAATACTTCGGAATACTTATTTTATACAAGCTATATTAAGAGTTTGTGCATTATATCCAAATAAACTGTAGAAACAACCAAGAAACTAAATATGCCAACTAAAGAATTTAGACGGTTGTTACTAACGTGAGTCATTTTGACTCACAACAAACGTTCGTTTAGTACTAACCCCGTCACAGAAAAACACAAATAGCTGCTTACCACAAAATCGGAAACGTTTGCTTACTCGGACATTCATTAGAAAACATATTTCTTAAAGAATACATGGGTTGCGGAACCCAATGGGCTAACCACCCTTTCTACGAAAAATGGAAATATGTGGAATATGCGTCAAAATGACTCACATTAGTGTTCCCGGGTTAAACTGCCTAAATCCCCTTGACCGAAGGAAAAATTCTTTAGCCGCTACTGCAAAAACAAACCCTTATTGCCAAAACACCGTTCATACCAGAACTGCTACTCATTATTTACAACAAACTGAAAAAACGTATTCTTCGTCAGTTAATTTCGGTTGGGGTTTGAACCCCAAAAACCCCTACCTAGGATCGCCACTGATCAGGGTGCTTTATTCATTCTAAATTGCTATTAACCTTCGGGCGGGCGCAATGCATCTGACAGATTAAGTGACCAGTTCTTGTTGTGCCAATCACCGATATGAAAAGGGAGAGATCTGAAACTCGCAGTAGCTTAATTTTTATCTATCAACTACCCAAAGCAGTTTTCAGTTTCTATCTACCATATGTCTGAGGAGCGGGAGGAGATGAAATAATCTTTCATATGTATTGCGCCCGATTGTGTTATTTTCTCCTTTTCTAAGAAAATTTACATTGCGTAATAACGTTGTGTTGACTTTTAGGCTCACCAAATCGTTCAATAGTGTGTTTTTAGTGAAAAGAACTCACATTATTTAAGCGGTCGGGTTATTGGAGGTTTTAAATATTGAAGCCATTGAAAGCGGAATATTCTTAGAAAATTGAAAATGGGAAGGGAATAAAACTTCGTGAGCCAGGTATTTGTTTTCAACATTTCGTAGAAATGTTTCAAAAAGACAATGCAACAATAAATAAGAGTCTAAAACATACAGAAGCTTAGTTTCATCCTATTTTCTGCACTTAATCTGTCAGATGAATTGCGCCCGATCGTGTTAGGATTAGTATTGCGCCCGCCGGAAGGTTAAATCCCATATAAAAAACGTTCCACGGCTTTTATCCTTCTCTTGTCATCATGATCCAATGTTTTCTTATCTCATCCAAGGTCGTCGTCTTCGACTATGAGCGAGTCGCTGTCGTGCAGTCGTGTCGAGGAAAATTTACCTTTAGGCCGGCCCATGGGCGTAGCCAGGATTTCGGTCAGGGGGGGGCAAGCCCAACATTTTTTAACATCATGATTTTCTTAGAAGCTGAAATTTCCGGTCGCAGAAATATTGTTAGCAAATTTTAGAGTAGCCTGGCTTGTGGTTGGATTGATGCAGTGGGTCATGGATTCCAGACTCACCGTGAACGAATTCATTTTATGGTGTTTTTCGAACTCACGACCTACGTGACGGACTATGATGTCGCTCAGATTGTAAACAAGTATCCATTTATGGGGATAAATAGAAATGCTGGGCGTGCTGTTGACCTCAACACCTCAACAAAACAGCAGTTTTTGGAAATTGGATGTCAATCACACATCTGCGGCCCTAGTTTACTGGTAGACTGCCACGCATGTTATTTCTTTTTGTTTGCTAATTTTAAAGTAAAATTTTTAAAATGGAGATGAGAATGATTTTCTTCTGCATTCTGATTACATTCAACTGGCCTCCAATATCTGCCTTTTAGAGCGAAGTTTGTCAATTTTCAGTGCATTTTTGTATCTCGGACTGCATATTCCACTTGCGAAATCAGTTTGTTTCGTCTGTCACTTTCATCTTAGCAAAGTAGCATCGTCAGAATATTTATAAATCCTTTATTTATTGAAATATGGTTAACGGTTTTAATAAGATTTCCTCTAAATTTATCAAAGTATTAACAGTGGCTAAATTTTATTGCTGGTATGATTTTGATTTAATAACTTGAAAAACCCGCTCTGTGGCTCACTTGGTTGGGTCGCACTTTACGATGCTAGTAATCTAGAGGTCCGGATATCGAGTCTCGTCGTGGTCCAAAATTTCCGTACACAATGGAAATATATAGTGCTTACAACATTATATTTATACACTCCGAAATGATATGCAACGTAATGTTGATTCGAAATTGCCTATAAACGGCTGAGTTAACGCACCATGGTCTCACAAGAAGAACTTGAAAGACACTGAAATAAATATGAAATATCACCCTTTCAGATGGAAATAAGTTGAATTCCACTAACTTCCCGAAGGGACCTAACGGTTGAAATTGTGTACTCCAGCTCAGAAGCCATGAAATGAAACAGAAAATATGGCATCCACGCAGCCACAGTAGCACACTCACAAGTGAAATGTGTGTGCTGGTACGCAGCCTCCGTCAGTTACGAGAAGCCACTCGCTCTCATCTGTATATTTGTATGCGCCTCCTGACTGCAAACTGTCCCGATCATGACTTCTCCGGCAGCACTTGGAGTGTTAAATAAGGCATCTGCTGCGCCAGCAGCAGAAAATTTTTGAAAATGTTGTATAGTGCAGCGATTTTTTTTACTACATTGATAAGGATTTTTTCACCATCTTCATCGACCAGGGGGGGGCGACCGCCCCTCCCTGCCCCCCCCCCCTGGCTACGCCCATGGGCCGGCCAAAAGGCTCAAGAACACAGTCGAACTTATAGAGTGAGTTTTATATGCGAGAAAAACGAGAATGTCATCTCGGACATTCTCTTTTTTCTCGCATACAAAACTCGCACTCTGATGTTTTTCGAATTTTTCTCTAATAGAGAGAGGTGTGTTAGATAGCACTTTTTTTAGGTTAGTAAATGAAAATAAATACATAGCTACTTTTTCATTCATAGGAAAACATACTCCTCAAAACAAAATAAGGGCCACTAATGTCCGTTGACTTTAACAACGGCGTTTGGCGAATTTTCAGTGTGATAAATAATTTCAAATATGCCATTCTGTACCTGAATGTGATGTGAGTTATCACAGTATGATTCGTCGACATTAGCTTTAACGGAACTGGCTTAAACAGTTCTTTTGGGGTCACGAGTCATACATTTGGTAGTTTTGTTTATTTCTCATTTTGATTAAGAATTAGTTTTCGCAAAGTTCTTTAAATGCAACATTAGAGCCTTATAAATGTCGGAGGAACGTAGTTCGCAACGTTCTTTGGCCCTGCAATTAGGGTATTCGCGAAGAGCCATTCAAAATCTTTGGAACCGTTACCAAAAGACAGGAAGTGTCTCCCGTCGTCATGGTTCAGGCCGAGTTCGAATAACCACCCCCTCAGAAGACCGATATGCGAGACTTTGTGCGCGACGGGATCGTACCATTAGTTCTCGTGGACTACAAAGTAGGCTATTAAGGACGACTGGGGCCATTGTTACCCCTCAAACAATCAGAAATTGTTTGCACGAAGACCAACAGCGGTCAAGCAGACGTGTTACCAGAACACAACTGACCAGGACGCATCGTGCGAATCGTTTAAGATTTGCATGTCGACATATCCAATAGGACATGCAACAATGGCGCAAGGTGCTCTTCTCGGATGAGTGCAAAGTAAAAATTTTTAGTGACGACCGACGCATAAGAGTTTGGCGGAGAACCGGAGAAGCATTTTTGGATCCTTGCATTAATCAAAGTGAGAGGCAAAGCGGTTCCAGTGTGATGGTCTGGGCCGGAATTAGCTTGCAAGGCAAAAATGACCTTGTTGTTCTAAATAACGGGACAATTACGTTCGAAAGTTATATTGAAACGATTGCTAAGCCACATATCATTCCTTTTTCACAACAGGCATTGGATGGTTTTATCCTCATGCAGGATAATGCACAACCACATACTGCCCGGGCGACAATGTCTGTTTTCGAGGAGATCAATATTGAGGTCATGGAGTGGCCTGCCAACGGTCCGGACCTAAATCCGATAGAACATCTTTGGGATCAATTAAAACGCCGGATGCGAACAGCTGAAGAGGATATACACAATCCGCAACAGCTGATTCAATTCCTAAAAATATGTTGGGACGAGATACCAAACGAAAGCGTCGATCGGCCTATTGAAAGCGTTACGTCCAGGCTTCGAGACTGCATATTAAAAAGTGGAGGCCATATTCGATACAAAAAAAAAAAACAAAGAATCAAGTTTTTTTACAGATTTGACATACAAATTAATTGTTATTGTTACGATTACATGACCGCAAAAAGTAAGCAATCCGAAAAAATGCTAAAAAAAAAGTGTAACTTTTGGTCAAAATTCAATAAAATTCATTATATTTAATTAAAAACATATTGTTTTATTAAATTATACCAACAAAACTATGATTTTCCTTTTCCACAGAAAAATAATCAGAAAATTATTAGTGGCCCTTATTTTGTTTTGAGCAGTATAAATACAATTATTATGGGGTTAAATTGTGGATGAACTTTTTATGGCACTTACCCCTTTTTTGAAAATAATGACTTCGATGATTTGGATTTTAATTTTGGCCGCTGTTTTCGGTTAAATTAAATTGCGTTTAGCCCTTTTTGGATTTTTGTGACGCCGAAGCATTTTGTATTGTCGTGCATGGATTTAACTTTCGGATAATTTTGCAAGAAATCAGATTGTAGTGTCGTGCATAATCGTTTTTTTTTTTTTAATTTTAAGGTTTGGTTTTTAGCCTTTTTTCCAATAAGCGCGGGTAGATATTGAAATGGACTAAAACAAGCTAAATGTGTGAGGTATAAACGATTCTTTTATTTTATTTGAAAGATGCATATACCATTATGTAGGTAAGGAATTTAACATCATTCAAATGTCCGCCGTGGCTTGTAACGGTGGCAGGGATCCGAGTGACTCTGCCGCCTAAATCGTGCTGAATTTCAGCGAATGGTTGATTGATATTGACTTTAAGGGCATCGGTCGATTGCGACTTACGGAAACCCCACAGAAAAGGTTTAAAGGGGTCAAACCACATGATCTTGGTAGCCATTTCCCGTAAAATTTGTTTTAACGAAAACTGATTTTGGTAATAAAGTTTTGTCACTTGAACGCGCTTCTCAGCCGTGTAACTTGCCATGAGTGAATAGTGAATAGTAAACAACAGGAATCAGACGTTCTAGACCTCTCCGTTGGTTCTTGCTGGACAGTGCATAACTATTCATTATAAGCCTGATTTTTATAATTTTTTGAATTTAATATTTTGTTAGCCTAATGAAATGCCTAAAACTGTTCACAATTTTAAAATTCAAGTTGGTATGCAGATACTGGCATAGAGCACAAATGAAATCAACACAAACTATTTTTTTATGCGTATTTTTATTGTAGTTTGCAAGATAATTTAGGACACAAATGTATTAATTCGTACAATGGTATGCAGTAATATTTCGAGATATATTTCGAAAAATATTTGAGCTCTTTTTTTTACTGTCTTTTAGGCGGAATCGGTATGGGGGAGTAGGTATCAATACTTTTCTTAGTGGCCCACCCAGATTCGCAGAGCACGAGTCGCCACTGGCCATTAGCTCATTTAAATATGACATCCGAATTCCATGACCGGTTTTTGTTTAGGATCCATCGCGCAACCTCCGTGCTTATCTAACTCGTGAATGCATCGTCTTCAAAGGGGCAGATTTTCCTATATGTATTTAGGTTTAGTTAACCACCAGATTAACATGCACTCTAAGAACAACAACTGCAAAATTGGATGAAAAACAACTGGCACTCGATGAAATTTCCGTAAATTGCATAACTTTCTTTAGTTTTATTGTTTTTTTTACGTGTTTTCTTTCTCAATATTTTTTTATTGCATAATTTCTGGGAAAAATTGTTATGAAAAACCTTAAAACGTGCAAACGGACGAGAATCCGGGCTCTAGCTCATATGTTATGAAGGCTTTCTACACTGCCTGTCATAACAATAGCCGCACCACAAGACAGTCTGATCCTTATAAATTTAAAGAGAGCACAGTTATTCCATATACTATAAACAAAAGGGATATTTAAAAGACAAATAATTTCACAAAAACTTTCCTTTTATTCCAAACCGTTATTTCACTATAAAGGAAAAATTAAACTTTCGGTCCGTCATAACTATAGCCGCACTTGGAATTATTATGGAAAAAAACTGATTCAAAAGCGGAAATTGAGGAAGTTAATAACGGGATAGATCCTTTTCGAATAAAATAGATTCTAAGGGATTGTTTTGTTTATTTTTCACGAAATCATTTTAAAAGTTTTTTCGAGTTTTTTGCTTATTAATTTCTTAGCATCGATAACCGCTGCTTTTACATAGAAAACTCTCTGAAATCGTGTTTTTTTTATAAATTTTACGTAATAATGTTTCTCCAAGGTTCCCTGAATAATTTCTATCAATTGGAGGCCTCCTTCCTAACATTTGTAACATTGGAACCAACTTTAACTACTACGATTTGTGAGCGATGATGCAATCTCTTGCCTCAAAATCCGTTATGTGTCCTATCTTCTGTATAAAATTGAAGCAGTTTATTATCAGGACAATCCCACGAAATTTTTCCTATGCTGGAAGTAACGAAATCAAATGTTCTATTGGTATACTATCCTGGCCAATAATTTTAATGAGCACTTGCTGGATTTTCATAGATCTCAATACAAATTTTGGACAGAGTTCCTTAATAGTGTTAAGCTGGGTTGTTTATGTATTTAAAAGTTTATGTAACCACTACTAATAGAGTAAAAACTTCTCTGGATATCCTGATCATAAACTGTTTTCGTTTTAATACAGAAGCGTGGCACATAACGGATTTTGTAGCAAGAGGTTACATCATCTCCAACCAATCATTACACTTCAAGGAGCTTCAAATGTAAGAAATGTTACGGAGGTGGCCTAACATCCCTTATCAAAAGTAGACAGAAAACAGAAAATCTTTAAGAAACATTATTACGTAAAATTCATACACAAAAACACAATTTGGAAAAGTTTTCTATGTAAAAGAAACGGATATCGTTACTGAGAGGCCAATAAGCAAAAAACACGAAAAACCGTTATAATTATCTATTGAAAAATAAATAATATAATCGCTGAGAGTCGATTTTATTTAAAAAAGTTTTTTTTTGGATATTTACTTCTTAAATTTCCCCTTTTTAATCAGTTTTGCCATACTAATTCCAAGTGCGGCTATTGTTATGAAAGACTGGAATTTCAGATTTTCCTTTATAGAAGAATAACGGTTTGAAATAAATGGAAAATTCTTGTGATATTATTTGTCTTTTCAATATCCCTTTAGTTTATAGTATCTGGAATTTCTGTATTGTCTTTCAACTTCCAAGGATTAGGTTGTTTAATGGTGCGGCTATAGTTATGACAGGCAGTGTATATGGTATTTTTTAGAAACGTTTTTATCGTAAATAGTTTTCGCGATAGAGCATTCGATATTTTAGCATGGACATAGTTTTTAAAGTTTCAAGTTACCAAGTATTGTTATAGGGAAATTTTTGCAACTAAGTTCATCATTTTAGTTGTGCATCCGCACAGGGGAAAATGCGTAAAAAGCGTCTCAAAATGGAGGCAAGACCGAATGCAACCAATGTTATTTTTTCGTAAAATCATCTTTATATATTGTAGTATACACAATATAGGACTCCGTCAAACGATCTTCAGAGCTTTGCTGACGTGTACTCAATATTTAGTCGTAATTTTTTATGGAAATTTTGCATAAATGTTATTTGATTTCGTTTATGCTGCTATGAATTTCCTCTTTTCATCTACACTGTTGCTTGTTCTTGTTGGCTTGCTCATAGATAGTTTTGCCCCCCAGAACACACTAGTAAAAGTGCGGATAGCGCCCAATTGTAAGATTTGGGGAAAAGATCTTACCATCGAAAAAATAAACAAAAAATGCGAGACACTGGAATTGTTTTTTTTTCTGGGCGGTACAGCATGTGGTACCCAGAGGTTGTTGGATTAACATGCCTACAATTTAGGAACCGCTGAAACGGATGATTCCATAAACTACAGTTTGAAAGTGATTCCACAATTTTTCTTTGCCCTTTTATATATTAATTCTCGATTCCTACACCATATACAAAATGGCAGAAATTAAGAAACCATTTTCGGACTGAAGTTTATGATATTGCCCAGCGTTCCCGACACGCTTCCACGACAGTAAGTAAATATTTTAATTGAAAAAAATGCAGCGGACAATATTTGGATTTCACTTTCGCCTTACCATGTCTCATAACCTTAAGAAGAGAGGCTTGTATTATGGCCTTCCCGAAAGCGTTAGATAGAATAATTTTTCTATAGTTTAATAATTATTATTATTAATAAAGATTTACTGGTCTTAAACCAAACCTTTATAAATCAAATTTTTGAAAGAGTGATATTTGTGTCCTTTCTTGTTTTCGAACTTTTGGGAACCATTTAACTTTGAAAACACAGAAAATAGTGAAAAATTTGTCCGTATGGAAATATCGATTTATTCGAAAATGTCGGTTACCATGCTCATCCACTCATCTCTTCATATTCACTTGTAATCATTTTTTTTTCTTGTGTGAAGTGTGAGTGCTGAGTTGAATGCGAATGGAGGACCTTATTTTCGTTGGGATGATCGAAAGAAGATGCAATTAACACCAACTGGTGATAGTTACGTTTCATCGATTGACCGTATGCGGGAGTAGAAAAATTCGACAGTTGGATTGCAGCTGCCGTTAAGAGCGGAAACCATAGCGGCATTTTGTGAGTAGTTTTGTGTTGCCAAATGAACCAGAGCCGGACGGAAGCAATTTTTGATTCTTTTTTGACCGACCCATTGTTTTGAAGGCAGAGGATGTTGCTTGTTTATCCAGAAGATAATAGCCCTATACCGTGGAATAATTTTCAATATGCACTGTTTCATTTTTTTTTATCAATAGTGCAGGGCTTTCATTTTCTTTTTCAAATACTATTTTTGTAATCAGGTTTTCAGATTTGCGCAACCAGCGATCGATCGTCGTCGGCAACAACTGTAAGTTTTGTTTCATTTCATTTTCTATTCTATTTAATTAATTTAAACATTACCTTGAAGTACATTCATTTAGGTTTTTCTCTGAAATATTACTCACTCTCCCACTTTAGTTATTGCTCTTTTCTTTATTTAAACTCTTATGATTGAATTGTAAATAAAATCTTTTTTTTTTTTTTTGATGGTCTGTCCCGTGTTCCGAACGCCTACCCATCCTTTCATTTTCCCCTCGTTGAATAATATTGGTGGCTTATAACAAGGACCGTAGCGCGCTGACCCAAACAAACCTCGACATAAACTGACTTCGCCACGCGTTCGATACAATTAGTAGGCAAGCACTTCCAGTCAATAGGATAGTTCTACTTGAAAAATGGCTGTATTTCGGAAGGTGATAACGGTATTTTCTTCAAACTTTGTGACAATGTTTTCAGTAGCCTACTTGTTCTTTGGATAAAACGCGGCTCAGATCCAGAGTCCCGTTAGGATTTTATTACGAGAAAGCTTAAAAACAGCACAAAAGTGAAAGTCATTAGGATAGTTCCACAGGAAATAATACACAAAATAACGGTAAAAAAAAGAAAATTTTACTTTGAAAAATGTTGCTAATAATAAGTTGAACTTCCGTTAAGTGATATTAGCTAAAAATATTTATCGAGGATGGAAGTGTAATAGGTTTTAAAGGTAATTTAAGTTGATTTCGCCCCTGAGTTCCCCTAATGGCTTACACAAGCTCTTCGGTGTTGTTAATAGTGCAGTCATATTAGCATTTCAAATAGAAAAAAATAGAGTAAGGCAACTGATTTTGCTAAAAAAAAATTTGATCGGAAAGGTCCCAAAAAGGACAAAAAAGGATACTCTTTAATCATTGACCGAAGGTCGGGGTATCATATCAAAGAGGACGTCGAGTACATTACATATCTGGTATTTATTTCCTGCTTCAAGGACCCTCAACGGAATAAATCGAGCTTAACCCTAGTTTACTGTTTGGGGTGCAAATGCACCCCAGCGCATGTTTCACTTAATATAACTTCGAAATTTTTCAAGTTTTGATTATCAATTTTTCAATAGCTTAACAAAATTTAGTTTTGTTTTAGTTTTTAAAGTTTGTACAAATATAGCTCCATAAACTTATTTTTTACGATTTTTTTGTAGAAAGAAGTCATTGGTTCTGGCGTAGGTGCATTTGCACCACAAATAATTTTTTTAAATTCAGAACTATTTATTTTAATGTTAAATTGATATTTATTTTGAAATAAAGGTATCTAATAGGATCTAAACTTACATATGGGATGAGAAAAAGACTTTAAAAATGTTAATAATAGTACGAAATTTTGTTTCTTCGGAATGAACTTTGGAACATCAAATGTGGCTGTGTTTCAGACACGATTTCAATTTGAAACTGTTTTGATATTTCTCTAAATTTCATAAATAAACAACAGAAACTTAGTCAAATGATCAGAAATACTAATTGCAGAAGAGTGCGCTGACTAAAATTTCGAAAAAGAGTTGCATTTCGGAATTTGTGAACAAAATCTTCTTTCGAGCCCATTAGTTTCGGCCTGCTATTTTTATCTATGCGAACCGATTTCACTTTTATAACTGAAGTAATAAGTTCTGCTAATGATGAGGAACCTGAAGAGATGCATAGCTCTTGCAAAATCAGTGAAATGGATGCACACCATACGGAAGTTTCATGAACATGACCAGGCGCGCACAGAGGATTTACGGGGCCCGGGGCATATAAATAAAAGTGGCCCCTTTGAGAAAAGGAACATTTGTCCTTGGAAAGTCTATAAATGTTGTTCCTACTACAGGATGCCAGGATGCTGGTACCTGAGAGAGCGGCATTAGGGTAGATAGATAGGGCTCTCGTCTTCGAATCATAGGTTCGCGCGATCGAATCTCATTGTAGGCGCAGGTAATTTTCTATACTTAAACATCACTAACACCTATAGAGGTCAATGCTGCGCTGCGTGATCATTTTTATTGAAAAAAAAAACAATTGATGAAATCATCAATTTAATAAACGTTACAACAAGAAAGCTATTCTCAATGTAAGAAAGCAAAGAGCCAAAGTAGCTCTTAGCAAAGTTATTTTAAGTACGATGTTCTTAATTTTAGTAGAAAAACTGTAACGTCGGAATCATGTTTCGAAATGCTTGGTTTAAGATCGATCCACACTTTTTAGTCATCAGTCGCAGTCACAGTCACAGTAATTTCTCATACAAATTGACAGATTGTCAGTCAATCAATTAACCTGTATGGAAAATGACTGTGACTGATGACTGAAAAGAGTGGATCGACCTTCAAGAGTGTTTTCGATTGATTTCACTCTACTTTTTTCTCAGTGTAGGGGGCCCACTCAAGAAGTTGGCGGGAGCGCCCAGACTGAAGTTGTTCCGTCACTGCTGATGGCATTGCGAAAATCGAAATTCTTGTCTCTTCATAAACGTTACTAAGACCGAGTGTGCACTGATCCATAGGAGAACAAAAGTCTAAAACCAAACCAGTAGAAAACGTTGAGAAATTTTGCTAGTTCGGGAGCATAGTTACAGATAAGACTACAATGAGTTAACAATAATCAGAGAGAGACTTAATAAAATATAAATTTATGGAAACTAAATAAGAAATAGTCATTTAAAGGGGCTTCCATCGTTTTCAGTTTCTTGGTTAACACTTTCTCTATAAAACACATATAGTTCGAGGGCACTCAGATTTTAAGAGAATACCGATTAATTAGATAAATTTCGGCAGAGTGTGCTGTTGATCTCAATACCTAAAATATATATAAAGATCAGTGTCAATTTTAGATTTAGCAATTTTAATTGAAAAAAGTAGGTCAAGGAAAATCCTATAGGGTCCTAGAAATGCTTGGAATAACGCAAAACAAGATAAATAGAGATTTAAATAAAATTTATCTGACATCAATTCGTGTAATAATTTTGCAGACGTATGCGCACTACGAGACCACTGTCCCTGCGGGGCCCTCTCCAACGCGGTGCCCGGGGCATATTGCCCCTTTTGCCCCACCCTCTGTGCGCGCCTGAACATGACTCTTGTTTGAGTTTATCATGTCACTCAAGTATGAACATCAGTGCCTACCGTCCAACCAAACTCAACATGTTTGCCTCCAGTATTTCTGAATTCGCACTAACTATCTGATTTTTGTTTTCCCTATTTAATTAACATAATACACGATCAAAATGAATCAAATAAAAAAAATTTGGAAGTCAGTTAATGCAGAAATAGGGGCATACATACTGTGGGGTGCATTTGCACCCCATAACATGAAACTAGTAAGAAAATGGTTGCGGTAAACTAGGGTTAAATGGAAAATTTTCGTGTTTCCCGTGTATCTTTCCAAAGCCATAACTATGAGAATAACTCAAGTTTTCCTTACTTTTATCACTTTTCAGAATCTATAATAGTTGGAGATTCTACCATTAAATTTGCTAAGAAAAAAGTTGATCGGAAAGCTCTGAAAAAGGTCATAAAAGGACACTTATTGCACACCTTAGTCGAACGTGGGCATGTGGGGTGTCATATCAAAGAGGAAGTCGAGTACATATCCGGTGTTTGTTACTTATTTCAGGGACCTCCAAAGGAGAAAATTGGGTTCAAATGAAAATTGTTCGTGTTTCCCGTATCTGTATTTTTGCAAAGCCGTAATTTTACATTTAAGCCTGAATTATTCCATTTAGTGTCCTTGAGACAGGAAACAAGCACCGGATATGCAATGCACTCGACGTCCTCTTTGATATGACACCCCACATGCCCACGTTCAATCAAGGTGTGAAATTAGTGTCCTTTTATGTCCTTTTTCAGAGCTTTCCGATCAACTTTTTTCTTAGCAAATTTAATGGTAGAATCTCCAGCTATTATAGATTCTGAAAAGTGATAAAAGTAAGGAAAACTTGAGTTATTCTCGTAGTTATGGCTTTGAAAAGATGGGAAACATGAAAATTTTCCATTTAAGCTCGATTTATTCCGAGGGTCCTTGAAACAGGAAACAAACACCGGATATGTAATGTACTCGACGACCCCTTTCATGTGATACCCCGCATGCCGCCCTCCGATCAAGGATTAAAGAATATCCTTTTTTGTCCTTTTTGAGACCTTTCCGATCAAAACTTTTTTTAGCAAAATCAGTTGTAGATTTCTGGAAGCACACTGATTCAAAAACAACAAAAATTAGCCTTACACTTTTTTTTCTATTTGGAGGCCTGAATTGGGATATTTTGACTGCAGTATAAATTGTCGTCTACTAGTATATATCTTCCTTGTCATCCATCCCCAAAGATTTTTGATGATATTTAGATCTAGAAAGTATGGCGGTCTTTCCATAACCTTGATGGACTGGTCTCAAAACCAATCTTTAATCAGCCTTGCTATACGAATAAGGGCATTATCTTCTTAAAATTTAAAAGGGCTTGCATGTAAAATGTCGTTAATTTTAGGCATTACATTAGTAAGAATATTTTTGTAAACCTGGACATTCTGAATACCCATAATTTCCACAGCTTAAGAGTTTCACACCGAGATAGTCAACCACATACCTCGACACGTCTTACTAGTGAGTGATGTGTCTACAAAATTAATTCCTTCTTGCTCAAATCGTGAAAATAATAGCTAAATCCATCTGAATCGACGAGATTGATTTTTTTCCTTAGTGAAATTAACGCGCTACCTCTCATTTGTCCAATCCAGACAATTTCTACACTGGGGTTGAATATTTTGGCATGGAACTATTGAGCTTATGGAAATCAGGGGTATTTCAAAGCACCCAGGCTTACACAAATATTCTAACTTATGTAATGCCTAAGATTACCGACATTTTCCATGCGACTCCTTTAAGATTTTAGCAAGATAATAGCCCCATTCAAGAAGCAAGGCTGAAAAAAGATTAGTTCCAAGCCCAATTCATCAACGTTATGGAATAACCACCATTCTCACTAGATCTAAATATCATCAAAAAGGTTTGAGAATACCTGACAAGGAAGATCTGTACCGGTACACGACAATTTAACAACACTGATGATTTTCTGTAAGCGATTAGGGGAACTTGGGAAGAAATTAATTTAAATTACCTTTAAAACCTACACAATTATATCCCGGATAAAATTGTTTAGCTAATAGCACTGAACAGAAGTTTAACTTATTATTAGCAACATTTTTGAAAGTAAAATTATCTTTTTTTACCGTTATTTTGTGTTTTATTTCCTGTGGAACTATCCTAATGACTTTCACTTTTGTGTTGTTTTTAAGAAAACTCGTAATAAAATCCTAACGGGACTCCGGATCTAAGACCGTCTGTTATTAAAAGAACAAGTAGGCTTCTGAAAACATTGTCACCAACTTTGAACAAAATACCGTTATAACTTTCCCACATACAGTCATTTTTCAAGTGGAACTATCCTATTGATTGGGAGTGTATATGTATACAAATTAAGCGGAATGGGTTTGTCAACAAGGTTCTTTAGGATATTGGAAAGTCTATATGAAAATACATCTGCATATGGGATGGTTTGAAACTATCGGAAAGTTTTAATAATATGTTAAAAGGAGTACGGCAAGGATACTGTTCGCACTATTCGTCAATGACATCGTAGATTTTTTACCAGGAAGAATCTCACTTCCGAACGGCGAGTGAAAGCTTTAGGTACTTAAGCCGACGATATTGCATTAATGGCCGCGATCACCTAAAGCTCTTCAGATGATGCTTAAAAAACTGAAGGAGTACTGTGACGTGCGAGCTATGGAGCCTGCAAGCCAACAAGGTTGGCACGGAACGAAAAATGGATCTACAGCGACCAGAAACTGCAAGTGGTTAAAACCTGCATGTATCTAGGGACAAATAATTCTCCGTCTTTCTCACTCTATTTTTACTTTCGCAGTAAACTAGCCGCAGCATAAGGAACAATAAATGCATTGTGATTATGAAAAATCCGCTTGTTCCGCATGGTAGTAAGTGGCAATTATTCCAGGCAACCTCACGTCTGTCAATGCACTATGGAGCCCAAGTATGTGTCTACCAACAGCAGGATTACTTTAAAAAAATTATAGCTCTTTTCCTTAAACAAATTTTCCGCTTGCCCCAAAATACACCGAATTATCATGGAGAAAACAATGAATGCCATTAATCGAAGTGTAGATGAAGAGTACCGTCATAGCTGTGAAACAGCAGCACTACCAACGACGAGCCGACAAATTTACAGCTCCCTACTAAACCACAACCAAGGTCAGCTGGGCTATTTCTTCGATGAGTAGGTACCGTCTGGAAAAAAAATTATCTCTATGATTTTTTAAGCGCATATAGCGAATTGATTTGTTTGAACTCGAAGCCCTATAGGACGACAAGCGGTGGTCTCCGTACACTATGCAACTGGAGAATCCCGGAAGATATGTTCATTTTACAGGATAACTTCTACATAGCCTATTTAACTGTTTATCAGTAAATTTAAGACAAGTGACGTAACATTCCACCTCGAGGAGAGAACCTACATGCCTGTCTCGTAACAGTCATTGATCCTAGAACCTAGATCTGAGGATCCCATCATACGTAATTCACATGGAGAGCTTTGAAAACTCGGGCAAAAAATACAACCACGTTAGCGTATCCCTTGGGCATAGATACGCCAATGTGGTAGTAGCTTTAAATCGACTGAAATCAAATTCATGGTACAACTCTAACAAATAAAAATGAGTCATGTAGAGGAAACTGCAGATTATTTATATGCACAGAAGGCTTTCTAGGCAAACGTATGTTTGTTCAAATAAAACAAAAAAAAAACTTTCTGACTTCGACTTTATTGAAAAATCTTTCGTTTAATAAATCCATACTCGTCCTTTTGTCAAGATTTGGAATATATTCTCCTCGATGCGACAGTCACTTTCCCTTCAAGATTTAAACACGCAACGAACTGGATCACAATGGCTCAATTTTACGCAATAACCTACAAGAGGGGCACTACTCCCACCAAGTTTAAAGGTTCAACTTATCTTCAATATTCTTGTGACTTAAAACCCAGGAAAAAATTGATATTCACAAAAAATGATAGGAGTTCACATAATGTTCATTATGTCCTATGTTTATCTTATACTTTTTTTTATAAATTTAATATTAACAACTTATATTTTTTTGATGATGTGTCACCAGGATGATTCATCGGTTTAGGAATACATACATAAACATAAACATGATCGCAGGCTTGGTATCGCAGTGTGAGATACACACACACAAACACACTGATCCAAACCGACCTTGCTCAATACCACAAAATCATTTCGTAAAAGTCGTTCATTATGGTAAATTGATTACATTCCTTATGCCCTGTCAAATATTCGTTTTGTTGGTTCAGAAAAATGAGAACAGAAATATCCCCAATGGGGCCATGAAATCACTTCTACTCGAGGTGTCTTCCTGCAAAACCCTTCGCTTTTCATTTATAAATCGAACCCTTGAAAATTCCAAATAGTTTCGTTTATATTCTCGTCCTTCTGCTTTCTCCGCTGTTCTCTCTCGTGCCCTCTTTGGTCATCTATCGTGAAAATATTTTCCACGTTTACAAAGTATATTGTATGTGTATAACGTGGACCAATATATCAAACTTTTACCCTATGTAATGTGTTCCTATCACTGGCTTGGCTACGTCGTATTAGTTTTGCGCTGAATGCTTACAGCTTTTTTGTTTTCTATTAACATTGGTTCGAACCCTGGTTTTTTTCACGGATGTAATCTAGGGACGCGGGAGCGTCCCGCACGCCAAAGAAAAACGAAGAAATTTGAACAAATAAAAAGTGAGAAGCGACTAAGACTATGTTTACACGACGGAACAAGTACGGGTTTTCGGACCTCTGTAGCTCGGACCCTGGTTGGTCCTGAGTCTTCAAATTCGGTAAGCGTTGTCGCTCGCGCCGTCTTACGAAGTGTAGAAAATTTCAAGATGATACGATAAGAAACACCGGAGATATAAGAGTTTGAAAATCGAATTTTTTTAAAAATCTTGTTCTCGTTGTTCTCGTTGTTCTCGTTGTTCTCGTTGTTCTTGTCGTTCATTGACAGGGCTACAGCCTTGCAGAGGGCATCTCGGGATTTGGTCTCTTTTCCCATTGATAGAGTCTGTCGTGAAGGTGTGCATAGGCTATCGTTTGCTCCGATCCGTGAAGTAGAAAAAAAGATACAGCGGAAAATGTGAAAAAATACATAGAGTTTCTCGCTTAAATCTTTTTATATGTTTTAAAGGAAGCATTTTGCAAAAGTCGGGGATAGGCCCGAAAAAAGCCTAGAAAAGAATCGTATAGTATAGTATAATTGGTAGGACCGAACAATCTTTTGTATCCAAAATTTTCAGTTTTAGATCGTCTGCAAGAGCGGGGGCGGGTCGAAGTTCCTGTTTTGGTTCGTCTCATATATACGAGTACGTACATATTAGTTTAATATTGGATGAGCATACGCACTGTTTCATTCATCCCGATGATCCTAAAGCTTCCACCAAATCAGCGCGGTAGCGGTACGCGGTACACACAACACACACACCACAAGTATTGACAAGTACTCCGTGGTGTACCGCGGCGGAAACTATTTCATACATTCTGACACGTACCGCTACCGTTCTGCGCTGGTTTGGTGGAAGCTTAAATATGGTGCTGGGACACCAAATCGGTTTTGTCAAGACGGTGTATTCTGTTGTGTTCAAACCAGAGTTACGTGATGATGGCATATGGAAAATCGATTTTTCAAGGAATTCTGATGAGTTAATTTGAACAAAATTTGGCATGTAAATTTATTCTTGTAATTCCACCCGGTTTGATCCTGTTGTGGTAGGCAAAAAGGTACTGTTAGTTATATAGTGAATTTCATAGCTATCCCTGATTCTTGGTCATGAAACCACTTTATTGTTGTAAAAGCAATGCTCGTCAGGACTCAACAGGTTTTCGGGACCTTTGATGAGAGATAAAAGGATATTTTCACATGTACATGTCTTTCTCTATGTGTCTTAGGCGCAATGTGGAACTTAGGAAATATGGATGTTATTTGAATCACATATTGAGTACCCAGTGAGGCTTAATGGTTACATTAAAAATTAAGGTTTAAGATTAGGATGAATGTGATAGAGATGAAGTAAAGGTTTAGACTCAATTTAGGGCTAAGGTTAAAGTCAAAATCAAGTTTAGGGTAACGGATAGGGTTAAAGTTATTGTTACATCGCAGTTAACGTTATTATTAGGGTTAAATGTAAGGATAGGGTTTGGGTTAAGGTTGAGTCTGAGTTTGAGGTTTAGGTATAGGCCAGGGTTATGGTCAAAGTTAGGGTTATCATTAAGTTTAATGTTATGTATAAAGATACCAAGGTTAGCGAGGTTACTAGAGCTACCAAGGCCATCGGGGTTACCGAGGTTACTAAGGGTTTGCAAGATCACCAAAGTAGTCAAGTGTACTATGGTTACTAAGATTACCAAGGCGAGCAAGGTTACCAAGGAGACGAAGGTTAGCAAGGGGTTTATCATTCTTATAATTATTGTTCTCAAACAAATTCGTGACAATAGGGCAATGAATATCGTCTTCATAATATATTTACGAATTTTGTAAATCGAAAACTGCAAAAAGATATGATATCTCACAAAAACAACTGTGTTGTAAAAGGTGTCCGCCAAAGAAAAACTCATCAGCCGCAAAAAGGATTGATATAAATACATTCCCGCCAAAATACTCGCATCTTGTCTCAATGATGGTGGTGGAGCAAATTTTTTTCAACGCTATTTGGCGGGGAGCTTGAATAAGGTTAATAACAAAATAAAATCAATGTTAAGAAATTTATGAAAGAACTTTTATCGTATAGAAAAAACAACGAGTTCCATAGGAAGGAAAGCTAAATAAGTTTCTAAAACGCATTTTTATTTTCTATAAGACTGGAAGCTTCAAAATTAGGAACATTACGCTATCAGCTCAGTAAGGAGAATTTTCTAGTTCTTCTTATCGACACTAGCGACACTTATCTTACAGTCCGCCATATAGCGGACACATAGTGGAAAATATTGGAAACACAAAAGTTCTCCCTATGAGAACGGATAGCAGAACAAGCCCAAAATTATCAAGAAAAGAACATAGTAGCAAATAGTACCTTCGTTCAGCTCCCCGCCAATAAGCGTTGAAAAAAATTTGCTCCACCACCATCATTGAGACAAGATGCGAGTATTTTGGCGGGAATGTATTTATATCAATCCTTTTTGCGGCTGATGAGTTTTTCTTTGGCGGACACCTTTTACAACACAGTTGTTTTTGTGAGATTCATCTTTACCAAAGGCAGAGCCCGTACTCGCAGTCTGGTCGACTGACTGACAGTTGCCGGGGGGAAAATGAAAAATCTACTTTTGTATCCTCCTGATGTATAAACGGGTTCGACAAAAGGTCTCAGTGCATACAGTCAACTGAGACGAGACTTTTTTTGTGTATATGGGTTTTTGTCGATACGAGAGTTTCAAATGAAAATTGTTTCGGCAAAAGAATTAATGAACCTAATGAGTTTTCGGGGAAACTTTCAAAAAGTGTATTGTAAGCACGTCAGATTTGGGGATAGTGAGGGTAAAGTTATGGTACTACGAATATACAAGGTGGGCCAAAAGTAATCATCCGATGTTCTTTTGCTGTATTTTTCTTAATAAAAAAAAACTTCGGTTTTGCTTATGAAATACGTTTATTTAATCCCTTAGAATTTATTGTATCAAGTCGAAAAATGATATCGGCCAAGTGGTCGCCGCCACAGTTGACTACCATACGGGCCCGTTTTATGGCATTTTTCATCACTCTTCCCAGAATATCGGGCGACAGGTTTTCGCATTCCTGGCGAATATTCTCCTTAAGGGCTTCAAGAGTCTGAGGCTTGTTGACGTAAGCTCGCGACTTCAAAAAACCCTCTGGAGCAGTTAAATCGGGTGATCTGGCCAGCCAGTGCAAATCACCAAAACGAGAGATTAACCGACCCGGAAATGTTTCCTTCAGAATATTGATTGTGTCTCGAGCACTGTGCGCGGTTACACCGTCCTGTTGGAACCACATGTTCTCCAGTCCTACTTCATCCAATTTAGGAAGAAAAAATAGTTAAGCATGGCTCTGTAGCCATCCACAGTCGTCGTTTGACCCGCGGCGTTTTCAGAGAAAAACGGCTCGATGACTCCTTTAGCGTGAACAGCACACCCACCACGCAGTAACTTTGAGCGGGTGTAATGGCTCTTCGTAGGTGATACGTGGATTTTGGGTTCCCCAGAAACGAGTATTCTGTTTGTTCACGAATCCGCTCAGATGGAAATGAGCCTCATCGCTCATGATGATTTTTGATGAAAAATCGTCCTCTTCTTCGAAACAAATTTGCCAGCGTTCCTTTAGGAGTAAACCGATTCAGGGCTTGACAGTTCGTATTCTACGTTTGTTTACCTCAGAAATTAGGAAAAATGAAAGAAAAAAAACGAAAAGCGGATTTTAATTTTGCTTTGAATGTAATTTGCATTTGGAAAAGGGCAGAAATGGAAATCATAGTATGGTATTTTGGAAACACCAACCGAACAACCGAAAAGAAAAGTGAACATTTTTAGACATATGCAATTTTTCAATTTTATTAAAAACAGCAAAAATATTTTCGAATTGTTCCATTGCGTTTCTTTTTCTATCCATGTTAAAAGTTCTTTGGTGGGTAAAGCAACGTCTAAATATTTCTTGAAATTGTTTCTTTGTAAAAATGAACCTAGGGAAATAAGCGAATATTTGCCTCCAATTGAAAATTTGTGCTAGTTCACAACTACAAGTAGCAGTGGCGTAACGTACGGTGTTCCATGTGTTCGGTCGCACACGGGCCCCCAACGCACATTGGCCCCCTAACGTAGTGAAGAAGAGTGGACAATTTTGGACTGTGATTAAAAAAAAAGGAATAATTCAAAATAAATCAAAATTAAGATAATTTCAGAAAATGTGTTTGTAATCTGAATAACGTGAACAGAAGAAATGACTTCACCCATTAAGCCTTAATTGGGCGCATAGAAAAAGTCACGTAAGTGCTCGCACGGGGTCTCTGGAAACCCTAACAAAATTTAGATTTCTTAGGAATTTTTTTTTGTATGTCTAGACAAAAAATATCTACCTGACGAAGACTCAATTTCTTCCTCTTCATCTTGTGGTGTTTCATATCCTATTTCGCTGTCTCACTACGAACTATACTCAATTTCCAGAACTATGTCATCGGTCATCTGATTCCAAGCCACCAATATCTTCCTCACTATCAGTGGCTTCTTCCACCCATTGTAGTATTTTCCCTTCCATTCTTACAAACTGAAAAATAAACGGAATGAAATGATGGAATATAAACCCAACTGTTGCAAATTCCAATTCCAGGTAAAAAACGATATACATCGTTTTACAAAATAATTAAAAAAAAAAACAAAAACTTGCCTTTTCCAAAAAAGTCACGTAAGTGGCCGCATGGGGTCTAACCACTAAAGAAAGTAATACAGCCTTACGCCTGCACTGGTGAAAAATGTGGCGGTGACTGATTTATAATATGTACGTTTAGATAAGTAGGAAAGCTAGCAGAGGTTCGGGTACGTTTTGATCAGTTTAAGACCACACATTTTAGCTTTAAAGTAGAGCTGACCCCATGCGACCAATTAAGGGTTAACAGCTCTGATCATGGGCGTAGCCAGGATTTCGGTCAGGGGGGGGCAAGCCCAAAATTTTTTCAACATCATGATTTTCTTAGTAGTTGAAATTTCTGGTCGCAGAAATATTGTTAGCAAATTTTAGAGTAGCCTGGCTTGTGGTTGGATTGGTGCACAGGGTCATGGATTCCGGACTCACCGTGAACGAATTCATTTTATGGTTTTCAGGTTTGATTTTTGTATTGCCGGAATCGTTGCATTCAATGAAAGGTGCAATGTTGTGTTGCCTCTATAGCGATTCGCGATTTTTTTAAATGAAAGTTATCCTTTCCGTGCTAAACCAATATATTTCGGGCTAAAGTGCCCATCATCAGGGTTTCTATTTTCTATTTTTAAAAAACTAAACCACACAAAGACTTTTGAAACAAATAATGACTATTAATTGGCGGAAAAAATATAATAAAAATAGAGGCAACACAACGTTGCACCTTTCATTTTATGGTGTTTTTCGAACTTACGACCTACGTGCCGGACTATGATGTCGCTCAGATTGAAAACAAGTATCCATTTATGGGGATAAATAACATTGCTGGGCGTGCTGTTGATCTCAACACCTTAACAAAACAGCAGTATAGGTCTTGGAAATAGGATGTCACTCTGCGGCCCTAGTTTACTAGTGGACTGCCACGCATGTTATTTCTTTTTTTTTTCTAATTTTAGAGTCAAATTTGTAAAATGGAGATGAGAATCATTTTCTTCTGCATTCTGATTACATTCAACTGGCCTCCAATATTTGCCTTTTAGAGCGTAGTTTCTCTATTTTCAGTGCATTTTTGGCATCTCGGACTGCATACTCCACTTGCGAAATCAGCTTGTTCCGCCTGTCACTTTCATCTTAGCAAAGTAGCATCGTCAGAATATTTATAAATCCTTTATTGATTGAAATATGGTTAACGGTTTTAATAAGATTTCCTCTAAATATATCAAAGTATTAACAGTGGCTCAATTTTATTGCTGTATGATTCAGCTAGAAAATAAATTTTGATTTAATAACTTGAAAGACCCGCTCTGTGGCTCACTTGGTTGAGTCGCACTCTACGATGCTAGTAATCTAGAGGTCCGGTGATCGAATCTCGGCGTGGTCTAAAATTTCCGTACATGTGAATGGAAGTACTTACAACATTATATACACTCCGAAATGATATGCAATGTAACGTTGAATCGAAATTGCCTATAAAAGGCTAAGTTAACGCACCACGGCCCCACAAGGGGCTATATGGTACTGAGAAGAAAAAGAAAAACTTGAAAGACACTGAAATATGAGACCCGTTATTTACAAGGTCCTTAACCCTGGAAGGTCATGCTTATTTTTAGTACGGAAAGGTCATGCTTCGTCGATTCGACGACGCTCTACTTTGACTCCTCATACAAATCACCCTTTCTCAAAATATTAAAAAAATTTGACAGATTTTCAATCGTTAATTTATTTAGAATGGAAAAACATCGATTTTGGAGCCGATTTTTATGAGTTCGTAATGCAATTTTTCTAAACTGAGGAAGAATTTTGAGCCATTTTCCTGATTTGTCCCATTTTTGTCTTAGTAAATATTTTTTTCCATAATTTTTGAAAAAATTGGTCCCACATTTCAAAAATAAACATATTTGTTACGAGCTAGTTGTATGGACACAGACTTATCGTCGAATCGACAACCAGCCATAAGAAATACTGGAGTTCTAAAAGTTACACAAAGTTCACCCTTCGTCGTTTCGAAGACGCCAATTTCCAAAAATCCAACTTACCCTGCTTACTTCGTCTAGCCGCAATGTACTCGGCAAGTACATCGGCACGGTAAGTGCTGTACGCAAACTCAGCTCCAAATAATGAGAATTGTCACGAAAATGGGATAAATTTGATGATGCGTAGTCGATTCGACGAAGCATGACCTTCCGGAGCTAGCGAAGCTGTATACCATTTATCACCCTTTCAGATGGAAATAAGTTGAATTCCACTAACTTCCCGAAGGGACCTAACGGTTGAAATTGTGTACTCCAGCTCAGAAGCCATGAAATGAAACAGGAAATATGGGATCCACGCAGCCACAGTAGCACACTCACAAGTGAAATGTGTGTGCTAGTACGCAGCCTCCGTCAGTTACGAGAGGCCACTCGCTGTCATCTATTTGTATGCGCCTCCTGACTGCAAACTGTCCCAATCATGGCTTCTCCTGCAGCACTTGGAAAATGAAAATGTAGTATATAGTGCAGCGATTTTTTTTACTATATCGATAAGGATTTTTCACCATCTTCATCGACCAGGGGGGGCGACCATTCGTAATGACGAATATCGTTCTAAAGTATATCCAGAACATCGTGGCTGGGTTGTTGCTCCTCAAGGAATAAAAACAATGCAACAATGTCGAGGTAGCACTTTTATGGTAAAGTAAGTATCATTTTCCTGTGTTCCTTAATAAAGGGTTTCCCAAAAAGAGCGCTTCGTAACGTACACAGAAAAGGGTTTTGTATGGAATAACATTTTTGGCTAAGGGACTTCACAACTTTGGTGGTACGTGCACTATTTTCCAATCATTATTATGCATATCTTATAAAATTTTTCTGAGATAGCCTGGAATTTAGGGATTTGGAGCAAAGCGGAGCGACCTTAAATTTCGGAGCGAAAGAGCGGACCGTTTTTTTGCAGTCTGGAGCGGAGCGACTTTTGCTTTGAAACTTGCTCCACTCCGATGTTTTTAATCATAAAAATGTATAGAAATTTATCAATTGAATTATAGAATTTGATATGCTATAGTTCCGGGATGGCTTTCCAAACGAAAACATAGAAAATTCTTTGTAAAAAATGAAAAAAGTAAAATCCAAGAAAAAAACGAATTTTTTCGACGAAATTTTGCATTTTATGGCACGATGATGATTTTGGACGATTTAAAGGCGAAGAATTCGTTGAGAAACTTGGAAAAGCTCTCTTCCAATTAGACTCTCATTTCGCATGAGGGCTTTTCAGCGAAGAAAGAGGTCGGTGGCTGGCAATTCTTGTAGCATTTCCAGTGTTTTCCAGTAAATTTCATACGCTGAATGCAGTCAATCTTTCTGAATCGAAGCAGGGTGATGACTCCTATGGTATACCAATAAAAAGAACTACTGCATATTTTCCTTGTTAAGCCTAGTAATGACCTCGAGAGTGAAATTTTTCGCCGCTGCGATTTTTTTAATGAAAATGAATTCTTACTGTCGTGGAATATGTAGGGAATGCTGGGGAATTCCATAAGCTACAATCCGAAAACAGTTCCATAATTTGTCTGTGCCATTTTATGTATGTATTTTTTTTCCGATTCCCCGGTTATTTCATCGTGAAATGTCAAATGACCGGGGAATCGAAAAATAATACATAAAATGGCCGAGGAGAATTATGGAACCGGTCTCGGATTGTAGCTTATAGAATTCCCCACCGTTTGTGACATATTCCACGGCAGTAAGTATCCATTTTTATTGATAAAATCCCTGGGCGAAAAATTTCACTCTCGATCTTAATTCAGCCCTTTAGCGCGAATTGAATCCACATGCCGCTTGAAGTCGGTTAACACTGAGCACGGGATGCACTCTCAAGAAATATTAACATTGATAGGCATAATCTGTCGGGGGTGTTGTCGCATCGTGAAAAGTGTGTCCTTATGCGTTGAAGTTTTTACTAAGATTCTAATAGGAAAGATGTCTGGCTTACCATCGTGCGATAATTCAAGAATGCTGTACATTTTGCTGTACGCTTCTCAATGCTGTACGATATGTCTAAATGCTGTACTGTACAGCGAAATGCTGTACGTATGGTCAGCTTAATGCTAGCTTGTCTATAGAACAACCAATCACCGTAAAGCTCGAAGACCCACAAAAGGATTGGTATTGCCATGTTGAAAGGCGTCCGCCTGATAACCGCACAAAGAAAGCGATATCAATGGAAGTTCCGCTTGATGGACCCAAGGCCAGAGGCAGACCGAAAAACACCTGGATGCGTGAAATGAAAAAGCAACACCAACGCATTGGTCTCGGCGATGACACGATCCAAAATAGAGCTGCCTGTAGAAATATGCTGAGACGTTACCGCCAGAACGGGCGATGTGTCTACATAGCAGGTCGAGCGACGCGACGCCATGGAGCGGTATAAAGAACGAGGCAAGGAAGAAGAAGAAGTGTAAGTCCCTTTAAATATAGTCCTGGAGCTACTTGTACCTTCAATATTTTTTATTTTATTACATTACGTGTATTAATCAGCAAAATAGTAGTTTCAACCATTTTGTTTAGTTATAAATTACACTTTGGGGGCCCCCATTTCGATCTCGCACACAAGATATTTTAGAAACGTTACGCCACTGACAAGTAGTATACAACACCTACATAGGACCATGCTTACAAATTTTGTATTCATCCCAAAAATATCTTCCAACACTTCTCATATAACATTCTTCTACTCTGTCAAGAAGTGGCTTATCAAATCAAGAAGAGGATTATGTTAACTTCTAATTTATTCTGTATACCCATACCATCCCCATATTCAACGCCATGCCAGGACAAATAATGTCTAGAGCAGCACATCAATATAGCAAACTGACATTGCCAATCTACTCTGTGATATTCTTTATTGTATCATACCTGTACGTGATATCTTAACAAAAATATCCTTTTACGGTTTTATTCTCGATGTCGTTGCCGCGGCTGTCTTGTCATATATGATATTTTTCCGAATGGTGACTTATGTTTTGTTGCATTCTTGGCACATTCTCGTGGAAAGTGTCGTCGTTCATATACATAGCTGTACAAGCACGACCTGTGCGGGTGAAACGAATCGCATAAAGAAAACGAAATCCTTCACAATTACTTCCGTGCTTGACATAGATTAGGAATCAAAAAGCATCACTTCATTTAATATTTCTGACGATATGGTTGGAGTTGGAGAGACACACGTTGGGTTGGGTGATTTTCGGATGCTTGACTCTAGTTCTACATAGTTTAGGGAAAGGATATAGAGAAGATGGGAGCTCGAGTTCGAGTTGGGAGCTACTTCAGGCAAAAAACTAGAGTGTTGGAGTAATTGACTTGATATCGTTATGTGGGTGCTCTATTTTGAGTCCAAATCCGAGCACGAGTAAGGAGATCCATGTAGTACTTACTGATTATAAGCACATATTTCAGCATCACTTTTCAGGGGCTAAGTTAGTTACTCTACCACATTGGCAATTCGGAGAATATCCTCAAAAAATTGTCATAAATATGCATCTCAAACATTAACATCCAAGTTACGCTCCCCTATACGGTACGTCATCATTCAGTAACATTTTTTTCCTAATTTACATTCCTAGTACAGTTTTCTTTTATCCGATACATTTTATTCCAACCTGATTCGTCAGAATCCCTTCGCCGTCACTGCAATCCCCTCGTCATCGTTGTCGAGTACTCATACACGAGCATAGGACTAGAAAGTAGGTATACAGTCAATTCTACATGCTTTTTTCGCTATTCCGGATGCCGTACCGGGTTCGTTTACCACGGGAATGCGACAACTGATATTTTTACAGCACCGAATAAAACATGTCCTACGTGAGCCATTATTTGCTCAATTACTTGGTATACTCACCTTACAAATTGACATGAAATGTTTATATTTATCGCGAATAGAAAGACATGGAACTAGACTCGAGATAGAAAAAAAAATGTTCGGTTGAAGGAACTGAAGACTTTGTGATATATTGCATGGAATAGCAATAATTTCGGTTTGCTTCGATATTTTTTCTCGGCTACGGGAGTGAATATTTTATGTATGATTGACTTCAATAGAATGAATGAGGTTGATAAAAAGGTAATTTTTGCATTTTTGGTGTTGCTTGATTGCCCACTGAATCCAAAAATGGAACAACTTATTAGCGTTATCCTGAGCGTCCATTCTAAACGTCTAAGCCTTAAGAAGAGTTCTTGTGTGGAAACTTGCACCAACTTCTTCCTAAAACTAAACTTAACCGTGTGCCATCAAACCTTAACCTTAATCGCCTTAAACTTCGTCAAATTACCCCTTTGGAAAACGAAACTCCAAAATGAGTTCTTTCTTGTCTGCTTTAAATTAATAACAAAAATCCGAAGGCAAATATTTAGTGACTGATTAACCTTGGCTCTTGACTGTAATCGTGGTCGACACTTTTCATGGTGTTAGACGTGTTGGCAACATTTTTCAATTACTGTCATGTGTCAATCATTATTTGTAATATTGTAGTTCGAAAATTATAGCAACACTTGAAAAAAATCTCCTTTCGTATCATCGTACCAACACCTAGCTGTCTGAATTATGACAATGATTTCCATTTCTTAGAATTCCAATTTAATTTTTGCTGACCAGCAGCATTTTTGTCGTCAATCCATTTTATTACAACCATATCCACAAAATTCTCACATGACATGAAACATCAACCCGATCAAATGACTGAACGTTGGTGACTGTGGCAATGACTCACTCACACCTCCATAGTTACGTAAGTAGATATATTGAAGTGAAACCAGGGAAAACTATTGCAATTTGCAATGTTTGACCCATGTGAAAAATTTTCCAGGACTCCGACACAATCGTTTGCGATATAATAAGAAATGGCAATGTTTCCTTGTTTTGGATATTTTACGACTAAAAACCATATTGCACACAATACACATTTGACTGCGAACGTGATGTGAATCCGAAAGGATCATAACGTGAAAGGATATTCAATATATCTGTCACATCACATGGTCGATCGTCATTTGAGACTTCAGCGATTCCACTATAGTCGTATTGTCCTTTATGGCTGCGACTATCATTATCGCTATAGTGATAGCAGCCATGAAAGTCATCAGGGATATATGACGAAGAACACTTGGGTGGTTCACGACCTGATCCTGTTGACTGTGTTCCTTAATTTTTCTTATTTACGACCGACTTTTACGAAGCGAATTGTCATTGAAAGTGTTCATTTCGTTCTATTAGCATGATACCAGTCTGGGCAAAATAAGCAGAAGAAAAATTGCATGGGAGTATCATATTACATATATTTCTCTCGGGCGTCAGATCAGATGGGGTACGTTAGGTTGCCTTAACGTGTGTTTTTATGATTGTAGACCAGGACTTGAACCATGAATATTACTGTTATGAATATAGTTGCGCTAAAAGTTGTACTGTAGTGCTAGCGGAGTTTATATGTATTTCACGTTATGGTTCAAGGAGACTCAATAACCGATAACAATAGGTATGTGCGAGTATTTCAAGTAACATGGTGTGCTAATAGAACTGTCTAGATCTCGTATAATGATGACCACGTAACTATGTTAACCCTCGGATGGTTCAGGTAAATTTTACATACGTAAATGGTTCAGTGGGGTCTGACAGACCCCAAGGCAAAAATCGCTCTAAAACTGAAATTTTTGCTTTTTCGGCACATTTCTTTGAACTACAAGTAATTATGAAGCCTTTTGATTAAGTAGTATATAAAAAAACTGGAATTCCGACAGTAGTTTGTCGTATGTGGAAGAAAAAATTAGGTGGTGTCAAATTTGAAGGTAATTTGAACTTATCACAAATAAATCAATTTAAAAACTAATATTTTTACAAAATTTTGTTTTTATTACTTAAAACGTATTTAATATTAATTAACAAATATAAGTACATCACAATTCTTTTTTCTTAAATCGGTATCCAAGGTTAGTCATTATTTAAAGCATTCTTCACAGCCCTCGATGGTCTTCGCAGATTGGCTTTTTGTACTCGTTGCAAATTGTATTTTGTCTTCCGATCCTTTATTCGTGGGCATAGAACACACCTTTGCCTCTTTGGGGACCATATGACTACAATGGGGGAGGAGGCATGTGACCCCAATGGGCGAGGGGCATCTGACCCAGTGGGAGGGGGGGGGGCAAGCTGAACAATGCTCAAAGTTGCGAATATTTTTCACTATACTTCGACGAATATTGCCCGTTGATTTCCTCCTTCTAAGAAGAGGTTCGACAAGCGTATAGCCAAGTTCGTTGAGGAAGCTTTAAAGGTTTGTGTTCGTAGAGGCGACTCATGTGATGATCACTCAGCGATCAAAGTTAAACCACCGGTTTTTTAACACTATATGCATATATTTATACCCTTCGCTCATAGAGTGAAAGGGTATATTAACTTTGTCATGAAGTTTGTAACGCATTAAAGGAAGCATCTCCGACCATATAAAAAGTATACATATATGATCAGCGTGACTTGGGGAGTCGATTGGAGCATGTCCGTCTGTCTGTCTGTCTGTCTGTCTGTTACGACGCGTTTTACTCGGCGGGTATTGAAGCTAGCAAGCTGAAATTTCGCACACGTGCTTCTTATTGTTGCAGGCTGTTTGTATGTTTGATTCACCCAAATTGGATCACTGGGTCATGGGGCTGCCATACAAACCTAGCTCCCCAATTTGAGTTCTTCTGAGAAAAACTTTTTTATTTGTGTACCAATTTCAACCAAATTTCACACAAATGTGTTTCTATAGATAACACAAAATATATGCAAGAATGGTTCAAATCGGACTATGGGGTCATGGGGCTGCCATACAAACTTAACCCCCAAAATTAGGTTCTTCTAAGAAAAACTTTTTTATTTGTGCACCAATTTCAACGAAATTTCACACAAATGTATTTCTATTGTTGACACAAAATATATGTAAGAATGGATGAAATCGGACCATGAGGTCATGGGGCTCCCATACAAATCCAACCCCCCAAATTAGGTTCTTCTAAGAAAAACTTTTTTATTTGTGCACCGATTTCAACCAAATTTCACACAAATGTATTTCTATTGATGACACAAAACATATGTAAGATTGAATCAAATCGGACCATGGGTTCATGGGGCAGCCATACAAACCAAACCCCCCATATTGGTTCTTACCCATTATTTGCGGGTGTGTCGAAAACGAAACATATAATGAAACTTATAATGTAGTGCTTGTACGACACGCAACGAATCGAAAGCTATTTTAAACTAAAAATCAATGTCCACTTTACATATAAGAACCCATAAAATTTTCAATCACATTTTTGAATATTTGCGAAAGCGACAAAAACACCTGTTTCGCAAATTTTTGAAATCCTCAAACAAAATCGCTAAATTTCAGAAAATGCTAATAGAATTCATGAAATATCCCCTGGATAAGTAAATTAGAACTGTTTTCTTTGTACTGGTCAAAAATTATTTCAAGCGGGTAACGCAAAGTACTCAGAAGTTGCATTTACAAAAAATGTTGCTAAAACGACATATGTGCGCATTAACAGCATCATATTTGCAACAAGTACATTATGTGATTCTTGAAACTGGGAATTGTTATTTTCATAATTGAGTTGGAAATCAATGTATGAGAAGCACTCTAACGACATTCCGATACAAGTAAAGTGTCGATACTTCTGTTTCGATACCAAAGAATTCTGGTATCGATACTTTTCTTTCTATTTTACTCGGTATCGAAACGATTCGATTCGAGTAACCAGATGAGTACTTTTTGAATCTTTGGTATCTGCCCATACACCCACATGCTTTCCGGCAATAAATTATTTCGTAAATCGTATCATTATGGCAAAACATAAAGGTGAATGATTTTATACTTGATGTATGTATCATGAAAACCCGATCGGGGAGATGCAGTTCAGCATCTCCTCTCACGTTTGAATACTCCATTATTTTTGGAGGCTATATCTTAGTATGCGGGCAGCTAATATATTCTATATCCTATTCCCAGTGATTCCCAATGTAAACCATCGATCGCAGGCATTGCAGACAATAAATATATTATTTCCAAACAATGTGGAAAATAAGGCTGTTTTTTTTTCGAAATAATATGGGCAATATGAAAACAAGATTTTTCAAATGAATGAATGCTTTTTTGCATAACCTACTAACCTCCCGGACGTAAATAAAGCATATTAAGTAGACTCTTGACTCGATAATCCGGATCAATTATTGCTAGGGGTAATCCGGACCATCGGAACATACGGATTAGCGCAATCACTTTTTTTCTGAGGAAAAACAGTCCAAATAAATAAATAAGAGGAACAAAAGCCGATAAATGTATTATTTCTTTGAAATTAGTCAGCATCATGTCATTTGCCAAACCGTCCCGTAAAAAAGTACGAGACCAAATTTACAATTTCACCCTGAAAATCTCAAATATCCGGACTTGTTCCCAGTACCGTATAGTCCCATGTGGGGCCATGGTGCGTTAACTCAGCCGTTTACAGGCAATTTCGAGTCAACGTTACATTGCATATCATTTCGGAGTGTATATAATGCTGCAAGCACTATAATTTCCTATCCGCACATGTACGGAATTTTTGGACCACGCCGAGATTCGATCTCCGGACCTCTAGATTACTAGCATCGTAGAATGAGACTCAACCAAGTAAGCCACAGAGCGTGGTATAAATATCCGGACTATAGGGTCAAAATTGGTGCCGAAATCCGGACTATAGAATACGTAGGGGAAACATTTAGTGGTCCGGATTAGCGTGATATCCGGATTAAAGGAGATCCGCATTACCGAGTCAAGACTGTATAATAAAATATTCACTACCATTTATTTTCATTATGTAAACCATTTTTCTCAAGAAAGTAGATAAGATTTTCCCTTGCAAATTTTGTGTCGCTGTAGTGCGGGTGTGTCGTTTTTGACACATGTCCTGGAAAGGACCCCTGAGGTCATAAGAAAAAAATAGTTACAAATTCTGAATCTAGGATCGAAGAGAACATGTTACACCAATTTTCATCAAATAATTCCCATTGGATCAATACCCGCAAATAATGGGTTAAGAAACATTTTTTACACCAATTTCACAAAACCTTGAATTAATGTGTCTTTATCAAAGCAACTAAAAAGTTCAAAACGAATGGAATCGTACTGTGGGGTCATGCTCCGGCAACCCTAATAACATTTTCCGAGTAAATATTTTTATTTGTCCACTTATTTCAACCAAGCCCAAAACTTTTGTCAAAACGGAAGAAAAAGAATGAGGAGGGGGATTAAATACAAGTCACAGGTACGCCTGAAAAAAACTTTTAGCCCAAGCGAAGGGTATCCAAATTTCGGCCGCGCCCGAAATTAGCCTCGGCCCCGGGGGTTGGCGAGCGAAGCGAGCAGGGGGCGAAGCCCCCTTGTTTCTATACAGACTTGTTCCTTTAGTCCATAGTCGATACAAGGAAAGTAGAACCATTCAAAAAATATTTAAATACGGTTCAAAATTGGATGTAAAACTACGATCGCTGAGCGATCACATGAATTGTCTCTACGAACACGTTTAGTATTATCAAGAGACGCGGGAGCGTCTCGCCCGCCAAAGGAAAAAGAAAAACGAAAGCGAACAAGTCTATGATTACCGGAGACAACTTGTTTTTTTGTTTGACCAGGCTACAGCCTTCCAGGCAACAGCCCCCAAAAAAAATTTTCTACCAAAATATTCCACATATCCTGTTCTAGTGCCTTTCCAAATAAAATCTTCGATCGGCACAATAACGGGTAAGATATATGCAATAAACGGTGAAATTTTCACCCTCACAGACTTAAGCGAGTAACCCAATTTCAGAATGAAGTCTACAGTTGCAGAAAGACTTGCTTCTACTGTCTCTCTTCGTGATGGAATTTTTATGAAATTTGGAACGAATGATCCTCTGGTGGTCCTTCTAAAGAATCAATGTCTTCCATTTAGATAAGTGGATGGAATAACGGTAAATTAATAGGTAAAGTTAACAAAAGATTTCCAACAATTGCGTCTATCGGCTCATCGCATTGACCATTTTTTAAAACACACTGCGGCATTGGGACATTTGGATATTGGGACACCAGGAGACTAGGAATTTGGGGTAGTGGGATATTAGGAAATTGGGACATTAGGGTCTTGGGACATTGGGGCATTAGGCACAATGGGGAAACAGGGACGTGGGGACATCGGCATATTGGGGCATTGGGACATCGGGATATTGGGGCATTGGGACATCAGGATATTGGGACAATGGGACATTGGGATATTGGGACATTAGGACACTGGGAGACTGGGACATTAGGACACTGGGATATTAGGACATTGGGACATTATGACCTTGGGACAATCGGACATTGGGACACTGGTACATAGGGGCATTGGACCACTGAGACATCGGAATGTTGTGACATTGGGACATCGGGATATTCGCACATAGGGGCACTGGGATATAAGAACATGTGAACATTAGGGTCTTGGATCATTAGGACATTGGGATATTAGGATATCAACACATTAGGACATTGGGACATTAGGTACAGTAGGGAAACTGGGACGTGGGAACATTGGGGCACTGGGACATCGGGATATTAGAACACTGGGACATTGTAACATTGGGATATTGGCACATTGGGATATTGGAACATTGGGATACTGGGACATTAGGGCACTGAGATACAGGGACATTGGGGCACTGGGATATTAGGACATTAGGCTATTGGGACCATAGGACACTTGGTATACTGCGACATTGGGACACTTACCACTGGTACATTAGGACATTGGGATGTTATCACATTAGGATATTGGGACATTTGGGACATTGGGGTACTGGGATATTAGGAAATTGGGGCATTAGGACCTTGGGACATTAGGACATTGGGATATTAGGACATTAGGTGGGAGACTGGGACATTGGGATATTCCGATACTGGGACATTGGGACACTAGGGTAGTGGGACATTCGGACATTAAACCATTGGGGCACTGTGATATTTGCACATTGGGACAATAGGACCTAAATTGGGACACTGGGGCATCAGGATATTGGGACATTGGCACATTACGATATTAGGCCATTGGGACACTGGGATATTAGAACATTGGGACATGAGGACACTGTGACAATGGACCTTAGGGCATTAGGACATTGGAACATTGGGACACTGTGACATTGGGACAATGTGACATTGGGACACTGGGTCAGGGGGGCATTAAGACAGATCAGTAACAGAACGTTAACAAAGCGTTGGCAAGGCAACAACAGAGCGATAGCAGATCGTTAACAGAGTGTCAACAGAAAATTAACAGAGCCTTAACAGAACGTTAACAGAACGTAAATCGGGTAAAAAAAAAAAAGGAAACAGACCGTTTACAGAGCGTTAGCCGAATGATTAAAGAGAATTAAGATAACATTAACAGAACGTTAACAGTACATTAACGAAAAGATAATAGAGTGTTAAGAGAACGTTAATAGAGCATTAACAGAGTTAACAAAAAATTAACAGATTACTAACAGAATGTTAGCAGAGCCATAACACAAAGATAACACAAATCTATTTTGCACAAAATACATATTAATAAACTATACCCATTTCATCCCAAAATTATTTTTAAAAAAGCTCAGCAACAGCCATTTGTGGCGTATTTGCAATTACGTTTGCAGTATCTATTTATTTTAAAGAAGACCCTGTGAATATAACTTATGATATTAAATTTATGGAATATGCTGAACAAAAACCTATTGAAACTTTTCCCAAAACAAAAATATTAGTTGGCTATTTAAGTATGCAAAAATATATGATATCTGACCAAAAACAACAAAGTTGTAAAAGTTACCCCGCCAAAGAAAAATTCATCTGCCGCAAAAATAATACATATCACTCCAATCCGCTGCTCATATCTAATTTTGTTTGCTGGATTTACTTTTGTTTTAGGTGTAAATGCTGGAGAAGTTTAAATGTACAGGACTACTTCTTAAAGTAATTTGGAGGGAGCCGTCAAAGTGGCACAGAATAAAATGTTAAAGCTCCCACCAAATTACTTTAAGAAGTAGTCCTGCACATTTAAACTTCTCCAGCATTTCAAACTGGTATAACTTATTAACAAAATGACCAATTCAAACAAATTCATGCTTAAATGAACGTATGTGACATATTCTTAACTCTTCGCCAGGCACGTCCTGCGATCAACGCGAACGGCCACGTGGGGTCTTTTGGGACCCCAAAGTTTATTGACCCGACATAATATCTTTATTATGTTCTGGAACATTTTCAATATAATTTTTCATAAAATTTGTTCTACACACTTCAAGCCGTACACAATTCTAACGATTGTAGCGGTCAATGTTTTTATTTTTTTGCCCCTCTACCTTTGACTTAAGGAAAAGTTCGCTCCTGGATTAGTGGTGATAATTTTATAAAAAAAAAAATTTGGACGAAGTAATAAGCCCAGTGCCTGTAGACTTGTGTTCAACTGTTTCTAGATGCTTCTGTGATTTCATATTTTATCTTTCTTACCTAGAATAAGCTATGGTCAGAAGTAGTGGAGACAAAAGTATTAACCCCTTTTTTTCAGATTTGCTACCGCCAAGGTGGGGTTTTCGCCCTATACCAACAGAAGCTATCGCAGCAATACGAGGAACAAAATTTAAACCTGTTTGCGTGAAATTTCTCCACCAGGATCATTTTTTTCCAGTTGGTTCATGGTAGAATCTCTTCCTTTACTTTCATTGTTGCCAAGAATGATATGAGGCTACCCTCGATCTATAGTTTAGGGTCGAAAGACCCAATGAAATTACAGCGGATGAAGGGTTCAGATATGTTAGAACTTAGAATAGTCGAGATAAAAGGACTCCGAGGTTTCATGCCTGGATAATAAGGACAATTAAGGCCTTGGTACTAATGGGGTCTATATTTACCGCACGTACCCGTTCCCGTAAATTTTTAGTTGTGGTTATTATAACTTTTTTTTCTGAAAAGATTTGGGATTTGTTTCAAGCATATTTTTAACCAGAATTTATGTGGCTTAGATGTCCTACAAGTTCAGCTCGATAGGCTAAACCATTCAAAAGTATTATATCAAAAATACCCTCTGGTGTTCCAAAAGACCCTACGTGCTCGGTGAAGGGTTAAATTACATATGCATGAAAATACCATTCAATAAGTTTTTCTATGAAAATTTTAAGATTTAAATTTCTCTGGGGCCTGTCAGACCCCACTGAACCATCCGAGGGTTAAATCTGTTCGTCCAGGGACGTAGCCAGGATTTTCTTGCGGAGGGGGTTCAACGCTCGATTTGAAGAGAGCATGCCGAAAAACCCGCTTTATTAATTTTTACAGACTTTAAAATCGAGGTAAAGACAAAGAACTCGTTTGTGTAGAGATTATTTATATAGCTTTTGAGTTTCGTGGGTATACAGACAGCTAAGAAATATATTTGTGACGTAAAATATATTCCACCGATAATGCTGCGCAAGAAATGAGCTTGATAAAATTCGGTAAAGTCCTTCCTACAATTTTTTTGTATGGAAACATCGTGTACATTCCGAAAGAAGCTTTATTTTTTTTTTTTCGTAAGAAAAACTATGAATTACGAGCCACTGAAATTTCAAAGATTATTGAAAACATTTTGAGAGGGTCCGAACCCCCTGGACCCCTCCCCGCGTTACGTCCCTGAGTTCCTCACTAATTATTATTGCAAAATGAAATATGAATCAATGCAGTTCGTTACAAATTTTTTAAACACAAATCGTGTTTATGTTCGTCATTTTTGATGGCCTGTGCAAGTTTAAAAAATCCTTACCAGAATTTTAGAAGCATTTTGGGCCAAAAAAAGTAAAAGACAAAATCGTAAACCTGAGGTAATTTTTGTAAAAAAAAAGTCCTGCGGCTTCGATAATAATAGTTTTTAACGAGCTGTAATTATTTTACATCTGAAATCTGTGTGAGATAGAAATATATAATTTTTCATTGCAAATTATTGAAGAAAACAAGGCGTTTGGTTCTATATGTGCTAAATTCCTTTAAAGTCCGTGGAAGTCCGTAAAAATCAGAAAAATTACAAAATGAAATTATATCCTGTCATCTAAAAGTCCAATTTAATCGACCACCAGTTTCGGTTGCAATACTGAAAAAGTCAATTAAAATTAAAAAATTAATCTGCCATTACACTCACCTTTCCACAGTGCGATGATGAGCTAATCTATGAAAAGTTTACATTAAAAATAAGCGCGAATCCAATGGTACGACTACCGTATAGAGTCATAGTTGTTACGGGATAAAACCACCATCCATCTGGCGCCAGAAATTTCCAATCGTTGGTTAGCCCCCTCCAGGGCAAATTCCTAGTTGCGCCACTGTTGGAATATAATATTTTCTAATGATGTTTTAAAGTTTTGGAATATTCTAATTAAATAACACAAATTAGAAAAGATTTATTACTATTTCAAAACCGACCCTAGGTAAAAGTTTCGAATCTGACGCTATGCAACAAAATTACTTAATTGAATTTATTATTCAGTTTAAATTTTTTAACCACGACCTCCTCCCTCTTCCTTCTTTTATTTCGTATTTCGTCTAACATTCTATTGTTCAGCAACTCTCACTTAAAATTAATTAAATAAATTAATTAAAATTAAGTAATAACCCTAAATTCTGACGATTCCAAAGTCCGTTTTTTTATTCGTGTCTGTTTTGATTCACAAATAAAATGGGCAAATAAAGTCTATATATTATCCAGCTTTATTATACCATTTGAAATCAATTCTTAGACCAAATAAATCTGAAAATTTTATTTCTTTGATTTAACAATTCCATAATAGACCCCAAAATTTGTGGTCCATCACGCCTAGTTCTATTTTCAATGCCAACCAATTTTATCCATATTTTCAAACACACAGACCACTTTAATGTCCTTTTTAACGTTTTAACAAATAACAGCACGCCCATTAAATGCCCATAACAATGATATTCAAAATGACGGCGATGTCTTACTTCTTGGAATTTCCCCTGAAATTGAATAATTCTCGTCTCATAAAATAAATATTAGGTCATAAAGTGAATATGATTTTCATGGCACAAGACGGACAAGCACGTCTGACACGAATTCATCGTATATAATGCCATGTAGGAAACGGATATTATATGCGTACGACGAATATACTCCTACACCCGCACATCGAATGCACAAACCCAAACATATTATACTCGTGTCCTATTTGCGAAACGTTTACGGGCAATTTTTTTATTGTTACTTAACTGACTTTGAGACTTGAGACGTTGTTGTTATTTTTGCTACTGCTGCTGGTGTTGGCGTATCCTTCGATAGCTTCGACCCCCTGAGGAAATACAAACAAAATATCTCAAGTACAAGTAGCTAGCACCCGCTCCGCTGCGGGCATCGTAGCATAGCCTCCCACAGTGTGTGCACGTTTTGCAAGGACATGCGAAACGGAGTGTGTATGTACCCAAAAAAAAACATATGGCAGCCATAAAAGGTCATCAAATCAATAAAATTTGATCGGAAGCACGCGTTATGCAGGGACTCATGTTTATGTTGATATCGAGCATCAATTTATCAGTAAATTGGAATGAATGTCGGGAGAGATACACACGCACAGGATTCACATCGTCAAAGTATTTATGCAATAAAAGCAGTAATATTACATGATACGAGTATTGATACGTATGTATACATTTTATGTGAGTATGAATTTTTGCCATCGGGTATTTATGAAGTTTGTCTACAAGTGTATTTCTGTTATCTTATATTGCGATTTGAGCAGGAAAAGGGGAAAAGATACTACGTACAAATTAAAAAAAAAAGATATTCGAGGTGTACCTATGTATTCGAATTTGACTGGAAAACATTTTCAAGGAAGATTTCTGACTTTATTTTGATTGGTGTGGATTTACTACCAGAGCCCTCTTGCCTGTATTGTAGCACTGAAACATATAAATTAAATTTCTTGTCTCCTCTAATTTTATACCCTGCAAACTTAAAGCCTTTCGATGCAAAATGGGCGCAGAAAGGAGCTTAGCTTTTATTAGTTATGCATATTCTTTAACCCTCATCCAGCGGGATAGGTACAGGTGTACCTTTTTCGTTTTTAAAACACCGTAACTTTTTTGCTATGGGTCCGATCGGGCTGAAATTTTCTGACATCTCTACGATTTTAGTTTAAAATATGTATTCCAAATTTCAGAAATGTGTGACCACCCATCCCCAAGTTAGGGAGCAAAATTAATCTTACACCCTTTAACGGCGGCAAAGGTACATTTGTACCTTTATATATTTTGTATGAAAGAAAATTTACAAAAAACGAAAATAAAATATTTTTGGTGAATGCTCATGCTTACAGAGATTTATTATAGCATCAATAAGTTGAGAATCGAGTGATGTACAGAAGTATTTGATTCACGAATTTTATTTGTAATGATCAAGGTCTTTGGAGATATCGATCTATAAGGACTAGGCTAACTCATACAGCGGTTTTTGGTTATTTGACATCAATCTGAAGACTTTTACTGGCATACCAAACTTTTTGAAGTAATGGCTTGGGACAACCAATACAATGTATTACGCCTTCTTTCTCCCATAACATCTAGTGAAAATTAGGTTTGTAACCAATGCTAAAATTTTGGATTTTAGCGGTTGATTTTCTTTACCACAAATTCCCATAATTTGTATTCCATCACCTAATATTTATTATATTTGTGTAATTCGGGACCTCCACCCGAGTTCCTTTTGAAGTTTCAGCTGAAAACCAGCAGAAGCATCCAACCAAATTTCTAAATGGATGTTTGGGTGGTACTGTACTTGGTTGAATTGTACGTCGGTACCATATATAGATACCGATAACTGCTATAGAATATGCCACATTTTTTCGGTTTCTTGTTTTAATTTTTCAATCGATCCTTGGATTTAATTACATATACGAGCAAATATATTACAATTAACAAACAACAATCACAACTAAAATTTTAGATATTTTTCTACTATAGAAATTGGCCTGAGTTTAGATTTACAAAGATTGGAGACTGAAAATTATACTAGCCGATTCTACTTGCTTGTTGCTTGACAGGACCTTTCTTTCGTATAATAACACATTTACTCATTTCTCCAATATATTTATTGCTTCAAATATTATTGTTTTATGGAAAATAACGAGAATGTGATAATTATTGACGTTTTTTTCGTTAGCGATAACGGGTTCTAGTAACAGAATAATATATTGGGGGCAGGGGGGTAAATTTTAACCTAAGACTCCACAATTCGCAAATCAAACATACCAAATTCTTCTATAATCATTAATGACTTAATTTAAACCGTTTTCTACTTTTCATTTGTAAATCAATCTTAGATTTCGTCAAATTAAAATTCCAAGCAACCCATTTTTTCAATTTTCTTTTTAAAATTTTGCCTATTTCCTAAATTTACCCACTCCAAAAATTAAATCCACATAAACCCAACTTCCTAAAACATTCACTTCGACAAAAACAGTTACTAATTTGTGACTAGTCAACATAATATAACGGTTTTACGGTCAAAATTCATACAAATAGTGAAGATTTTCATACAAAATGTACTAAGGTACAGGTGTACCTTTGCCGCCGGCAAGCGTTGTAAAAATCTGCCGCTGGATGAGGGTTAAGACGGAAAGAATAAATACGAATAGAAAATTTTCTTTCAACATTATAAATTCTTATCTCGTTTTGAAAAATCTTGAATTATCCTAAATTACATTCGTTACAGTAGTAACACTTTTCAGAAACAATGTCAACATTGAATCTATCAGCTTTGAAAATTATTGAGGATACTTTCCTTATTACTACATTAGTATCCATTCTATGCTTCCATTTTTCGTCTAATCCTCCAATAAGAGAAATAAAAGACCAAGATTTCGATAACGGAAATACAAGAAAAAAGGAGCTTCAGTTCGTCTTCACTTCTTTTCTTTGTTTTCACAAAAAACAAATTCGAGGTAAACGAACCGTATTAAATCGAATTGGGTCGCCAAATAGACTACGGTTCGACGAATTTCTGAATTTACTCTGATTGATTTGTTTTATGCAAATCCAATAATAGACCTAGACCAGAGTATATTGTTAAATGCAGCCCGACCGATAGCGATGATAAGGATGGAATCGAACAACCACCTGCATTTCATTCTGGCACACAGATTCCACTGTGAAGACGACGAATGAGTCGATTTCTCGTCCGTCAGCCGGACACCACACGTTATCCTAGGTATGTACGTGTATACCTCAAAATATTCAAGACATACCGAGCGGTTTACTTAGGGAGGCGGATAAATTCTAAACATCGTAATGCAGATGCAGACTCGGTTACGAAGCACACAATTCTCCATCTCGACATCATGGAGTAGGTCGATTGGAGTGCTCTGGTTCAATTGTGGTCACCCTGATTCTGAATTGAATAGAATTTGCTACATTAAAGAGCCTGTTTAGCTCTCAACAGTTCTCTTCTTAGATTCGATTTGAAAGCCGCAGTCGGAACCCACCCTAAGTCTTCCGAACCATATTTATGTATAAAATCTTGGCTCTAGGCCAACCAGGATATGAGAGAGATTTACTAGGTACATACAGCCATCGACGAATATACACTAAGCATATGCATGAAAATTAGATTAATTCAATGTATCGATTATTTTCGACGAATCCTGCTTCTAGATTCGGTGAATATGAAGGTTTGTGGTTTCATCCCAAAATGTTCTCTATCTCGGAATAAATCCTTTTTTTCTCTAGCATACACTATATGTACATGCACGTACATACATTCAGGACGTGCTACTATTATACCTCAACTCCCATTTCCTATTTTGTTGCCAACCACCGGGGGTAATTTGGTCGATTAAAAATTTAATGCCACACGAAAATAGATTAAGTAGGCTCGTAAAATAAAGTTACCAAAAGTGTCTGTTAATTGAGTTTTATGGATGTTTGAAATGTGCTGGAATATTGGATTTCGCGCGAACGAAGCCACAACACAACACAATGGAAATGCATGAGAGAAAAATTGTCGACGACTGTTAAGTGGAAAACAGGAAATTATTTACACGGCATTAAAGTTTTATGGTGAGGACAATAAAACATGATGGATGTTTTGGTTTGTTGTATGTATGCGAGGATTTAAAATTGATTTGGGAGCGTTTATTAGTGCAGTCATATTAGCATTTCTAATAGAAAAAAATAGAGTAAGGCTAATTTTTGTTGTTTTTGAATCAATGGGCTCCAAGGAATCTACAACTGATTTTGCTAAGAAAAATTTTGATCGGAAAGGTCCCAAAAAGGACAAAAAAGAATACTCTTTAATCCTTGACCGGAGGTCGCCATGCGGGGTATCATATCAAAGGGGACATCGAGTACATTACATATCCGGTGTTTGTTTCCTGTTTCAAGGACCCTCAACGGAATAAATCGAGCGTAAATGGAACATTTTCGCGTTTCCCGTGTATCTTTCCAAAGCCATAACTAAGAGAATAATTCAAGTTGTCACTACTTTTATCACTTTCCAGAATCTATAATAGCTGAAGATTCTACCATTAAACTTGCTAAGAAAAAAGTTGATCGGAAAGCTCTGAAAAAAGGACACTAATTGCACACGTTCGTCGAATGTGGGCATGTGGGGTGTCATATCAAAGAGGATGTCAAGTACATTCCATATCCGGCATTTGTTACTTGTTCCAAGGATCCTCAAAGTTGAAAACTAGGCTCAACTTAAACATTTTTGTGTTTCCCGTATCTGTATCTTTCTAAAGCCGTAATTTTCCATTTAAGCCCGACTTATGCCATTTAGTGTCCTTGAGACAGGAAACAAGCACCGGATATGCAATGCACTCGATGTCCTCTTTGATATGACACCCCACATGCCCACGTTCGATCAAGGTGTGAGACTAGTGTCCTTTTATGTCCTTTTCATAGCTTTTCGATCAACTTTTCTCTTAGCAAATTTAATGGTAGAATCTCCACCTATTATAGATACTGAAAAGTGATAAAAGTAGAGACAACTTGAATTATTCTCGTAGTTATGGCTTTGGAAAGATACACGGGAAACTCGAAAATTTTCCATTTAAGCTCGATATATTCCTTTGAGGGTCCTTGAAACAGGAAATATGTAAATGATATGATACCCCGCATGCCGACCTCCGGTCAAGGATTAAAGAGTATCCTTTTTTGTCCTTTTTGGGACCTTTCCGATCAAATTTTTTTTTTAGCAAAACCAGTTGTAGATTCCTGGGAGCCCACTGATTCAAAAACAGCAAAAATTAGCCTTACTCTATTTTTTTCTATTTGGGGAGGCCTGAAGTGGGATATTTTGACTGCACTATATTGATTTGGGACTCTGCAAAATACTTACTCATGTGTACAAAATGTATAGTGCGTGTAGAGAGTTCACGTATTTTGCAGAAATATTGAAAGTGCAAATGGTAATTTCCAAAACTAAAATTTAACGGCGAAATAAAAGGTGATAATATGCCGATTTCTGAATATACTAATTAGCCCACGCATCGTGGGCATCCTTTATGGACGTGTCATGTACCCTGACGCAATTAAAACCGTTTTTTTTTTAGGAAAATTATGTTCACAATATCAAAGGGTTTCAAGTTTAAATCAAAAACGGTACAATTTTTGTTTACACCACTGACAGTTGACTGCAATATTGTAACCATCATTATTCTGTAGAAAGTGTAAAAAACATCGATTATAATAAGCAAAGAATCGTATACTAGTCACAACGCTTCAAGGATTTACACTATAAAGAGAAACTCCTATTTCATATAGTCACGCCAATATTGCTGCATATTGCCCCCGAACAACAACGTAACTCTTCTTAGAAAAAAATCGCATTGAAAAGATCAATCTCGAATCGATCGATCGAATTTCCAACTACATAATAAACTTGCTCGGTATATGCAAAGCAATCATGCTTGTGCTTCTGCGAACTCCCTGCATTTATAAATGTTTCTGTTTTGAATAAGGGGAAACTTCTAAAAGAAATTAATACGAGATGAATAAATATCTTCCTTCCTTTTTTCAGAAAAATTAAATTATGTGAGATAAAGAACAAATTAGCATTTCGCAAAAATCAGCAATAATTTTCACCGAAATTCGCATCTATTTCGTAAAATTCCGTACCTCCAAATGCTTTATTTCAATTTTCAGTATTTCATGGGCACGGTTAAAGAAATACTCTGTAGATAGCATAGCACTCGACTATAAAGTTAAAATCCTCCTCTAAATTCGAAATATAATATTTCCCTATCTTTATGCACTTGTATGGACATTATGTACAAATACCGACCCTCGTAGAATAGAATTGTTTTCTTCGCAGCCAACCTTACAAGTTTTGTCCTAAAATAATGCAATAAATATCCAAGCGTCTTTGGAGATAATTTTTGCGTACAAAAGCTTTTCCATACGGTTATATGGGAAAGCTCCAAACTTTTAAGCATTATGGGAAAGTTTCGTTCAAAGCTCATACGGTTCGTGTATGGGATACTCGACGAATATAAGGGTGCATAGAACGTTACAATTATTTTCTTTCACATATGTATTTATGTACATTATATAATTGGACCAAGATTGAATTATCTAACATTTATACCCTTCGCTCTATGAGTGAAAGGGTATGTTAACTTTGTCATGAAGTTTGTAACGCATGGGCGTAGCCATGAGGGGCATAGAGAGTCGCTTGCCCCCTCTCCCTGGCCGATGATCAGGGTAACAAAAATCTTATTGTTGTACTATGCCTACTCTTCAAAAATAATTGCTGCACTATACAATGTTTGAATGTGCTAAAAAACGGCTTTGAATCCTTCCACAACACACAATGTAGTCTCCAATACTGAAATATTCACAGTTTTCAGGCCTTTGATATCCATGTTTGGAAACTTACATGTGAGTATTATTAATCGATAACATAATCAGATACGGCAATCACGCGTTTCGACTAGTGATAGGCCCATTCTCTCAAAACTCTTATCGAATGGTTAGGCCTATCGCATAGAGAAGCCACACATAATTTTCAGAAAGCTTTTCCATTGTATTGAATGGAATTTTTGTTTAATTCGCATAGTTATGTTAACTTTTGCTCATTTACGCTGTTGTATGAAACTGCGCAATGATTTTTTTCAATCTAAGATGATGGTGTAATCAAGCAAAATATGGCGTAACACTGCAAGATAAACAAAAATTCCATTTAATACAATGGAAAAGCTTTCTGAATATTGTGTGTGTCTTCTCTATGCGATAAGACTAACCAGCCGACAGGTAATGAATAAGAGTTATCAGTCCCTAGTCTTTTAAAGCTTATTTTTTTTTTCCTTTATTTTCTTTATTTCATCATTTAATGGCTTAAGTGGAACATTTATAAAAAATTGTCTGGGCGCAATGTTTATCCATCAGAATAATTAAAGGATATGTCACACAAACTGGAAGGAATAAATTTGTTGACAAACGGTATAGAGATCCGCCACCGTCTGGTAGGGAAATAGAAGAAAAAGAACAAGTGTAATATTTCCGAATAGTGTAAATCGATTAGGTAATTTAGAAAACTAAGTGGAATTTCATTATAACCACGTCAATTCTTTTGCGGAGTTACACTTTTCCGAGCCGAGCCACAGACTAAAAAGCGAAATTCTTATGCGAAAATTCAATTTCGATATAGGCTGTATAATCAAGAGTGAAAATACGTGCAGAGACCATTTATCGTCAAAAGGGGGTGTTATATGGACAGATGTGAACACTATGGAGTCTTGTGTAGAACTGGTTTATTGAAAATAAGTAAAATACATTTTACTTAAAACTAAGTCTAACTTAAACTAATCCTTGATTCCCTTACATCTTCTTTTTTAAGTTTATTTATTTTTCCTGAGCGAGTAATCATAAGATTTCCATACTATACGAAATGTTCAAAAATCAATAATTGAAATTTCGTATATTATGTTAAGCTGACAGCATTTTGCTGTACAGTACAGCATTTTGACCTGTCGTACAGCATTGGGAAATGTACAGCAAAATGTACAGCATTCAATACCACACAATGAAACCAAATTCCCTACATCAGCGGTTGGCAAAGGGCGTCCCGGAAGCGGCTCTTTGACTCATTCATGAATCAAAGCATTTTCAAATTCTGGAACATGTCATCCCGCCCCAACGTTCTCTATATCGGCCGTTTTATCACCGCTCTATAAAAAAGTCGAAAAATAGACCCCTTGTGCCCTTGGTACCCCTATGGAATTTTATTCGTTTTGGGTCGCATATTTGAACGGCTGTAACTTTCGAAAAACCTGCACTCAGAAAAAATTCCGATGCTAAATCAAAGACAACATGTATTTGATTTCATCAATATTTTTATTTTCATTTTAAATAAAATTTTCTCACTTCATGAAAATTTTCCACAAATCAAAGAAAAATTCTTCAGTTTGAGGAAGTAGGAAAATAGTTCATTCTTTAATCCAAATCCTTATTTTTCTTCATTTTAAGTTAGAAATATTATGTGACATTGATTCAAATTTCCTCCTTTGAATCGTCGGACTTTCCTTTTTTTGAATAACATAAATAAATCTGATTTATTTTCGAATACCAGAAAATCGCCAAATGTCCATATTACGCTCTATTCAGTTCTTCTATATACATAATGGAATACATCCCTAATTCAAAGTCTCCTTACTTTGAAATTAAGGCTGAAATTTTAGAAACCGTTCATCAATTCAAAAACGTATTGATGTACAATCAAAAACTTGGATAGAAGGGTAACAAAAACGCCGTATACGGAGGTCCACTCTGCAGTCTGGAGTTTTGTAACCCATGAACTCAAAATTGATATTTGGTCACATAAACCAGTGCTTTTGCATTTCAGTAAACTTGTCGACAAGTTCCTTGTCCGTATCAATCTGCATAGCATTGGCACTGCAGTTCACTTGTGCGGATGTTTACAACAACGGCACGGTCTACTAGCAAATGGATGGATACTAGCAAATGGATACATGATCGTTTGTTGAATTTCGGTTGATACGGATGGAAAGATTGCCAAAAAAACAACTCTTTACTGCATTGACCATTCCCAAAGAATATAAATATTGTATTATGTGTATTATTACCCTATTTCATCAAGTTCATCCACACCTAAAAATAGTTAGATATTTTTTTCCTATGAAAGTAATATTTTCTTCCAATTAACGTTTACTATCTTCAAATCGAAAACTTAGCTTCTTCGGAACCAAAAACATTCCTTTAGTTCGAAGATAACCTTTCTTTAGTTTGAATAAAATATTTCTTCTAAATGATACAGAGCATGGTTTCGTTTGTAAGAGACACGTCTTTGCATTTAATGGGAATTATATGAATTATGGAAATGGGACTTCTTCGAATCAAAGGAACAAATTCTTGTGCTTATGGAAAAGTATTTTGTTTTGAGGTGGTATATCCTCTGAACAAATAAAACGCTATTTCTTCAAATCGAGTAAATTTTGTCTTTTGAATCAAAGAATTTTTTTTTTGGAGCCAAATCATTATCAATTTTCTTTGATTTCGTGGCTATTTTTCTTTGAAACCGGGATATAATTTTCTGAGTGTGGAGCTAGCGATCGAGATCCCGGTGCTGGGTTCCAAAACTCCAGCTCCTCTTTCATGCTCCGCTTCATATTCATCATAAGTTGCCATTTTCCGTACGACCCCTCAACCCTGGTCGTACGGCAAATGGTAACTTATAATGAATATGAAGCGGAGCATAAAAGAGGAGCTGGAGTTTTGGAACCCAAAGTTACAGCCGTTCAAATATGCGACCTGTGAAGCATCATGTAATGTTTCCAACTGTGAGGACCGGTATGCTAGGTTAGGTATATTTGTAGCAGCATATTTATGGGATTTGACCCGCGAATACGTCTTGTAACACAAATTTAATCTGCCCACCCATGCAGGCTAGGCGTTGTAATTTGTGATACTTGGTGGAATGTTGGTTAGTGAGGGTAGTGGTTTAAGAATTAAGATACAACACAAACTGAAAAATTCTAATCACTCCTCTAACCGATTTCAAATTATCCAGCGCGAAGAATGTCCTAATTGTCTACCTTTGGGCTCCAGGAAATTACTATTTAAAATTACATGGAATCGGATGCTGGTCAAAAATTAATGATGCTTCAGAATTCCGACACTTAAAATTATCATACTAAAACTTACCGTTATATTGAGTCATACATTTTTCATAAGGGAATTGTGTCTCCTCTGCTCTGTTGTATTTGGAAAAGTTCATCTTGAATCTCTGCAAAGTCCTAGTCCTATAACCTTCCCCAGATAATACGTGCCGTTATGAAAAAAAAACAATTTCGCTCTTTCTCAAATCTTGCTAAAAATTTGATCAACTACAGCACTACATCATAATAAGCTGGAGAAGACTATAATCAGTCTTGTTTGCTTTTAGCCTGTAAGGTTTGACCCCCCACCGTACGATCGATATTTAGCTAGATAATAGCACTTTTATGTTTGACAATCGCTCATTTTCGATAACTCGGGAACCTTTGACCTTAAATTTGGCACGCTTGTAGATCTCTGGCGCTCAAATTTTCTTATAATTTCAAGGTCCTCGTATCAGCGTCCATAAGTTACAGCGATCTAAATCGCAGTTTTGTGTTTTCTAATTGAAAATTGTCCATAACCGTTATATAAATATGTATGTATATAAAATAGTAACCTGATTTGTATCAGTCAGTTATATTTTAATATTTATAAAATATAGATGTCTATTAAAATACTTTTGTAATAAAATTATTTATTTATTTAATTTTACAACATGGCGCATTCGGTAATTGGACTATGCGAAAATGATGTCCAAGGAACTTTCGCGCAAACCCGAAGAAAAAAAAATATAATTGAAAGAAGTTGCCAAAAGATTAAAAAAAAAAATGAAGTTTGATCCTGTATTAGAAAAGAAAACAAACGAAAGGAAAAAGCAAAAGAAAAAAAAAGAAAGAAATCTTGTGTTCGTTGTTGGATATTGGCAAAGTAAGACCAAAACAACAAGCGAAATACAAGTAAAGAAATCTTGTGTTCGTTGTTCGCTTTTGGCAAAATAAGACCAGAACAACAAGCAAAATGCAAGTAAAGTAAAGAAGAATCTAGTAGAAAAGAAAGGTAAAAAGTAAAAAAGATATGATGAAATAAACCAAAAATTTATTATTTATTTATTAGTACCCTAAACCAAAGGATCTGTGCGATTCTTCACGAAAGCAAAAATCGTAAATGGAATGAACTACTGTCAAAGCAGGAGAAATCTTCTCGAAAACTGTGGAAGCTTCTCAAAACTGTTAAAAATAAATCGCGATATATACCACCCTTAATATCACCAGATGGAACTAAAATCAGCAATGAGAAAGATAAAGCCGAACTACTGGCGAATAGCTTTGCAGAATCGTACACATTAACAAATCAGCTTAGTGATTCGCACACAATACGTGAGGTTAATATGTTGGTTGGTTCCCTAAATGAAACCCCTAATGACTTCTCACCTAATAATTTCTGTAATCCCTCTGAAGTCAGAGCAATTATTAAAAGGCTAAAGTTAAAAAAAGCAACCGGCGATGACCAATTCGGGAATATTTTAATAAAAAATCTGCCAAGAAAAGCAGTCGTCTTGCTTACATTTATTTTTAACTGTTGCATGAAGTTAGGGTACTTTCCTAATACCTGGAAAAATGCCAATGTAGTTCCCATTCCAAAGCCCGAAAAAGACAAAAGAATTCCTTATAACTATCGTCCAATCAGTCTTTTACCATCAATCAGTAAAATCCTGGAAAAGGTAATACTTAAACGAGTTCAGCAGAAAGCCGACCAAAATCATATAATCCCTGATTGGCAGTTTAGATTTAGACCAGGACTTTCTACAACCCACCAGCAATGGAGGGTAGTAAATCATATCAGATCTGGTTTCAATAATAAACAATCGACCGGTCTAGTTGCCCTAGACATTCAGAAGGCATTTGATTCCGTCTGGCATCAGGGACTAATTTACAAGATGATGAAGTACTCCTTTCCTATCTACCTAATAAATAGAATTCGTTCTTTTTTGAGTTCAAGATCCTTTCGTGTCAAAACAAAATCAGTCTCTTCTGAACGTTCTATCCCCGCTGGAGTCCCTCAAGGGTCCGTATTAAGCCCGACTCTTTACAATTTATATACATCCGATTTTGAAAAGCTCCCAACCTGCGAGGTCGCTATGTATGCAGATGATATAGCTATTTATTGTACCTCTGAATCTCCACACGAAATTGTTAACAACTTACAACAACAATTTAATATCCTTAAAACATTTTACAACAAATGGAAAATTAAAATAAATACTGAAAAAAACACAAATAATATTCTTCACGAACAGACGCGCCAGCAGATACCTACCAGACCCCCAAATAAATGTTCTAGGAACACCAGTGTCCTGGAAAAATAATATCACATATCTCGGACTTCATTTAGATAAGAAGCTAACATTTAAATGTCATGTAGATGAAACTGAGGTTAAAATGAACAAACGCATTCGAACGTTATACCCCTTTATAAATAGAAACTCAAAATTATCCACCGAGAATAAAATATTATTGTACAAAACAGTGATGCAACTCATCATCCTTTATAGCTCTCCTGTATGGAAACATTGTGCTAAAACACATAAAAAGACACTACAAAAAATTCAAAATAAGTGCCTTAAGCTAATAATGGACAAGTCATTCTTTTTCTCCACTAGGCAACTGCACGCTCAAACAAAAATAAAACTTATTACCCAAAAAACTGACGACATATACAATAAATTTGTGAACAAATGTTCATTCCTGAACAACCCACTAATCTCTCTTTAGTACCTTCTCTGCGCTTAAGATAGTATTATAGGTTAAGTTAACATAGTTCTTAAGCTTAAATTGAGATAGAATTAAGTCCAAGTGGGTTTTTTTAGTACACTTTTTCCTCGAACTATTATCTGTATATATACAATCAAACTCCTGTATCATTTTCGAAGTATACCACTAAAATATAGCTGTAGAGATTTTGTCTGAACTCTAAACAATGTATAAAACTTGTAATACGCAAACTGAAATCTGACCAATAAATGTTATTTTATTATTATTAAACCAAAAAATGAAAGCCAAAAAAGAAGAAGATGAATAAGGATCAAACTAAAAAGAAAAGAAAATAAAGAAGGGAAATGTTATATAAATATGTATGTATATAAAATAGTAACCTGATTTGTATCAGTCAGTCTTATATTAATATTTATAAAATATAGATGTCTATTAAAATACTTTTGTAATAAAATTATTTATTTATTTAATTTTACAACAATAACTGGGAAATTTGTGAGCGCAGACTTGCACAGCACCGTACTGCCCATATTTGGTGGAAATTTCAAGGGGGACATTGAGGACTTAGGGCTTCCTTATGTGTACAACAGAACCTTGCCTTCTTAAGGTTCACCATACATTTCCCAGAATATCGGCTACGACTCAATTCTATTTACAGAAATGAGGGTAGGATAATATTTTGCAGGGACATAGCCAGGATTTTGTTTTGGGAGCGGTCCGGCGTTCAGTTTCAAAAATTTTTACATTATTAAAAATTAGAATTTATAAACTATTTTGCGCGTAGGTATGAATTTACCTTACATAAGAAATTAAAGCATTACTGACTGTTGTTTGAGTGAAGAAGTTTGCAAAGTATGCTTGGTCTCGCGTAATCGGTGCCCACGTTCCTGCCGCTTTTCCCTTCCCTTTGCACGGCTCTGAGAAAAGCGACTTTATTGTTACGGGAAAATATTTTATTTCATATTTTGAAGCCTGTGTATGAAGCCTTACGAAATTCGCCGAAGTTTCTATTATTTTCTATTATTGGGTCAGAAGTGGGGTATGGTTGCGGATTTGCTTGAAAACTTAATTCCGCAAGTATGTGTACAGCATTGGGCCTTCAGGAGTCTGGTCACCTTATATTTATGTGAAACAACTGTTGCACTCCTAGCTTTAACCCATTCACTGCTAGTGTGCCATATGGCATCGTTTTCAAGTATCCTGTTAAATGGCCTCTAAATATTGAATACGAATGCATTCTTGTGCAAATTCCACTGATATCTGTAGTAGACAAGTTTAACTTTCATGTCTAATGTAAATTGTGCCAGTATTCCTATCGAAGCCGGAGATATCAGATCGTAGAAGTGAACAAGTTTTTGAAATTTGAAAAAAAAGCGAAGAAATGTCGTACCGCAAAATTTAAGTTGAGTTTTTAAGGTTTCAAACTAGTTTTTTTTTCCTAGAACTATTTCTAATACGAAAAGTCTATTGAAGAGTGACTCCATTTATGTTTAATTAGAAAAAAGAAATAAAGTTTAGTATCTGTAATTTCGATTCGAAATTGTTTGATGCCATATGGCATCATCGTTGGTACAGACTACAAAGGAAATTTTAATGGCAATTGAAATTTATTAGTTATTTTTTCGTATTTGTAGGGTGAAATTTCATTAAACATTAAACTATTTGGGCAGTCTGATTGCCGATGAAGGCGTTGAAGACGAACAGCCAGCTGCAATTTTCCTACAATCCATAGACGCTGAGTTTGACTTAGCCGAAGATGATTGCAACGGTAACGAAGGAGTTCAAATTATGGACTTACACCATAACCAACTGCAGCAAGTAGTTGAAGTGGAATTTGTTGGTTGGCTAGATTCCGATCAGATTGTGTACGAGGTTGGCATTCAGAACCAAGGCGCCGATACACCAAGGCGAAGCAGAGGTGAATCCAAACTTCGTCTTCTTCTGTTCCGAAGTGCCAACATTGATACAAAATTACAAATGGACTTCTAGGAAGTTTCGCAGTAAACAATCCATATTTCCCATTCCCAGTTATTTAGACGCTTCTGAAAGACCCCCATAAGAGCGGGTTTCCGACAAAAAAACATATAATTTGATTTACTAGGAAAGCCTATCTATCTATTACCGGAAAAAATCCAAACTATTGGAGAACTTAAAGGGATTATGGGTATCAATTTTTGATAAACAAGAACATTGATCACGAGATAATGATTTGAAAATTAATCCTTCTAATCGAGCTCAGAAGACAGCTCTAAATCCTCACGATAAAATGTGGAAATTGGGTTATTTATTGTCATTTTATGTCTATCAAGGAACTAATCCAATAATTAATCCTGACTTGCAAATGAATAATGAAAAATGCATTGCCCCCCTAATTCAGATGATACACGAGTTTCCTGAGAATATGATTATTGTAATTATTTTGAGAATTTTTACTGATATTGCAGTACTAGATTATCTTAAAGAGTTTGGGTCACAATGCCACTGGCGCACCATTCGGGAACGTCGACTACCGCATAATTGTTAACTAGACTTATTCTATCTGGCCAACCATTAATACAATAATCCTAATACACATTGTAAAGTAGAATCTTCTTTTTGTCTTGATTTTTCTCAGTAGCAGACAAACTTGAAGTAATCGCATTAATATATATATTTAACTCCTCGCTAACTTCTTGAAATGTATGATCTTCTTGAGTGTACGCTCTTGACAAAGTATCAGCAATAGTAATGTATAAATACTATTTACCTGGAATATAAAGAGCTTTTAAATCATAAATTTGCAGTTTCATCATAATTCTTTGTAAACGAGAAGGAATTCTCTGCAAAGACTTTTCTTAAAATCGGTTCATGAAGTTTATGATAAGTTTCCACAGTTATTTGTTGACCATAACAATACCTGTGAAGTTTGTTACATCCGCAATAAATAGCTTAGAACTCCTTTTCAATCTGCGAATAATTTCTTTGAGCATAAATTAAAATTTGTTGACGCATATAAAACAAACTTATCATGCATTAATACAACACCCATTGCATCTTTTGAAGAATCTATTGCTTCTTTCGGATCGTAATGACAAAGTATTGCTGCGAAAGAAGATGTTTAATTTTATTAAATTCCATTCCCACAAATTTTCTTTTTTTAACAAATATCTCAAATTTGAAGTTAATGCTAATAAATTTTGGGTATAAGAGCTTAGGTAATCCACGATTCCTTAAAATCGCTGTAAATCCTTGACATTGATTGGTCTTATCGTATTTTTAATTGCAAGGACCTTCGATTGATCTGAAGACACTCCATCTGCAAAAAAATATGTGCTCCAAATACCGAATTTGAGACTTACCAATTTAATAAATTTCAATCCAATTTCTCTTGCCCTTTCTGAAAAATTCTTTATATTCGTGTAATGTTCACTTTTGTTTCTGCCATAAATAAGGAAATCATCAATGTAGATTTGTACACCTTCAATATCTTCAAATTATCTGATCATTACACTATGAAAATATTTCTGAAGCCGCATTTATTCCAAAAAGTAATCCCAGAAACCGATATTTCCAAAAGGAGTATTAAATGTACATAAACGCGAGCTTTCATGATCTAACCCCATCATTAAAAATCCGCAAGTTGCATCAAATAAGCCAAAAATCTTTGCTTCAGTAAGTTTTGACCGTATCATCACAAAGTCTGAAATATTAAAATGAGGCCTATTAATTGCTTCATTGAGATTTTTCGGATCTCAACAAACTCCTAAGCTATTATTGGGCTTTTTAACAAAAACTACTGAACTAAACTAACCCACGGTGTTGGCTCATCAACCTTTTCTTTATAACATCAAACTTTTCCATCCTATCTGGTTCTTTTTTATAAGATTCCCTAAGTTTGAATGAAATTTTACGCAGAGGATCAATTTTCGGTTTAATTTCCAAATAAGGTCATTCTCAATGACATTTTCTTAAAAATTAAATTCAAAATTTTCCTAACAATATTTTTGCGATCGATAATTAAAACTGACGAACAATTTTAATTGTTGTTGACTTAAATTACATGTCCACCTCCCTAAGAAAATCGTACTGGAGAAAAAATGTTGGGCTTGGGTTACGGAACTGCATACTCGTATAATGTCAAGTTTCGTTGGATTCAGAATCCGTGGATTCAGGAAATAGGACAATCAAAGGCACAAGCAAGGGAGGCAAACGCAAACCAGTTCGATCTACAAAAAAAAAAAAAAAAATGGATAGAGGGGGATCAGGAAGCCGATATAGAGCATTTTGGGGCACTTTTGGTAACAATTGCGCAACCGAACTGTCTACTTCAAAATTACAGCCGCACTTTGCGGGGCGACTAGAACGAAAATTCGGATATTGGCAAATAAACGAAATTCAAATATGGAAAAGCCCAAAGCCCGAGTGTTAAATCTTTTATTATTGTTGTTATTTACCACGCCCTTTATATTTATCATTAGAACTCGCTAAGTAATAGTGAATTATTTTTCAATCCATTTATTACTCGAATGCTTCAGCAAAGTTAATAAGAAAAACAAACCAATACATAAGTTCTACATAAATAAATTACATTGTAGGTGGAATGCCACTTTAAAATATTCATTATTATCCAAAAATCACAAACAATCCTTATTCATTTTCCAAACATCCATTTATGTATTATATTAACACAATTCAATATCGCTCCTTTATACCTCCACGGTAAACAATGCACTACGATTACCGGGTAATGTGTAACAATAATGAAATAAATTATCACCACACCTGTATAAAATTAACCCATCTACAACCTTTTTCCGCATAGTTCGTACCATGTACGCGAATAATACATTACGAGCGGCGCGTACGAGTACGTAAACCAAACGAGATTTCAAAATGGACATTTTAAAAATGGATTTGCGTTCCTTGATGATTAGGTTTCGACCATCGCACACCGCCACACGACCAACGCAATTGTGTTGCATATCAATGGAAAATTGGTAAATGGTCATAGCATAGGAAAACACCAGAAAATCCACTAAATGGGCACAAAACTGGTGCTGCGAGTGGAGTGTGGAAACGCGCTTCTATACACGGAATACAATAGAATCGAAGAGTATCAATGGAATATCTACAAAGTCCTCGCGTAATGGATCGAATACAGTTGATGTCTATACGGAACGGTAGTGTTACGAGATTACGAGTATTCTACTTTCTTTTGAATGGACTGCAGGCGACAGTCTGTTTCATTTAATTGTATACTAATAAATGTATTCAATGTTGCCTATTCATCAAGCTCATACTATTCAAGACCAATAAGTTATTAATTTATTTTAGTAATTTTATTAATTTAGTTAAGATAGGACTGTCAAACTTTCAGTAAAATGTTAATATCAACATGCTCTACATCCGCCAATTCAATTCAACCCTATTCAAAATTTTCGAACAAAATTGCCATTACTCTTTGGGATTTTTTTTTGTCTTGGGTCACATCTTTGAACGGTTGTAACTTCATAACGGAACAGCTAGGACAGCCAAATTAGCAGCAAAATGTAAAAACCAACATGCTCTACATCCGCCAAATTATGTTAGACTAAGGTGACCAGACTCCCGAAGGACCGATGCTGTACACAGCACATACTTGCGAAATTCGGTTTTGAGGCAAATCCTCAACCATACTTCCATGTCCGAGGTCTACGTTGCAAAAAATTGGCGAATTATCTAATGTGCAACCTACAGGATCGAGGTAATTATACGGGCCTCGCCTTATCAAAATGTTGGCGATTTCTGAAAAGCGCAAAAGACAACCGCGAGCCCTAAACGAAACGAAGAGCGAGCCGCAGGATCTGACTAAATGAATTAACCAGCCATAAGTCTAAATCTTACGAAATGGATAATTTGGATGAAATGGCTCTACAAGTGTGCCAAATTTCAGTTAGATCGGCAAGGGTTCCCGAGCTATGGACACATAAAAGTGCGATTATCTCGCTAAATATCGATCGTAAGGGCCGCTGGGGTAAAACTTTACACCTTAAAGGCGGACAAGACTGATCACAGGTCTCACCGAGGAGCAGGGCCGGATTTCCCATATGGGCAACCTGGGCAACTGCCCGTGGCGGCAGATTTCGAGGGGCGGCAATTTTTGAAAATATCCCCTGTTTTTAAATTCTGTGCAAAAGTATTTTGGAAACTTGACTTGGAGTTGACATAATTAGAAACATTTTAATTTCATCTTTCTAATTCATTCATGTTAGGTATGTCATTCTTGACCATTGCTTGTAAACTTGTATAAAAAATTTTTTTTTGGAATAGTACATTGCCAAAAACTCGCTTTCCTACTAAACGAGTCTCCGGGATAGATTTATCCAAGAATTGGTAACCCTGCCTAAAGGTACGTTTTCCTCGGCACGGCCCCAGCGGCTCTAGCGACTGCGGCTCGCCCATTGGCCATTGCATATAAAAACTCGTTTATAGTTGATAATCGCTTGCCATAGCTCCACAATGAATGAACCGCGCGGCTCTTGTTGTATATAATGCCCGCATGAGTGGTGAACGTGGTGCACTCGCTTGTTTGTTGGCTTCGGGCGACGGCTGCTTGGGGTAGGGTAGTTGTTTCCCACAACGGTCGTATTCGTTCGGCCGATATACGAATAGCATGTATATAGAAAGCAGTCGCGTGGCTCGTGTTGTACATAATGCATTCACGAATGGTGAACGTGGTGCACTTGCTTGTTTGTAGGCTTCGGGCGACGGCTGCTTGGGGTAGGGTAGTTGTTTCGCACAATAGTCGTACTGATTCGGCTGATACACGAATCTGTCTGTATATAGAAAGCAGTCGCGGAACTCTTGTTGTACATAATGCATGCACGAATGGTGAACGTGGTGCACTTGCTTGTTTGTGGGGCTTCGGGCGACGGCTGCTTGGGGTAGAGAACTTGCTCTAGAGCCGCTGGAGTCGCTAGACTCGCTGCGGCCGCGTCGAGGACAACGTACCTTAAGGCACACTGGATTCTGTGTGGGTAGCCCCAGGGTCACTAGTTAGTAAAAGCTAGCAACATATTCGAGTTTTCTATCTCTTTACTTTATTTTCTTCCTACCTACTTAAAATTAGCCGCGAGGCAACTGGGATGTTGTCATAAATTGGTTTCAGGGGGTGTCGGGATATTAGAAATCATGCATTCGCTATAAGATTTTCAGTAACATGTTTCTGTCGTGTGAACAGTTTTAAAAAAATGTCACAATTTGTATGTTTAAATCTCACAAAAACAACTCTGTTGTAAAAAGTTTCCGCCAAAGAAAAAGTTGTCAGCCGCAAAAAGGATTGATATAATACAATCCCGCCAAAATGCTCGCAAGGATATGCATTCAAAAGTGATTGAATTAGTTAATAGTTTCCACCAAAACAGCGTGGTGCGGTATGCGTCAGAATTTGCGAAATAACTTTGCGCCGCGATAGACCACGCTGAATTTGCCAATTCGTGTGGATTCTGTGTTGTGTGTAACGCGTAACGCAACCGCGCTGGTTTGGTGGAAGCTAATTTCTTTCAACGCTTATTGGCGGGGAGCTGACGAGGGTGCTATTTGCTGCTATGCTCTTTTCTTGATCAGATTTAATCTCGAATCTTCCAGCATTGTAAATAAAATGTGTTTTACAAACTTTTTTTGCTTTCCTTCGTAAAAACGACTTTTCCCTTTTTAATACAGTAAAGTTCTTTCGTAATTTTCATAAGATTGGTGTTATCCTGCAATTACCCCTATGAAAGCTCCCCGCCAAACAGCATTGCAAGAAATTAGCTTCCACCAAACCAGCGCGGTTGCGTTACGCGGTACACACAACACAGAATCCACACGAATTGGCAAATTCAGCGTGGTCTATCGCGGCGGAAATTATTTCACAAATTCTGACGCATACCGCACCACGCTGTTTTGGTGGAAACTATTAACTAATTCAATCACTTTTGAATGCATATCCTTGCGAGCATTTTGGCGGGATTGTATTATATCAATCCTTTTTGCGGCTGACAACTTTTTCTTTGGCGGAAGCTTTTTACAACAGAGTTGTTTATGTGAGATATCATATTTTTTTGCAGTTTTCAATTGACAAAATCAACTTAACATAACAATAAATGAATGCGTTTATTTTCTTGAAATGAAGACGATATTCACTGCCCTTTTATCACGACCATGTTTGAGAACATAATAACAATAATAACCCTCTTGGTAACCTTTGTAACCTTAGCGTCCTTCGTAACCTGAGGTGTGTGTGTTTTGCGAACCTCTACCGTTTGCTGGAAGCTTTAGGATCATCGGGATGTTATTTGTTCTTTAAATATTATAGTAATTTGTATGTACGTACCCGTATAAGAGACGAACCAAATCTGGAACTTTGAGCCCTTGCCGCCGCTCTTACAGACGCTTTACAACTGAAAACTTTAGAGAACATATACAAGGGATTGTTCGAAACAGTCCTGCCAAATCACAAAACTATACGATTCTTTTATAGGCATTTTTCGGGCCTATCCCCGACTTTTGCAAAATGCTTCCTTTAAAACAGGGGTTCCCAACCTTTTTCAGGGCATGCCCCCCTTGCAAGGTTAGCAGAATCTGGCGCCCCCATAAAAAATTTCGTTCAAGAACGATAATATTAAATTGATTCCACACTTAAACTATAAATCATGGGTTCAGTGAGAAAATTCGTCGCGTCATGGCAATGTTTGAATTTGACTGGTACGAACGAAGTAAAGAAAACGTAGAAGCCGTAGTGGCCACTATACAGCTGGAGCATTGTCGGAGGGTTAGATTTGGCCCTACATCCCTACCACATTTGGTCGAGAATAGATGCCGCATGATCATAGGACGGATATAGCGCGCCGAAAATTTTGCCTGGAGATCGGGTTTTACACCAAGATCTCATTTTTTATGGTGAGTTTAATTTTCTGGCTCCGCGGTGCAGCAACAAGCAATATTGAAGTCATTGGAGTGACTACATGTATTTTATGAAGCATAATTTCAATTTCATTTGCAGTTTAAGGTGCACTCCTGGTTTTCCCTCGGTCTCTATTCTTCAATTTCAGCGATCATCTTCGAATATACTTTGGACAGAGGCTCCTCGCTAATATACTTTATTGTGGTTGCAGCGATTGAAATTTTGTTCATGAATCGAAGAAATTTAAAAGCTCATGGCCGTTGAAATATAATCGATCACATCAACACTTATGTTGAGCCCGCGCCCCCCTTTGCTGACCGTCACGCGCCCCACCGGTTGGGAAGTACTGCTTTAAAACATATAAAAAGATTTAAGCGAGAAACTCTATGTATTTTTTCACATTTTCCGCTGTATCTGTTTTTCTACTCCACGGATCGGAGCAAACGATAGCCTATGCACACCTTCACGACAGACTCTATCAATGGGAAAAGAGACCAAATCTCGAGATGCCCTCTGCAAGTCTGTAGCCCTGTCAATGAACGACAAGAACAACGAGAACAAGATTTTCTAAAAAAATGCGATTTTCAAACTCTTATATCTCCAGTGTTTTTCATCGTATCTTCTTGAAATTTTCTACACTTCGTAAGACGGCGCGAACGACAACCTTTACCGAATTTGAACACTCAGGACCAACCAGGGTCCGAGCTACAGAGGTCCGAAAACCCGTACTTGTTCCGTCGTGTAAACATAGTCGCTTCTCACTTTTGATTTGTTCAAATTTCTTCGTTTTTCTTTGGCGGGCGTGACGCTGCCGCGTTCCTAGATTTTCGAATTTTAGAAAAAAAAAGGAGAACTCCACTACGCCAAATTATACCACATGACGCTAATAAACAATTTTAGTTGTTGAGGTTAGGTTATTCGTTCATGACTTCTAAAACGTTCGAAAATGAATAAAAATCTCCGAGAGTGGAAGGGTATTTAGAAGACCTTCTGAACACATTCTGAAGAAAATGTACAGTCGTTGTAGTGGATGTGCATCATTTCAGTTTTAATGTTGTCGGCATTGGAATTTCAATGCTTTTTTTAAACAATTTCGTGAAGGGTCCGAACCCCATGAACCTTCCCCTGGCCCCATTACTCGGAATCGGAAGCACCATATTGTCAAGCAAACAAAATTACATCGGTCACTCGCGTAAAAATATTAAATGTTCTTCTCACATACCACACCACAGCGAGCGTTTTGCCTAGCATGTGTATACAACTACTACTCCTTTCAAATTTAACCAGTGGCGGAGGGCGGCCATTTAGCTACTGCCCAGGGGCGCCATAGACGCTAAATCCGGCCCTGCCGAGGAGCTTCTTCGGAAGTGAATTAGGTTTCATTGTGTGACATTGGGAATACTGTACATTTTTTGTACTTCTCACAGTGATCTATACGGTAGGTCAAAATGCTGTACTGTACAGCGAGATGCTGTACGAGTACGTCTGGTTAGCTGTATGTTAGACTTTTCAAAATTTTCAAAGTATACGTAAGTAAGGACTATGAATGAAGACTTTCTTTTAGTGCAAACTCCATGACTCATGTTTGCAATCCCCTGTGAAGACACATTCCACAGTGCAAAGCCTCTGACTTCGCGGCATATTATGACACTATTGACGTAACTTTAGCGTTACTATTGTACGCGGTCTGTAGAATCCTTAAAAGTAGTTAATGATACCTAACCACAATTCCGACTGGTCTTACAGCAGGAACTGAACACTATACCTACGTAAACAATAAAATGGGGCGGCATATTTAAGTCATTGATAAATGGCCCTCACCTATATAAATTGTATCGCAATCGAGGAAGCAGAGTTTATACAAAAGATACTATTACTCGCCTTACACTTTTAGCACTCAAGCCTTTTAATGCGTTCAATTCAGTGCAATCCTTTGACCAAGTATAGAATGTGCTGAAAATATTTAGAGATATACTGCCGATAGCTCTAGGTATGGTGAACAGATGATACGGTTTTCTGGAAGGCAAACTCCATGATTTCCGCACAGTGGTGGATATAGTGAAGCGGCGTGCAACTATTATACAATGGTGTAGGCGTCGCGTTTCATATGTCTGACCGCTACAACATCTATCACAGATAGTACCTACACGCCATTACATGTTCTCAGGAATTTCACGCAGTATTTTCCGGAGTTTTCGATTTTCTTAGGCATTCGGGGGTGCACTCAAAGTGCATTCTGACTAACAGTTTGCGTAAGCCCATACTTGAACTGTTGTTGGGCAAATATTGAACAGGCTATTCCCATTCGAAGCTCTTAAATAATAATGAATGGAATTTATTGGGTGAATGCGGGTGCGGGATAATATATTGCAAATTTAATTGGCATTGAATCGGTTAGGTATACGCGCGATGAATAGGCTTTTGAAAAGTATACTCTCAAACTAGTAGACCAGTTCTATAAATATACTGCACAGAGCTCTTTTCTGTGCGGGGTTTCGAAATGACCATATGTCGTAGAGGTACAATATAGTGCTCCTCGATGAACCTATCATTCAGGAAGGAGTCTTTTTATAATAATTACACAAACAGTGGTGGTATGGATTGTGTTCCATGTTAGGTCAAATGGGTCAGACATAAATCGACTGATAAATGGAAAATCCTTAGACGCACGTACCTAGGGTTGTCGGTTGATGTAGGACCCATTCATCGGATGTCTAAGTGATTAGTTCATCATTTATCATGGCGAAATGTTGAGTGAATAAACAATGTATGCCATCATAGTCTACGTTCTTTAAATTCGTGTATAAAGTCAATAACGCTATGAACTTACCGGAGTATTAAATTTTCATCGAAACCTCTACTAATCTCTGGATTTATGAATCAGATTCCTAATAGCAAGTGCCCATTAACGACACGCAATTATGAGCAGAAGTGTCGGTGTATTGGTCGAATGCAGCTACTCGCGACCATAGTCTTGAGTCATTCATCTCTTTTATTTTGTGTTTCGATCGTAAAAGGACACAAATCATTGCACTTTGCATTCCTTGACTGCCAATTAGCACGATTTTGCGGTCCGCTTGAAACGACATCATTGCAACTGTTCGAACACGAACATAAAATCTAATTAAAATGAAGAAGTGGATAGATAAGATGATATTATAGTTTTTGGTGTCTCGTGTTTATGGTTACATGTAAATTTTATGTAAGGATGATTTTACACATCGAACATCGAGGGATGGTTGTTTTGTTACAAAGTTATCGCTTTCGTATTGGCATTGAACAGAGCAAATGGTAGAAGAATGCAAATAGGGTCAGAATACAATAATATATCAAGAGCGACTCTCGCCCGCCAAAGAAAAAACAACGAGACGCGAACAAGTGGGATTACCGGACGAAACATGGTTTATCGACTGTCCCTGCCTTTCAGAGAACACTCCGAAACAATATTTTTTATAAAAATAAATAAATTACAGAATGCTGTCAACAGTCTAATTGAAAATTAAAACTTTAAAATTAATAATTTGTAGTTTGGTGGGAGCTTTGAATATAGACTGAATCGATTATCTCTGTATAGTGAAAATGTCAAGATTATGTATTGCCATCATATTTTGATAATAGGTCGTTATAGTTAATATTTGTTGTTCCCAGAAAAGAACATCGGAAGTCGTGTTTTTTAGGCTTACCCATTTTAAAATACCCAAAATGCGAAAGAGGATTTGAGTGAAGTTTTTTGCAGCTAATGTATTCCATACCTTTCCACATTTTTTGTTTGTCGCAGAGCAATTAGAGAATAATTTGTGAATGTCCGACACTACGCGAGAAAAACTGGAATGGCATCACTATACAGGGTGTCCCATTCATGGTGGAGAATATTTTAATGGTAGGTAGTGTGGCTCATTTGGAGAAAATTAATGTACAACGGGACCCCTCTATTTTTAACCGTTACAATGTTATAGCATTTTTTGTCAAAATGCACGACTTTATGAACTAAATCAAAATTTGCCACTCCACCATAAAAACTACATAAAATTTTCAATAAAACGACACCTCGACCGTTACGAAGTTGCTCGTATCTTCCGAAATACACCCGTTCAAACTTTAAAGAAATTTTAAAATTGGGTTTTTCATAAAAATTTCAAATAATAAAATCGTATGCAATTTTACAATTTCTTTAAAGTTTGAACGGGTGTATCTCGGATGATACGAGCAACTTCGTAACGGGCGAGGTGTCGTTTTATTGGAAATTTTATGTAGTTTCAGAAAGTGAAGTCATATCTCGGATGAAATGATTGGTGGAGTGGCATATTTTGATTTAGTTCAGCAAGTCGTGCATTTTGACAAAAAATGCTATAACATTGTAACGGTTAAAAATAGAGGGGTCCCGTTGTACATTAATTTTCTCCAAATGAGCCACACCACCTACCATTAAAATATCCTCCACCATGAATGGGACACCCTGTATATGAGAGTACAGTTCCATTTTTCACCACAGTTCCTACATTATCACTTCCAATTAAGTGTGCAAGATGACCTAAAATGCCGAAAATTGTACAGTCAGCCAGGAGAGATGTTGATGTATCCATAAGAGTCACAATTGTTGCATTCCTAAAAAGAAGTAAAAAAATTACAATCCCTTGAGAGGTCAACTGGGCATAGTTGAAAATTTATTAATGGTTTGAAGCGTATGTCCCTATCGAAGATACGCTTCAGTTTGAAATCACATCGAATTCACCTACGTATGAAAATTATTACGCCGAAATGAAATCAGAATGAAGATTCAGAATATATTGTGTAGATAAATCCGAAGTGAAAATACAGGGTGGGTTCAGAACAAGTTCAGCAGATGAATGCGAAACGGGACAAAATTTTAAAGTTAAAATTTTCATCACAACTTTGTTTCACAGTACTCGCTGATTTATTAAACGGGTAGGGCTCTCAATAAAAAATTTTCTAAATTCAGGGAAACATATTTTTTGTCGCTTGTTGGCCACATATTGGTGGCTTTTTCTTTGGATAATATTCGAAATCTCCTCCAAAGTTTAGACACATTTCTTGAGCTTGGACCACCCTGTCTGCGACTATATTTTTCAATAAGACTTTGAGGCGCATTCATAATCCCACTGCCACAATGCGTCAACAATTTGTGGTTTTTGCTTAGGGTAATTTCTTAATACCCCATAAAATTAGGCATTTCACTTAGGAAAACTTATAGGAAAGCTAAATTTTAGCATTAGCCTTTACGCTCATTTAGGAGTTTTCAGACCCATCTGTAAGTCCGTTTTCGCATACTGAAAACCTTAAGGTATGATAAATGGTAAATTTGTTTCTAAATAATTTTATTGAGCACGTCATATACATACCTACTGTCCGATCGATTGAACAATCGATTGAGCAAACGATTGCACACAATCGATCTGACGGCCGTACAGCACATTGCAATTTATTGTGCAATCTGAAATGACAGTGTCACGGTCCACACAACAACAAAAATAGCGAAAATTATATAATTTGTGGCGATGGAAGATGGACATTCATTGCTACATTCGATGCAGAATGACCGCCACAACCACAATAAGAAGAATGACCACTGGATTATGTAAAAAAAATCAGCAACTGACAGATTGTATAAAAAATTGCATGGAAATATGTTCCACACGTCCAATCGAAAAATTGGATTGGAAGGTCACATACACCCTCCAATTTATCTGACAATCAAAAAATTGCTTTGCACCGTTATCAATATGGCACGTTGTGCCAAAAGGCAAAACGGCGTTTTTACAAAGCTGAAATCTCTGTAAAGGTAACGGTAAAAAGTTTTGAATGGTAAATAACACGCAACGGCTGAAGACTCAAAGAAAGAGTACAATGCACGCGCCTCTAACGCCGCAAATACACGGAGAATACAAGGATTTCGAATCCAACGAAACTCCTTTTAAAAATGTCACAGGCGGGCATTCTATCATTTTTTATATGGAGTTTCGTTGAATTCGGAGTCCATGGATTCTCCGTGTGTGTGTGTGTGGCCTAAAACTGTCACGTGGCTCCAAACCTTCCATAATCTTTTTTTTTGTTTCCGTAAATATCGCTGTAACAGGGGCATATGCTGAAAGTCGTCTATGACAAATTTGAGCTTCTATGAATTCACAAATAATAGCCAAATGCTGGAAATAGAATGGATGCAGCAACAGCAGCAGCAACGATACTGCAGTCCAACGCAAATTAAATGTTATATCATGTTGGTAGCAAAAGCTATTTATATATATATATATATATATATATTTATATATTTATACATGACAATATAACGTCCCTCATTTAAATGGTACTGGGCCGCTGCTGCTGCATCCATTCTATTTCAAACAAAAGAGCCATATACAAGCTACAATTTTTTAGCTTGACTACAATTTACCGTTATAAAGATATTAATGGAAAAAGTACCGTTATTGCTTGGAAAAATACCGTTTCTGGGAGATTTAAAATTCGCGGAATGTTCTGAAGAGCAAGCGAAAAGAAAGAAAATAGTAGTAAAATAAATAAAATACGAAGCTTTTCATTACCGTTATAAATATTTTAAGGAATCATATATGTATAGATGGTAACTCCTGCTACCGGAAGCTCATGCAAAATCCAGCTTCGCCAGTTGATAGTAAATTATCACAGGCTCAAAAACCTGACTGAATTTCAAGACCAGCACACACACGGCGAATCCATAGACTTTATTGGATTCAGGGATGTAGCCAGGATTTTGTTTATTGAGGGGTCCAACATCGCATAAATATTAGGTACCATGACATTTAATTTTTAGAAAGGATTTTATTCTGTTTCATTGGATTGTTTCGTAAATGCCATAAAATTAGAGGTTGGAGAAGGCCAAGCTACTAGTTCCAAGGAATCACTTCTTCTAAGTTATAAGCAGGTAGCAGAATGCTACACGCTTATGCCGCGCACACATAGAAAATCCATGGATTCTACGTTTTGTCAAACTCGATTTAAAAATGAATAACCTGCCCAGCTGGTTGTCACTGTCACAATCCATGGATTAACCGTGTGTGTGCGGCATTATACTCCCTTAAGGGATTTCCTACACCTACGGATCTCTTTCGATACAGCTCCACGCTTAACTTGGGAGTGAATTATATCTCCAATCAAATGACTGATTACACTCGTACTCGTACCCACAAAACTGTTCTAAAATTCATTTAATAAAATGGAATTTCATCGAGAGGCGAGTGAGATGAATGTCTGATATGGTGAGCGCTATAACACGTTTGAATGACGCTTTGAAAGAGAGGGAGCCTTCATTCCAATGTTCCGCTTTAAATAAATAAATGGAATGCATTTAGCATTCTCTCTCTATGAGATTTGTGGTATTAAAATGTTGCAAAATCACAACAGTAGGCGTTTTTATACCCGTCACTATGTGAAAGGGTATATTAACTTTGTCATGAAGTTTGCAACGCACAGAAGGAAGCACCTCCGACTATATAAAGTATACATATTATTGATCAGCGTGACGAGAGAAATCGATTGAGCCATGTCCGTCTGTCTGTCTGTCCGTCTGTCTGTCTGTCTGTCTGTCCGTCTGTTGCAACGCAAACTAGCCCCTCAGTTTTGAAGCTATCGGGCTGAAAATTTGTATACAAGTTTCTTTTTAGTGTACGCTGTATATATGTCGGAACGAATGGAATCGGACCATGGGGTCAGGGGGCTGCCCCTGAAAATTAGGTTTTTCTAAGAAAAACTTTTTTCTTTATGTACCAATCTTAACCAAACTTCACCCAAGTGTGTTTCTAGTAAAGCCCCAAAGCATATCTAGGAACGAATGGAATTGGAACATTACGTCATAGGGCTGCCATACAACCGAACCATTGAAAATTAAATTCTTCTAAGAAAAACGTTTTCCTTGTTAAGCCGTAACCGTAACCAAACTTCATCCAAATGTGTTCCTAGTAAAGCCTCAAAAAATATCTAGGAGCAGATGAAATCGGAACACTACGTCGTAGGGCTGTCATACAAACCAACCGCTGGAAATTAGGTTCTTGCATGAACAACTTTTTTCTTTGTGAATCAATCTTAACCAAACTTCACCCCAATGTGTGGCTAGTATAAGCTGACCAGACGTACAGCATTTTGCTGTAGAGTACAGCATTTTGACTTGTCTTACAGCATTAGTAAATGAACAGCATTCCCAACGCCACACCACAGAAACCTAAATCACTGCATAATAACTTCCTCGGTGAGGCCTGTAGTCAGTCTGTTAGGTGTTATTAGCACGGTAATCTCACTTTGGTAAACGTTCATTTTCGATAATTTCGGAACTCTTTGGTCAATCGTTCTGAAATTTAATGTACCTAAATGTGAGCGCCAGGTAGCTCCACAACCTAGGAACTACATTTACTTTCATTTCTCCATGTTTTAGGGTCCCCCTATCTGCGTTCGACAGTTACAGCTGCCCAAATCGCACTTTCGTCTTTTCTAATCGAAAACTCTATAAAATTTGTCCAATAAATTTGAAAATTGGCAGACTTGTGAAAATTTCAAGGCTCTAGCTCACACTTGTAGCTGTAGAGCTATACTTGGCGCTCACCGCTCACATTGTCTCCAAATTACAAGGTCCTACCTATCTGCGTTCGGGAATTCAATCGTATCAATCGAAAATTGTCCCTAATTCGGAAATTTTGGAGCGGAAAATTTTGAAATTTAACAGCCATGTATAGAGGACCGCACTGCCCGTATTAGGTAAAAATTTCAAGCATATATAGGAGCCAAGGTTCAGAAGTAACAGCCCTGTAAACGATGGAAAAATTACTGTACTCCATCCGATTCCCCTATCAACCTCTTTAGGAAAAAGAAAATGCAAACTAAAGGACTCTGCAAGGATTTCCCCTATCTTTCGACTAAATCCAATAAAGTAGCGATAAATCCCCAGAGGGTCGCCATCCGCTTAAGAATTGTCTGCGCAATGAGGTATTAATTTACCTATTGTAATAAACAAAACGAAACTTTTAAATAGGTAGGTACAAGGAGGTGTAATTTTCGTACTTCAAATAAACAGTTTCATGATTTGTCTCAGGGTCACGGATAGTCATAGATAGGGAAAGGGCCATCATCATCCCTACAATGCTGCTGCGACTGCAGTTTCGACCACTGAAATTCAAAAGTTGAAAAATCATAAATTGTCCTTTCTTGAAATATGGTTTAAAAATAACCGACAATTTAAACTGACAAAAAGTCCTAATCTTTGTCGTGCATTTGAACTAAATACCTATTCCTAACCCTAAAAAATCCCGGTTTCATTGTGTTAAACAATTGTTGGGTTTGCCCCTTTTAAACGAGATCCTGGCTACACCAACAGAACCTTGCAAGGACGTAGCCAGGATTTAGCTGGGCTTCAGAAGTTATGACATTATTAGAATCATGTTGCTAATTGTAGACACTAGTTTCGGCGTTGCCCCAATGAATAATATGCCTCCTGTTCCACTGTTCCTGTGTCGAATTCAATTTTATTGCTTGACGAGGCTGGACGAGCACGAGTGCACGCACGATTACTTAATTGCTCAGCTATCATCGGAAGCAGACAGTGCCACGTCTACAACGCCAAAGACTTCTTTTCTGTACAATTATTATAGAAGGGCTCGTGGGCCATGGTATATGCACGAAGCAGCAACGATGGAACTATGGAAAGTACGATCGAGTATTCGGTGCCCGCGTCATGCTGCTTTTGCCTTTCCTTCGCACAGCTCAAAATAAATTACTTCATTCTTACAGGGAAATATTTTAATATTTCAAATTGTGTAGCCCGTATGAGGTCTTACGAAATTTGTTGAAGTTTCCATTATGAAAGACCATCCCAATTTTGGGTCATCAGATTTTTATGTGTTTCAAATTGTTTATTATGTAGTCACAACTTTCGTCCAGATGACACAATTTATCTGACTGCAAGCTTAATTTCGGCAGAGTTTTAGAAATGAATAAATTATAAATACTGTGCGAAGTTAAGGACTCCTGGCCCCCTCCGCTGGTTACGTCCCTTGCTTTCCCAAGGTTCACCACACATTTCCCAGAGTAAAGGCTACTATTATTGCTGTATTCCGTTTAGGAAAATATCAATTATGAAACGATGGAGAATATGTGGTCGTTTTATGGCATCCATCATGGTGGTAGCCTTGTGACATACAGTTGACGCCGCTTAATGCGATCACATATGGGGACCTTGCTGTTTTGATAACATTAAGCGAATGATAACAAATAATAAAATAGTACGATTGAGGGTTTGCCTGAAAACTGAATTCCGGAATGTGTACTGCATTGGGCCTTCGGGAATCTGGTCACCTTAGGCTAGTAAAGCCTCAAAAGATATTTAGGAATGGATGGAATCGGAACATTACCTCATAGGGCTGCCATACAAATCAACTCCCAAATATTAGGTTCTTGTAAGAACAACTTTTTTCTTTTTGAATCTTAACCAAAATACATCCTGGATTAACCCCAACGTATCCAGGAACAGATGGAATCGCAACACGTCATATAGGGCTGCGGTAGAAATTTTTAACACAAAAGGAGCTTAAGTTTCATTCAAATGTGACGGGTATTCAAATTTCGGCCGCGCCCGAAATTAGCCTCGGTCTCGTTTGTATTCCGGTTTAGTTTGGTGTAACTACATGGGTAACAAATTTAAATGGGGGGATAATGGGGGTCCTTGACCGGAGCGACTCAGTGTTACCGTTTAAATTATCTTAAACTTGTTGTGAATACTTGTACAAAATTTTACTGCTTAACCAGGCCCGTGCGCAGGAATCATCCAAGGGGGGGGGTTTAACTTATATATTCAAATTTTTCATTGAAAGGTATATTTAAAGTTTAAAATATACAGGCTATAATAAGGTGACCAAACTCCCAAAAGCCCAATGCTGTACACCAACTAGCGGAATTCGGTTGTCAAGCAAATCCAGAGTCATATATCCAGGTTCCAGGTCCGAGGTCTATGTCGCAAACATGTTGGCTGTTTTTCTAATGCACGACAGACAGAGTGTGAGCGCGCAGAGTATCCTGAGCTACAGGTTATACGGACGAGTCATAGGTTTAAATTTCACGATATGGCGTCCATTGGCTTACCGATCGCCGCGCTTGCACCTCGCCTTATCATTCTTAGCACCATCACTGCGTCGCAAATTTAGGCGAATTCTGAAAAGCGCAAAAGGCATGGCGAGGTCTGGATGAAGCGAAGGGCAAGGCACAAGACAGGATTTAGGTAAACTTAAGGACGAGCCAGAGGTCTAAATTTTACGAATTGTCATCCATTGGCTTACCGCTCGCTGGACTTTGTTCCGCAACAGCACTACGTCGCGAATACTAAATAGCGAGACAGATAAAGCGAGGTCTGAGCGGAGTAAAGGGCGAGGTGCAGGGTCTGAGTATATGTATGGACGAGTCAGAAATATAAAGCTTACGAACTGCCTGACATTAACTCACCGCTTGTTGCGCTCGCTTCATCCTATTTCCAAGCAGCGCTACGTATCAACTTTTTGGCGAATTGTGAAAAGGGCGACAGACAGCGAGATCTTAGTTAAAAGACGACCTATAGGATTCGAGTAAATGTATGGACGAGCCAGATATCTAAACCCAACAAATTGCTTTCCATTAGCTCACTGCTCGCTGCGCTTGCACTTCGTCTTATCCTATTTCGCAACAGCACTGCTTCGCAAAAATATTGGCGAATTCTCTAAAGGTACTTGTTCGTAGAGACGACTCATGTGATGATCGCTCAGCGATCGCAGTTAAACCATCGGTTCTGACCACTATACGCGCATATTTTCTATACAGACATGTTATGGTCGACACATGGAAAGTAACACCGTTACAAAAATATGCAAATATGGCTCGGAATTGGATGCAAAACTACGATCGCTGAGCGATCATCCCAAGAGTCGTCTCTACGAACAGGTACCTTAATGCGAGACTGACAGTGTGAGATCTGAGCGGAGCGAGGGGTGAGTCACCGAATTATAGTAAACCAAATACCAAAGGACGAGCCTGAGGTATAAATCTTATCTAAACGTGGTGGCAATATTTCACGAGGAGAATAAGGATTTCTTCATAGTTACGATAGGGATGCCATGTCGTTCCCCTAGGCTTTTACCTACCTTGATTTACCCTAACTCCTAGTGGAGGATGGTGCGTTGACGACTACCGTGTGGCATGTGTAATCGTCAACGTTACAAAGACAACAAAATTCGGAGTGTGATACGGTTGTCAGCCATACCACATATTAGTCGCATTGTTAGTTTATTATTCTACATTTCTTATCATCTTCTTCTGAATAATAAATTTGCGGCGAGCCATGACGAGTTTAGAAACTCTCTGTCTCTATATCACAGAGTAGTGACCGAACAATCATGGCCACAGAGCACGGCTTGTAACGCCGTTTTAAATGGATTTTAATGACATTTGGAAAAAAAACTACCTAACACCCATGCTGAGTTATTTCATTAGTATGCATTTTCCTATAGAGGTTGATAAAGGAATCGGAATAGAGTACAATGGCTGATTTTTTCATCTTAAAATCTCATCTTTTGACGGATGTAACCTCTAAACCTTGGCAGCTAGAGCCTTGAAATGTCGCAATCAACAACAAATCCCCTGCAATGCCCTACAATAGTTCACCCACTACAATCTACACATGCCGCGCGGTTACATTTATCTTTGAATTACAATACGTTCGGTATAGGGAAAATACCGCTTTTCGGATTGCATACCAACACTTATGAGTTTCTACCACGAATGCGCTTGAACTGTCCGGAACTGGATGGTGTCTAGCGGCGAGTGAAAATTCTTTTGGCAAGGTATAAATTAACAACGCCAGTTTACATTTTTATGAAGTTAAATTTTTGCCTTATGAGAACAATAGTATTTAATAAGAAATTCTGGCATCATTTGCCAATGGGGGGGGGGGGGGGGTTTCGGGTTGACGGGCCTGTGCTTAACTAATATTCTTTCGAAAGTTATGGAGCTTTTAAAAAAGGTCTAAAATTAAAATATTCTAATTTATGTTCTATTCTAACGCCGAAATATTCAATTAAACTCTAATGTGTTATATATCATTGCAAAGATAATTTTATGTAGTTTTTTTCGTCCTCAGTCCATTTTTCTGTATCTCTTACCGTTTTTGAAATAATCGCAAAAAAAACAAAAACAGGCCCCCTTTCTCCCCCTTTTTTTAAGGTTGCGGACCCCCGATCGGTTGGGACTTTCTATGCCATCATCTCGGGACCATCCCCAACCATAATCAAAAAAAATTTCCGATGTTGGATTTTTGCCGTTCAATGGCCATATTTTGGTCCAATTTTCTTAAACTATAAGATAATCTCAGCGCAGTAACTGGCTGCATTTTATTGATGAACATGTGAATTTAATTAGCTTCAACTGATTGAAATATAAACGAGACCGAGGCCAATTTCTGGCGCGTTTTTTCAGGCATACTAACGACTCGGATTTACCCCCCGAAGCGAAATGTGACATGTGCATCAAGCATACGACGTAGAATGGGATCAGGACAGGGTTAAAAGAAAATAATCAAATATCATTTTGACGCATACGCCGCATTTTACATTTTTCGTAGAAAGAGCGATACGCCCAACCGGGTTTCGCTACCCATGTTTTCCTTGAAAAATATGTCCCCTACCGAATGTCGAAGGAAGCGGAGGGTTCTGATTTTATGGTAAGCAGCTATTCGTGTTTTTCTGTGACGTCGTTAGTACTAAAGGAAAATGACTCACGTTAGTAATAACCGCCTAAGTTTTGTACTTTACATACAGTCTTGACTCGGTAATCCGGATCTACTTTAATCCGGATATCACGCTAATCCGGACCAATAAATGTTTCCACTATGTACATATTCTATAGTCCGGATTTCGGCAGCAATTTTGACTCTATAATCCGGATATTGGAGATTTTTAGGGTGGAATGGTAGATTCGGTCTCGTACTTTTTTACGGGACGGTTTGGAAAATGACATGATGCTGACTAATTTCAAAGAAATAATACATTTATCTGCTTTTGTTCCTCTTTTTTATTTATTTGCACTGTTTTTCCTCAGAAAAAAGTGATTGCGCTAATCCGGATGTTCCGTTGGTCCGGATTACCCCTTGCAATAATTGATCCGGATTATCGAGTCAAGACTGTACTTGGTTTCTCGGTGATATTTTACAGTCTATCCAATCATCAAACACACATTCTTATTATCCTTATATAAAACAAGTATTCCGAGGTTTTTGGCGCATCCAATCATACTCTTCTCCTTGATATACCAAAGTTTCTGTAGTGAGTCAAAATGACTCATGGTTAGTAATAAGCGCCTAAAATTAAGGTTAGTGTTTCAGGGTTAATTGTACCATTTAGTATCCTCCTCGGACTGGCATCTGTTTATTAAAGCTTCCGTCTTGACCTCACTGCAAGGGTTTAATTTGAGCGACTGCTTCTGTACTAAGAAATTGCAATCACATCGTCCGGATTTGATTGCAATTATTATCTTTTAAATATCCTCGCCTATTGGAGTGCAGGCTTTTTACATTATTATATGCATACGCCTCTATAATCAAGCACTTATTTAAAATTTTATCATTTCTCAGCAACGACAAACGTACTTATTACGCTTACATATTGCGACAGTTAGAACATTAGATTCGCATGACAACATCTTAAGCATATGCTCCTGAACTTGACAGTAAATAATTATTCCATATTTAATAATCGGTTTTGGTCCCTGAAAGATACATCTTTCATATCAACTTGGCGGCGCTCTAAACACACCATACCCATCCCAAATGTCCACCAAGTTCAGGCAGGTCTTTATATAGGCAATTATTCTCCTAGCTTCCTTGACTTTGTCTATCTAATAGAGAAATCATGTAATACGGTTCCGTGGAACAAGCGTGCATAGTAATCTCCGTAAAGAATAGCAAATAGCACCCAACAGAAGCCAATTGGACATTACTACTTTCTAAATAACTTCAGGCTCTGAAGTTTTATTAAAGTCGACAGTCAGGGAGCGCGTGAATGCCTTCCGTACTTCTTTTTTTATTTGTATTTTCAAGTAGTGCTCGTATAAACGAATCAGATTATTATAAATGCGCTCTTGAGCTCCTGGCCTAGTATTATATGCACAAGAGCACAAGATTGAATAGAGTGCGGAATTTCTATCTTGAATTCCAAATTGTATCTATTCTGATTACAACGCTACTATGCCGGGACCTGAACCTTTAAGCGTATACTACCGGTGGTAGGATGACTATCAGAAGTCAGTTTACAAAAGGCACACATATACAAAACAGCCATAAATATTCATAGTGGACGTGAACAATGCTGTTATCAGGATAGGAAGTCTTCATATTCCTATTAGTAGTCGAAAATGTTATGGTCATGTGGTTGAGTCCGCCCGTTTTGCCATATTATAATTGAATGGGGCGCGCGTACAACCGCGCATATATAGAAGATATGGGTATCAGTTCAAAGTTGCAAAACGGTTTGAATTTAAAATGTAAATTGCCTAGCCCGGAATGAATAAAAAACAAATCGATAGCCTAGCCGCCAGGGTAACATGCTGTTATTGGGCAGCTACTGATAATTGTGGAGTAGTTCGTGATGTATAGCATGGAGAATGTACAGAAATCAGGGGTGGAATAGATTTTTTTTTTTTTGGTACTACATGCATTGTCGAAGGAACACTCCTCAAGGAGAAATGTTTAGTATTGGAAATTTTGGGTGTTGCAGCTTAGAATACAAGGGCTGATCGATGATGAAGGTCTTCAGTTTTATGACAACAATACCCCCAACTATTCCTTCACATATGAGAAAACTCTCCTGTATCACGTCGGCCTTTTACAAAGATTTTTTTATTGAAATTCGGAAATTTAAGAAATTGTGAATAATTCCCCGGAAATCATTGTTTTCAAATTGATACCAAGTGATCATGTTTTCCGCTCCTTAAAAAAAAAACAAGAAGTCCGCCTTCTCCCTTGCTCCCCTGCCTCACCGAACCATTTCATCTTCCAACACTTTTGGCCCCAAACGACATCCTAATCGGATGCCACGGGGCGAAAAGATAATCACCGAGTAAAACTGCACATTAAACATAACATGTGGCCCATAGTACATCCTGAGGTCTCTAGAACAACACTAACATATTGTTCGGTTTTCAATCATAGTCCAGCCAGAACTAGCTGTATGTTCGTCCGTTTCCAATCCATTTACAAAGTGCCCAGTTCAACTAGAGTGCATATCTTACAAATAACTTTCATGATCCTCAAAGAATGGTATCTTCGCGTACACTCTTCGATTAGAGACCTTATTATTCTTTGCGCCAGCCAGGAGGATTTTATACCATGCCCAACAATTGGAATGGAGCGGGTCGACTCATAAACAATGTGGCACGAGTTTTGTATGCTCTCATACATAGAAATGTGTATGCAAATGGAATTTGTAGGAGTGCATTTCGCCTACTAGAGCATAGGGTACTCAGATTCATCACATTACGTACAATACAATACCGCACGCGGATTTCTTCTTTATGCATATCAGTGCGCTGATATATTTTATCGTGAGTCCATTATTATATATGGTTGCCGTATATTTTACCGTTTAGATTATGAGTAAGTACGTATCCGGTATCCCGGCTATTATTATTATCTATTTTTAAGGAGAAAATTCGGAAGGAGGTGGTTGATATCCAATTTTAAACTTCAGATAGAAGAGAATCCATTTTAAATTCATTTTATGTCCCTTTTAACCCGTATGTGGTGGTATTGTACTCGTAGCCTACAATAACTATTAGGTTACACCTTAACCTTATGTAATTTCAAATACATATGTATTTCCACTATGTTTATTACTAACTTCAATAAGCTCGTTAAAATGTATCAAAATCTCGTATCAATGATTTACGCCTCCTTCAGGTACAGTATAACAATCATAACTATACTAAATCGAATTAACATTTATCAGAATGCAATCTCAACTGTAATAATCCACTTAAATGCATCGCATAACCAATCAATTATTCAGAGCGATTTACTTACGAAAGACAACACAGGAGGAAGGCTCTGGTGCACCGTGATCTCATCTGAACTGGTAGAGGTAAAATTGAACCGACAAATCAGACAGGCGGCAGATTGGTCCATATGCAAGTATGATCACAGGAAATATGTTACACCTGTAGTTACCATAGCATCCATACGCTGGTTTCCATATAACATAGATTTGAAAAGTAGTCGACATTATGATCATATCGTAGCATTTAATGGGGATGTATGAAGAAGTACTCGAACAATTCCTTGAGATCTGCATGCAGTTTTAGCAGTTAAAAGTTTAATGCCCGCAGCGGGTGGAGCAGGTGTGGTGCAGTTTTAAATCGAGAAGACTGGAAATATTTTCTTAAACAGAAAATATACAAATAATGAATCGCACATACAGCGAGTCACAGTCAAAGTGAGCCACCCCTCATCTACATATAAGTATAGGTGTACTGTACATAAATTGTAAAAGGGGACTCACATTACTGACAGGATTTACACTGTAAGTTTTTTTTTCAACTAGAATACAGTAATTCACAACTAGACTTGAGCTCCTAGATTTTCTAGTTGACAATCTAGTGAAACAATTATTACTGGAGTTCTAGTAAACTTTTATAATGGAAATCTAGTTAAGATAAATGTAAATCTATAACGTAATAACTGGAAGTCTATTGAATATCTACACTGGATTTCTAGTGAAAAACGAGTCATTCTAGCCAGATTCACTAGAACTCTAGTTGAAAGTTAAAAAATATATTTAGTAAATTTCACTAGATTTCTGCTGAATTTATACTAGATAATCCAGTAAGTTCATATCATTTACATCTGAAAACTTAAAGAAAGTTGAATAAACTAATATAAACAAAATGTCTTTTTTATTAGGTAAAAAGAAAATAACATTGACAAATTTTGAAATCACAATCAATTACAATCACAATTATGTCGAAATTATACACTGGGTATCTAGGTTATGGGTCAGATTCGGTTGATTTTAAACTGAATCTAGTTAGAACTATTGGATATCTAGTTCTACTTTGTCCAAATCACTAGAAAGTTAGTGAATTTTTGCAATAGAATCAGTCTATTAAAAATTTACTGGAAAAAAAGACTTACAGAGTACTAAAAACACTGAATTAATTGAATCGAAACCCGCCTACTGGATTAAATCGTATGTCATTATCATTATATTGAAAATTCGTTCTAGAATGTATACTTGCATTATTCAAAATGCAGTACAATATAGCACAATTGTAAACTAAATCTAGGATTTAGCGAATCTTGTAGAAAGTCTGATTCTTGTTTAAGAAAGAATATTATGAAGCCCATATTTAATGGATGAGTTTAGCGTTTATAACCTAAAAATGTTTAACATACATTATTATCGTTGGAGCTAGCTTTATTATGTCGCGTATTTTAACCTTTCGCATATGAATATTATAGTGATCTAAAAAGCAGTGGGGGTCACTAGAAAAGCCACAAAAATACGATAACCATAAATATAAAACGAGATTGAGGCTAATTTCGGGCGCGGCCGAAATTTTAATACCCGTCACATACGAATGGAACTTAAGCTTCTTTTGTGTTAACAATTTTTACCGCAGCCCTATTACGTGTTACGATTCCATCTGTTCCTGGTTGCGTTGATGTTGAGGCTAATCCAGGAACACACTTGGATTAATTTTGGTTAAGATTCGAAAGGAAAAAAAGTTTATTCAGTTGAATAAATTTTTGTTCTAAATAAAATCAGTTTAATTTTGCTAGAAGGCGTAATGTTACCTCTTGTTATTTAAAAGGACTCGTGTTATTTAAGAAGATGAAAAGTTACCGTCGGGAGAAAGGAAAGAAAAGTTTGGGTTCGTGAATATTAGAAACAGAATACACTCCTTTTCTGTTTCTAATATTCACGAACCCAAACTTTTCATAGAAAAATTAAAGAAGCAGCCAGTTCTTTTCACAAATTTTCTGTGTGTTTCATAAAAAAAAAATATTTCGAAAGGGATTTTAGGAGTAAGGTTGACGGTGCTCATATTTTAAAACTGCTCAGTGTATCCAAATCACTGAGTTTATACTAAAGAGCACTGACAAATTACCTTGAGAGTTTGGAACCATCAGATCTTTAAATTAAAAAAATTCTTTGCCTTCTCGTTTGTAGCATAAAAATTGGTCCTTTTTTATTTCTAAAAAAGCATTTGTTATTGATAAATAAAGCGAATGTTTTACTAAACTTACATACTAGCAACTAATGTAGGTAAAGGTCAAAATCAAGTTTTACGTGTTCCCAGATCCTCGAAATTAGAATAAGTATTCCATTTTCTTTTAGTTTAATTTGTATTGGAGTTTTTTTCTGCTCTATACGGTAGTAAGGAAGGCGAAAGCGTTGCAAAGCTTCATAGTAGTTGGAGCTTCTAATCACTAATCAGGTTCTTTCTCTCCTCCGATCTAAAAATATCGAAAGGCAAAATTCAAATTTAACTCCAGATCTTACTCTCAAGCTAATGGAAAATTTGAGAAACACCGGGGAGAAGTTTCAGTTGTCCTACTTCTAAGCTGAGAGATCTTACAATTAATATTTGCCCAAATCAGCCTTCTCTTCTCAGTACCGTATAGCCCCATACCATACTAGCATCGTAGAGTGCGACTCAACCAAGTGAGCGACAGAGCGGTTCAGTAATCAATCAGTAATCAGCCTTGGTTCATAATAAAATTCTGAAAGTAATTACGTGATAACTTTGGTGAAAGAAGAAGAAGCACCTTTGAAATTTTCGACTATTAAAAAAAACAAGCTAGCTTTCTGAGTGAAATAATTTAAGCACGGGTTTATCCTGACTTTAAAGAGTGCCAACGACAGCGATAGTTTCATATTTCGATTTATTGCTAATATCTGGTAACAAAGATACATTATCTACACTGTAAAAACAAGGTTGAATTTTACATCGAAAATTCGTTGAATTTTACGGCTTTTTTCTCGCAAAATTACAGTAAACGTTTATTTTTCAACCAAATTTCTAGTAAACCCACAAAATAGTGTAATATTACACAGATTTTTTAATATTTCTCTATTTTGGTGTAATTTTACACCACATTTGGTGTGAAGATGTGCCATTACTTTATTTTTGTGTAATTTTCATGTAATATTGCGATTTTGGTGTGAAAATTACACCTACATTTGTGTAAAACTGAGTGTGCTACAATACTTTTGTGAATTATTGCATTTTCCTGTATCTGTCAAGTGGCTTCTTCTGTGTGCAGCTAGTCTATTCCGTCCGAAGTGCGTTCGTGTGAGCATCATATTATTGTTGTGGTTATAGCGTTTTTTGATGTTGAACCGAAGGGGGTGTCCCAGCTCTTGGTCGTTGGAATAACGACTAGCTCCAGGACGATTAAAATCGAAGAACCGGCTGCCGTAAATATTATTAATTAATTACATAAACCCAGATGTAAATTTACATTTTCGCCGGTGTAAATTTACATTTGTTCCAGTGCAAATTTGCTTATTTCTGATTTAAATTTACATAATTCTAAGAGTAAGTTTACTTATTTATATAAGTAATTTTGTAGTAAATATTTACACCGTAAAGTGTAAAATTACTCTCGCTCATATCATGGTGTAAATTTACTACTATAATAGAAGGAAAAAAAGTTTCCTCCTATTATTGGAGTAAATTTTTTTAGAGTGTAGCAGTTACCTAAGACAGTATTTCCCAAACATTTTGAATACGCGGAGCCCCTGAGATCGTCGAATTCGTTCGCGGAACCCCAAAAATGGGTTGCTAAGATAAGACGATCCTTGATATACAAAACAAAACGTTCATCGTACCCATACAAGGAGAAAAATGTGTTATTAGAAAAAAGTATCAATATTTAGTTGAAGTATGCTATTATTAAAAAAATGGAATAATTTAATGAGAATCCTGGTGATTTTTTACATATATTTCAGTGATATGTGATATTAGGCCGAATATATGACAGAGCTACTCGCATATCCTCCTTCAAGTTCCTGAGGCTGTCACGTTTTCTAGTTTTTATATTGAGCATAGTTGAAAATCCGATTTCACATAAATATGAAGTTGAAAACAATAGCAGGATATTTACAGCTTTTTTTTTTGACAAAACTTGGAATTTATCCTTGACGGATATCAAAAATTTTTCTGGCGAACATTGTGCAAATTTTAATCTTAAACCTCGATCATAGGAAAGTAACGTTAATTCTTCTTTTTCCGGAAAGGTGAAATATTGCATGCCACAAAGAGATTTCTTCTCCAATCAAACTGCTGTGTGTTTAACAATAGGGGAAATATTTTTCAACCGTTTTAGGTTTCCAAATGCTCGAGTATTAGATTTTTGATTTTTTCACTTGCGGTATTGAGGGAAGGAAACATTTCCAGGTTTCCATCTGCAACATGCCTCTTCGAAAGTAATAGTTTACCTTTCATGGCACTTATTTTATGAGTATACGTCAAAATATTTTCGTCCTTACCTTGAATTGACCGACGTGAAAAAAATCAAAAATGTCTGCCAAAATGCAGTGCCAACTTTCATCCTGAAGGTATGCAATGAAACTCTCTAGTAAAACGACCAAGTCAACTAAGTACAACGGTTTTTCTATAGTGCGTCGCTGTACTATTGTGTCTCTCATGTATATATACACAAATTCCATAAAACTTCCAAATACAGTTAATGCGAAAAGTGATGGCAATAATTTTAGAATTTGTTTGTGTTTACAGTATTATTGACATTTTAAACATCATATTTTCACAATTTTTTCGCGGAGCCCCAGGGTTCCGCGGCACCCGGTTTGGGAAGCACTGACCTTAGAAATTTTTAGAACCAGAAAAAGTCGAGAAAAAGTTCGAAGCCAAGCTTGAGTTGTGTACTGAATACGCAGATTGTTCTAAGCTATTACCGAGAGTTGAATTTTACTATCAAAAACATTTTCTTCGATGTAATTCTACGGATTAATTTAAAATTCGAATTTTCCAATATCCCACAGCTTGCAAAAAAAAAAGTATAAAATGGTCGTTATTTTTTATATTGATCATTAAATGCATCCAATCGAATCATTTCGTTTGACCACTATGGGTCACACATAAAATTGATAATTTTTGAATGACCGAATGACCAAAAACTGCAAAATAAATTTGACAACAGATGTGTTTTGTTATTACACTAATGTCATATGTTTGACCAGAAATGAATGACCACGATGGTCCTTCATTTTTGGTCAAACACATTTTTGGTCATTTATTTTGCTATTACACTAGTGGGACAAACTTTTTGCGTCATTGGTCAAACTTTATTTGATAGTGTAATACCTCCTTAATAGTGACATCTATTTTCCAAGATCTTAATTGCGTTTTTTGTTGAGGTATGGAGATCAACAGCATGCTAAGCAGTGTTATTTATCCCCACAAATGTGTACTCGTTTAACATCTGTGTGAGATCATAGTCCGTCACATGGGTCGTGAGTTCGAAAAGCAATACAAACTTAAGATTCAAAAAATATAGGTGAAAAATGCATTCTATCTCGTCCATTAGCCCAATTAGTATCTATAACAAAAAATTTTACTTAATTTTTTCGATTTCTCGAATTTTCGATATCTCCAACTGTACTTCTGGACCCATTCTAGTTCATAGATTACGGATTCTACAGGGTGTCCCGCAACTGGTTAGCCATAGACAAATGGTAGACTCTACAGGATGTTTTAGGAAAAATGTCGCCAAAATTATTTCTTTAGCTTTTACCGTTAAGGACTAATTGCCTTTTTTGTGATTCTTGTCACAAAGCACGACTTTTTTCTAAAAACTCCCATTTTCTAGCTTCCACTTTAGCCAAATTAGTATTTTTCATATTCTTCTGAAAGTACACAAAATTTCCAATAAAAGGACATATCGAACGTTTCGAACGGTTTCGTATCTTCCGAAATACGACGTTTTGAATTTTGCAGAAATGTCAATTTCAACTTTTAGTGTCAAAATTAAACCCGAATTTCGTAACGATACATTGAAGTGGCAAATCTGCAAAGTTCACAAAAGTTGTTCCAAATCCTAATCTTTCGAACGGCATATAAGAATAAAGCACAGAATCAGTGGCGTAGATAAGGGGGGGATTAAGGGGATCAATCCCCCCCCCCTCGGTTACACTTTTTTTATACCCTTCACTCGTAGAGTAAAGGGTATATTAACTTTGTCATGAAGTTTGTAACGCATTGAAGGAAGCATCTCCGACCATATAAAATATGTATATATATGATCAGCATGACGAGCTGAGTCGATTGGGCGATGTCCGTCTGTCTGTCTGTCCGTCTGTCCGTCTGTCCGTCTGTTGCTACGCGTTTTACTCGGCCAGTTTAAAAGCTATCGAGCTGAAATTTTGCACACATGTTTCTTTTTATTGCAGGCAGTTTGTATGTTTGAATCGCTAAAATCGAACCGTGGGGTCATGGGGCTGCCATACAAACCTAACCCCCCCAATTTGGTTTTTCTAAGAAAAACTTTTTCATGTGTTTACTAATTTCAACGAAATTTCACACAAATGTGTTTCTATTGATAACACAAAACATATGTAAGAATGGATCAAATGAATGGATCAAAAGTGCATTTCATTTGCTGCCACCAAATATATGTAAGAATAAATGGAATCAGACTATGGAGTCATGGGGCTACCATACAAGCCCAACCTCCCCATTTTGGAGCTTCTAAGAAACATTTTTTCTACACCAATTTAAAAAAAACCCCAATGCGTCTTTATCAAAACAAAAAAAAGTAAAACAAATGGAATCGTACTATGGGGCCATGCTCCCGCATCCCCCAATAAAGTTTTCTGAGATATTTTTTTTTATTTTACCACTTATTCCAACCAAACCTCACACAAATATTGTTTTATCGACGCCACAGAATTTGTCAATATCAAATATTATGCGAAAACAGAAGGAAAAGAATGGGGAAGGATTAAATACAAGTCATAGGTTTGCCCCAAAAAAACTTTTAGCCCGAGGAGAGTGAAGGGTATTCTAATTTCGGCCACGCCCGAAATTAGCCTCGGTCTCGTTTATTATTACTTTAGGTACGTAAAACAATGCAAAAGTAAACTTTTTGCTGCAATTATTCAACGTGTGTAGTGTTTTATAAAAACGTGAAACCATTTTAAGAACTGCAATAGCAAACTTAGCATTAGCACTTCCTCAAATTTCAATTGAGAAGCGTATTGATAGGATAGAAAACTACAGCACATGGCTTTACGTTCATATATTTTTTCACATTGGATCTGGGGTTTCGCACAGGCAAGCGCTACTGAAGTAATCAAGAAGTGCTGCTGACATCTTTAATTTATTCGAGTTTAACAGCAAAGTTTTTATTTATTTTAAGTTAAAATTTGACGAAAGGTTTTATCTTATCGTATATAGCAGGGCAAAGCAAGTCTTGACTTTCTTTAGATGTTCGCAATTTTATTGAATTTAATGCGAAGAACTAACTCTCAAAGCTGTAACCGGGATTATTTTTTGTAACTAAATCTTCTGTAGAAAAAATTGTTGAAATTTCCAAAATTGAATGATATATAGTCTTATGCAGGCAGTTATTCGAAAACAAATTAACAAACAAACAAACGGAGTTTCGCGGTACCCTAGGGTTCTGTGAAGATCTCTCAGGGGCAAAGATATCCAAAAATTGAAAAATGCAAACAATACAAACGAAAAAAAAAGTTTTAAAATTCCGAAGCTCCTTGATTTAAGGCGAAACTCAAAGATACCTTAAGTTGAAATGGAAAAGAAAGTAGTATGTACCAGAAAATAAAGCATGTGCACAGTGTTTGTGTCGAGGTTATTGGGATTTAAACTAAGGAGCAAACAAATTAAAATTAAATTAAATTTGTCTTAATCAAAATTTTTCTACGATTTTTTTAATCGAATGTTTAACAGTCCAAATTTTAAGTTCTACTCATATGTTTGGTATCATTTCCAAACAATTGGATGATAGGTAGGACCTCGCAATTTATAGCAAATATATATTGTTTCACCCTAGCTCCTAGTGGAGCATGGTGCGTTGACGGCTACCGTGTGTAATCAACAACGATGAGATACGGTTGTCAGCCATACCCCATACCACTTCCTAGCCGCACTGTTAGTTTATTACTTTATTTTTTCTTATCATCTTTAAATAATAAACTTGCGGCGGGTCATGCCGAGCTTGGAAACTCGTTTTTCTATGAATCTCTATATCACAGAGTGGCTACCATACAATCACGGGCACAGAGCACGACGATGTCCTACAAGTTTGAAAATTTTAGAAATATTTACTCACGAATTTCTGAGCTATCGGAAAATTAAGATTTAAAAACTCATCCCTGTGTTGAGGTGTTCCGGCCAGAAAAACGGAGAAGCTAGGCGTTCCGTGACTCCGAAAAATTTGGGAACCACTGGTCGAACCCACTATAAAGCTCTAATACTCCAATCACAGTAGCAAAAATTTGTACAAAAATTGGAATACTGCGGACTCACTCACCGTAGTAAAAAAAAAAAAAAAAAAAACAAAATTATCGATGCAATATTTTCAGGACTCAGTTTTTAGCTCAAAAAACTGCTAATTTGAAGTGTAATAAATACAGAAATTGTTATTCTGAAATTCAACATTTCATAACCGTAAAAGTATAAGTAATCTTGCAAAATGATCCCCCTCCTCTCCGGAAAGCTATCTACGCCACTGCACAGAGTCATCCAGTTTGTGAATAATATGTGTAAAAGGGGAAAAAACATAGTCCGTAAGAGGAAGAAATCTTGCTTTTACGTGGAAATAGTTCAGTCATATAAGCATTTCCAATAGAAAACGAGACCGAGGCTAATTTCGGGCGCGGCCGAAATTTGGATACCCTTCGCTCCCCTCGGTCTAAAAGTTTTTTCGGGCTTACCTATGACTAGTGTTTAGTCCTCCCCGCTTCCATGCTTTTGAATTTTCTCATAAGTGCCGTGGCGGAGATTTATTGGGCGAAGCGGGACGTGGGTTTCTTATAAGAACCAAAAAGAGAGGAAAGTGGGTTGTAGGGCAGCTCTATGGCCTTCCCATCAATTTTTACGTATGTTTGTGGCATAAATTAAAACATATTTGGTTCAGATTGGTGGACAAATCAAAAAGATTTTCTTCGAAGAACCTAATTTGGGGTTTGGGTTTATATGCCAGCCCCATGACCCCATGGTCATATAATTCATTTTTCATATGTCTTGTCTTGTACTATCACTAAAAATTCATTTCAATGAGGTTTAGTTGAAATTTGTGTCCAAATAAAAAAGTATTTTTTAGAAGAACCTAATTTTGGGGGTCAAGTTTGTATGGCAGCCCCACGATCCATAGTCCGATTTCACGTTTGTTATGTGGCATCAATAGAAATATAATTTTCTGAGGTTTCATTGAAATTGGTGTGCAAATAAAAACGTTTTTCTTAGAAAAATTTGATTTAGGGGGCTAGGTTTGTATGGTAGCCCCATGACCACATGGTTCGACTCCATCTATTTATACACATGTTTTGTGTCATCAATAGGAACACATTTGTGTGAAGTTTGGTTGAAATTCGTGTATAAATAAAAAAAGTTTCTTAGAAGAACTTAATTTGGGGAGCTAGGTTCCTATGACAGCCCCATGACCCCATGATCCGATTTGGTCCATTTTTACATATGTTTTGTGGTATTACTAGAAACACATTTGTGCGAAATTTGATTGAAATCGATGGGAAAATAAAAAAGTTTTTCTAAGAAGAACATAATTTGGAGGACTAGGTGTGTATGGCAGCCCCACGACCCCATTGTCCGATTTAGTCGATTTTTACATATATTGTGTGTTCCCAATTAAAACACATTTTTGTGAAATTTGATTGAATTTGGTGCATAAATAAAAAAGTTTTTCTAAGAAGAACCTAAATTTGGGGGGTAGGTTTGTATGGCAGCCCCACGACCCCCTTGTCGAATTGTACCGATTCAAACATACAAACTGCCTGCAGCAAAAAGAAGCATGTGTGCAAAATTTCAGCTCCATAGCTTGTAAACTGGCCGAGCAAAACGCGTCAGACAGACAGACAGACAGACGGACAGACGGACATCGTCCAATCGACTCAGCTCGTCACGCTGATCATATATATACATATTTTATATGGTCGGAGATGCTTCCCTCAATGCGTTACAAACTTCATGACAAAGTTAATATACCCTTTACGCTTAATAAGCGAAGGGTATAAAAATACAGTAAGGCTATTTTTTACTTGGTCTTGAATCAGTGGGGACCCAGGAGTCTTAAACACGTTTTGCTAAAATAAATTTGATCGGAAAGGTCCCAAAAAGGACAAGAAAGGACACTATTTAATCCTTGACTGGAGGGCGGCATTCGGGATATCAAAGGGGACGCCGAGTACATTACATATCCGGTGTTTGATTCCTATTTCAAGGACCCTTAACAGAATAAATCGCGTTTGAATGGAAAATTTTCGTGTTTCCCGTAACTTATCATCTGTATCTTTCCAAAGCCCATAACTACGAGAATAATTCAAAATGCCACTTCCTTTTTAATTTTTGCTAAGAAATTGGATCGGAAAACTCTAAAAAAGGACATAAAAGGACACTAATTAATACCTGACAAATTAAAATGTTTATCCTTTAGACGATGAAAATGAAAAATAGTCTCACAATATTAATATGTACCTACACAGCGAACCTTCGTACAAATAATTCAACACCTAAAACACATTTTTTTATACTTACCGTTATTATTAGTAAAGGAGCATCTACAACAGTAGCGAAAAGTATTTTTCCATAATGCATAACAACCAAGTCTATGCTTGATGTAAAAATGTTACTTCCTTTTCAAGATTGAAGTCGGTTTGGTACATTTGCAGACTATGTTTTTTTTTTTTACGTATTATTCAGAAACTGGATGACTATGTGCTTTATTCTTATATGCCGTTCGAAAACTAAGATACTACGCCAACTTTTTTCAACTTTGCAGATTTGCCACTACAATGTACCGTTACGAAATTCGGGTTTAATTTTTACATTAAAAATTGAAATTGACATTTTTGCAAAATGTAAAACCACGTATCTCGGAAGATACGAAACCGTTCGAAACGTTCGATATGTCCTTTTATTGGAAATTTTGGGTACTTTCAGAAGAATATGAAAAATATGGATTTGGCTAAAGTGGAAGCTAGAAAATAGGAGTTTTTACAAAAAAGTCGCGCTTTTTGACAAGAATCACAAAAAAGGCAATTACTCCTTAACGGTAAAAGCTAGAGAAATAATTTTGGCGACATTTTTCCTAAAACATCCTGTAGAGTCTACCATTGGTCTATGGCTAACCAGTTGCGGGACACCCTGTATACAGTTATAATTGGGAATGAAAATTTCAGCTGTCATAAAAAATCATAATTGAAAATTTTAACTAAACCTGAAATGGGATTAAGAAAAAAATTACTGGGGGAAACATTCACTTTTTCGATTCCCAACAAATAAAATTTAAAGGATGACTTTAACTCAATTTCGCAAAAGGATATATGGAATACTAATTTGCAAGTCCGAGGGGATTTTCGTACAAAAGCGTACAAAGAAAAACATTATTTGTACAGAATTTTGAAGGCAAATTTTTAGACAACATTTTGAACGTGTTGCGTCTTTCATGGTTAAATACGCATTTATACTAATCCTATAACACACGAGTGCTGGAAATTTGCACCTCAAAAATCCATAAAGTAGCTCCAGTCTGCAATCATATTTCTAGCTAAACGATTCAATCACTGGCTTGAATCATGTTCCAAGCTAACCTACCTCAACTAACATTGAAAAACCAGACTAATGAAAATGCTTTCGGTATTTTCAATTATAAGCTCTGCATGCACTTAGGGAAATTTATTAAAAACTATTAAGAACAACGAATGGTTAATGGTTCAACGTGTTTATAGTGGCGCTACTAGAGGTCTTTGAAGCCTTCTAATCAACCGACACATATGCATGTTTCTCGTGCAGCCAATATATCCCAAGTCGATTAAAATAAACGATAATTGATGGATAATTGTAATTCATTTAAATTGTTTGCTTTTTATTTGTACTGTAGCGATTTTTTCATCCAAAGCTGCTTATAAAGGAGTAGATACGGACATGTTCAAAGCTGATATAGTAATACAGCTCCGGCATAGTTTCAACAAAGTCAATGATGAATTTTGTTGGTTTCTGCCGTCAATGTTGAAGGTGTTGCACTGAGATTAGCCAATGATTGAAAACTTTTAAATATATGTAACGTAAACATAATTTTTGCTAAATACACGAGCGATATTATTATCGTCGTATGGAAATGCACCAGGCTCCAGGCACAAGGGCGACAACAAAATATTGTTATGTACCTAAGCTCTTTATTTATATGGTAAGATACAATGGTTTGTTTGGGATCCAAATGGAATTGCTAATTAATTGGCTTGTTTATGCACTTGATAATTACGCGACTTCAAGTAAGTACGAGTAAGATTTATTTTATTTAACTACTAAATGGGAGTTTAATTTTAACTAAGAATGTTGATAAGAGTAGTATATTCTTTTTGGAAAAAGAAATATAATAGTGGAAACTATACAAATACTGTTCCATTCATAGTCCCTTAAAACATCTTACTCGACTTGTCTCTTCAAATCCTGACCATCATTCGTCCGAACCTGAATCCTGAATGTCTTTATCTGTTTATTGTTGAATCTCGATAAAGTATCTCGCCCGGTCAATAGAAGAATCTTATCACATTGCAATTATGCAAATTAGATCTGTGTCGTAGCCATATAGCTGGCTTGCACTAACCTCGTTCTTCGATTCGAACAACACTTAGCTGCAGTTGAAAATGCCTTGAACCAATGTTACTTACTACGTATACGAATGTCACATAAATTGGTTCAGTTGCGAGCATAAAATTCTTGTGATCCTTTTACGTGGGCACATCGCATCGCGGCGGCATATTGCATTTGAATGTAAATATGGCTACGTACGAGTGTTTAACATGCAGCGCGCGGTCAGTTTAAGAGCACTTTAGGAGGAAATTTTCTGAAACTTGTATAAGAAGACAGGAGACAGAGGAAATGTAAAATTAATGTTATGCAACATTTGGCAACATCTATATGGATAAACAGAGTACAAATGAAGTTATTTCTCATTCTGAGGAGTGGACATTTTATCCTGTTTCACTTTAATTTAATTTATATCAATTACATTTAGTTCTAATCCAGTAACTTTCGCTTATAATGAAATATATCTCTATAAAAAAATGGTTACTAAAATTGAAACATAACCTAATTGTTCAATTTGTCGCGCAATATCGATGTCATCATAATCGGTACATGATGTTCAGTACATATAGGTAGATATTCCATAAAATATTTTTCGTTTATTAAAATTCCTGCCGATAGCAAAAATGTGTTTGGATCAAAGTGTTTTTTTTGCTAGCCCCCAAGGAGAAATGCACTCATCTCGCCCATTATACTGCATAAAATTTTCAGAAACTTCACCACACCACTCCGAGCGTAGAGCAAAAAAAAAAAAATTGAAAAAACTGCGCGAACAAAAATAACATTAAGCGATCAACATCAATTAGTCATAGTCCAGGATTGTACCTACTTCATAGCGATATGACGATGGTGGCTATCTGTAGATGGTATGCACAGAACCAAATTGGTACGTAATATAGACAAAAAAGTACGTTAAATCAATGAAAGTTGTCCTTAAAATGTCTCCGATGATTGCAGTTATTAGTTTAATAAACAAGCATTCATTAAATAATGTACCGTACATTATATCAATAAACAAATTATTATTCTTACAATAAACTTTGATTATTGAACCAATTAATCACTTTCGTCACTCTTATGTTCTGAAATTATAGAATCCATAAACAATTGATTATTAAACTAAGCATCCGTATTATTATTTTAATAAATGTGCATTATTGACTCAACGTTATCTTTCATTGTGTTACGAAAAGGTTTTCGTATAATAGTAGCTGCAAATTTATTGATCCAATAAATATTATTTATTATTGCAATGTAGCCCTATTCATTGCATAACTGAATGCAAATAAGAGCCTTAATTAAAGCTACTTATACATATCTGAAATAAATAAAAGTTATTGATGCTTGCTCTCATAGCCTTTATTTTTAAGTGCATACATATTTAAATTTAAGTACATTGTACATACATACTTCGAATACAACACAATATGTGTACAAAAAATCTCTTGACAAAACTTAATAAATAATTTTCTTAAAAAAAATTATATTGAAAAAGGTAGGTATTCAAGGATGCAAACGGTTGAGACGTAAGTAATACGTTTATGTTTTGGGACTCTATACATATTATATATATTTTTATTATATACATTTTCTTAATGTAAGTATAATATATCGACCATCGCATATACCACAATTTAAGCGTTCCTTTAAACATTAATAAAACAAAAAAATATATATACATATATATATATATATAATTCAAGCATCGCAGTTGCAATCTTAATTTTTTTGTTTATTTATTTTCTTTTTACTCACCCCAGTAGGATAGGAGGAAGTTGGAAATTGTGTTTTAGTTTTCTTCTTGATTATTTGTGACTATAACTAAAAAGCAAAATAAGGTTTTTTTTCATTTTTCAAGACCTAAATATTATATTTAAAAAATGAAGAACATTGTTGTACTAGGAATTCTATCATATATATATAAAATTAAAAATAAAACTGTAATTGTGCTTTTTTTTTGCCTTGGGAATATTGATTGAAGGTATATACAATACCTTCATGCGAAACTAATAAATTATATTAGTAATAAAGATAGCAATGAAAAATCCTTTCACCATATTCTCGATCAGTTCTATGTCAAATTTCGGTCGAAAGCTGCGGCGAGAAAAGTACATTAATCAGTTAAATATTGCGCCAGAATGTGTGCTTTTGGAAAAGAATTCGACGACTTTAACTGGTAAAAAAACAATTCAATAAAGGGATAAAAAATAGCACCCTCATGGGGAAATTCTAAATTGAGAAGGTAGAAAATTTTGAAGCATACATCTAATGCCCGTATTATGTTACTAAAACTATAGCGAATATCGTCAAATCTAACAAATATTTCCCGTATAGTAAAAAGGGATTCTCCCACGCAGAAAATGGATGGCTGCAATGACGGTTTCGTTTTCTTCAAATGTAATATATGATCCTCAACCTGCTGCAGATTCTGCCCCAAAAACAAAACGGATTCCTGGGAATCTTTGATGGTGTATTTTGTGACGATTCGTTTACCATTCTCAATCTTTACGGCCCTGTTTGTTGGCACTAAATATCCATGCATGGCTGTTATTAGGGTAGCATCTCGACCATCTGCAAAAATGGAAATAATAAAATTAGTAAATGTGGAAGAATTCAATGACAAGGATGAATGCCAAACAATTTAATTGACTTTGACTTACTTTCAGATATGGTATTTAAATTTGCCTTGAGATGCTCTAATAGCCCTTTCACCTGCCGATCCTTTATATTTTGGTTCGTAGCTAAAAATGACATTATTTTGGGAACATGTGATTCCCATCTGCTTAGAAGCAGAAGAAAACTTTGCACTCACTCTCTCACTTCTGAAAATCACAAACGCACAATATACAGTGACACAAAACAAACAACACAATCAGTCCGAATTCAAGTAGCGGTACTTTCTTCTTCATCACTAAAGCCAATTATTCATTTAATAAACTCGTTTATTGATAATACACACAAATTTGCAATACAAACTAGTCGTCTGTTGTATCAATAAACGGCGATTGTTGAATTCATGAACGCAGTTTATATCATAAAGAAACGCTTAAAATCAACAAACGAATTGTTGATGTAATTATTATAATATAAGAATACGTTTATTGAAGAAAAGTTGTTTATCGAACCAATTATTATTTATTATTAATACAATTAAATGTGTTCTACAACTTTAATGAACGGTGGATTGTTGATGTGATAAAACCAACCATCATTTGACTATAACCCTATAATAAATTCAATAAAAAAGTACATTAGTTCAATGAAAACTAGCTAATAACTGCTGTTTATTCATATTACAACCGATATTTTTTTGTGTGTGGAAGAATATCTATCCTAACAAGATAAGTGAATTTATCGGTTAGGAAAGTTGATACCAGCGAAAAACATGATAAATAAATTTCCTTGATGCCCAATATACGATATAGTGAGTGGGGCATAGTATGTCCATCGGGCGAGAAAAACTAAGAGCTTTGGCACTATACATACAAGTACAAGGTAGCACCTCACATACCACAGATAATGCTGATAGTATCTGTATCCTCATCGCATCCGTTCATTCGTGGCGATACCGACATGTGTTGTGTGGCTAAAGGAATTATTTCGGGATGAGGAGTTATGACGGAAAAAACGAGAGTTGGAAGGAAAAATGGAAATAAACGAACCATCTAACGAACGAAAGACGGACATTTGATAGGGCTGCAAGCGAACATTTTGTAGCGAACACTAACAATAACATGAGAGCTCATGAGCGCATGATAGAAGACCGGAGGAGAGTTATTTCTATGGTTTATTAGCATGTTACCGGCAAGAACATAATTTTGTTATTAACTGCCGAATGATGTTTCAAGACGAAAGAGCATAATCGCAATATTAGATTTGATATGAGATAACGACGAAATATTCGAAAGAGATTAAGTGAAGGATGTGGTGGTTGATTCTAACACCTTTCCTACTTTCTATAGGGAAATTTACATGAGTTTTATCAAAGGTCTAGGAAACTAGATTATTTAGGATTTCTACAGGGTACACATTGAATATTGAGTGAAAAACATCACGAACCTACACAGTGTTTTCGCGATGACTGAAAAAAATTAGCCGGAGAAGAGAAATACGAACCAGAAAAGTGCAGTTGAACTGAATGATTGAAAATGTTTAAGGGCTCTCGTCCACTGCAAGGGTAAACTTGAGCGGCGCGGCTCTTCAGCGGCAAAGCTTTCACAATATGTGCGGAAAAAAGCTTTTACGAGTAAGCACATCTTCCACTGGAAGAGTTATTTAGTCGCTTGTAATCTACAAAGGAGAGTGGAGTGTTGCTCGGGTGTGCAGATTAGCGATTAGTAGGTATTGCGAAAATTATTTATATTATACGATTTTGTGGGCACTTTTCTCGATTTAAAGGTAACAAAATGTCTTATGTTTAAAATAGATTACGCGCATCAGCAGCAGCATCGGCATCGCGAAACGTCAAGCGCAATGCATTTTACATTGCTGACAAAAATGTTGAACAGAAGACTTGGCATTCAGCATATTTGTCAGCTATGAAATTCTGCCGATGCGCGTAATCTATTTCAAGCATGACACTGGAAAAGTTTTTCAGTCGTTTTGGATACCCAAGCGTGATAACACATTAGGGCCGGGTTTCATATTCAGTACCTGCCGGCTGGTTAGTCTTATCGCATAGAGAAGACACACACAATATTCAGAAAGCTTTTCCATTGTATTGAATGGATTTTTTTTTATTTTACATAGTTACGCCATATTTTGCTTGGTTACACCATCATATTAGATTGAAAAAATCGTTGCGGACTTTCATCCAACAGCGTAAATAAGCACAAGACAACTTAACTATGCAAATTAACAAAAATTCAATTCAATATAATGGAAATTATCAAGGTAAATACTAGCCCATAATTTTGATTGGATATCCCGGCGGTGGTACCGACTATCCCGCATATCCCATAGTGGGGAATGCCCATGAACGGCATTTATTAATTTCGCATTATCTATATCCATTGTTAGATATAAAATACAAATACACCTGATTTGAAAAGTAGCAACTCTCAACGCTTGAAGTTCGTGCGGCAATAAGCGTCAAATCCAACACTTTTTGATACAATCGCACGAGTCGCGCGAAGCATGAAAAAGCTATTGGCATGACGACTTGTGTTTTGTTTTTGCAGTTCGTAAAGAGAGTTCGTATGTACTCTCGACTCACGAATTTGCTGTGCGCATGTGCTGCTTCTGTTGTGCGTATAGTCAAAGTAAAGCAAATTCCAGTTGTGAGAGTTGGAATGCACTCTCGATAAAATTCGGAAAAGCTTTAAACGCGAGAGCGCCGCGCCGCTCGAAGCAGGTAATGGACGGCAGGCGTTAAACGCGGGAGCGCCGCGACTCTCGAAGCAGGTAGGGTAGGGCGGGGCTAGTTGAGCAATTTTTCACTTGAGCGTTTATAGCTCCTCAACGATAAGTCTTAATGGCTTCTTATGCATACTGATAGATTGGTAGTATATCCCTTTGCAAATGTGTCCCACAAAATTATTTCTAAAAAGTCAAATTATGGAGCTGTATCTGTTTAAATGAAGAAAGTCAAATATGCTCAACCTACCCCATAGGTGGGGTAAGTTGAGCTAGGGTATGGAGCAAATTGAGCACATAGAAAGCCGAACCATGTGTTAAATGTTAACTAGGCATGAAATAAATTTTCCGTTTCATAATCAACTTTTTATTTATAGACTTTAAATGACAAAACAACAAAACTTAAGGAGGTTTTCACACTTGTACTTAATCTGACCACATTACGTAATCTGAGGTGTGGTGAATTTAAAACGAGACCGAGGCTAATTTCGGGCGCGGCCGAAATTTGGATACCCTTCGCTCCCCTCGGGCTAAAAGTTTTTTGGGGCGTATCTATGACTTGTGTTTAGTCCTCCCCGCTTCCATGCTTTTCCTTGAATTTTCACATAAGTGCCGTGGCGAAGATTTAATGGGAGAAGCGGGGGATGTGGGTTTCTTAGAAGAACCAAAGGGGGGGGGGTTGTACGGCAGCCCTACGAACGCATGGCCTTTCCATAAATTTTTACGTATGTTTGTGGCATCAATTAAAACACATTTCTATGAGATTTGGTTGAAAATGGTGGATACATAAAAAAGTTTTTCTTCGAAGAACCTAATTTTGGGGTTGGGTTTATATGCCAGCCCCAAGACCCCATAGTCCGATTTCATTTATTTCCACGTTTGTTATGTGGCGTCAATAGAAATATAATTTTCTGAGGTTTGATTGAAATTGGTGTGCAAATAAAAACGTTTTTTCTTTGAAAAATTTGATTTGGGGGGCTAGGTTTGTATGGTAGCCCCATGACCACATGGTCCGACTCCATCTATTCATACATATGTTTTGTGTCATCAATAGAAACACATTTGTGTGAAGTTTTGTTGAAATTGGTGTATAAATAACAAAAAATTTCTTAGAAGAACTTAATTTGGGGAGCTAGGTTTGTATGACAGCCCCATGACCCCATGGTCTGATTTGGTAAATTTTTACATATGTTTTGTGATATAATTTGAAACACATTTGTGCGAAATTTGATTTAAATCGATGGGAAAATAAAAAAGTTTTTGTTAGAAGAACCTAATTTGGGGGTCTAGGTTTGTATGGCAGCCCCACGACCCCATTGTCCGATTTGGTCGATTTTAACATATATTGTGTGGCAGCAATGAAAACACATTTGTGTGAAATTTTATTGAAATTGATGCATAAATAAAAAAGTTTTTCTAAGAAGAACCTAATTTTGGGGAGTAGGTTTGTATGGCAGCCCCACGACCCCCTTGTCGGATTTCAGCGATTCAAACATACAAACTGCCTGCAACAAAAAGAAGCATGTGTGCAAAGTTTCAGCTCCATAGCTTTTAAACTGGCCGAGCAAAACGCGTCGCAACAGACAGACAGACGGACAGACGGACATCGTCCAATCGACTCAGCTCGTCACGCTGATCATATATATACATATTTTATATGGTCGGAGATGCTTCCTTCAATGCGTTACAAACTTCATGACAAAGTTAATATACCCTTTCACTCTATGAGCGAAGGGTATAAATATATGGAATTTGACAGCTCAAATGAAGTAATTTGCACAGATTACGCAATCTGGCCGTAAGTGTGAACACCTCCTAAATCGATTTTGTTTCAAAATTTAGGGTTGGGGTTAGTTGAGCAACTATAGCTTCAAAATGTAGGGTTGGCGTTAGTTGAGCAACTATAGCTCAACTAACCCCAACCCGAAATTTTGAAACAAAATTGAGGTTATAAAAAAAACGGTTAGTATTATACCCAGAAACTATATATACATATCAAAAGTACAATAAATTTATGAACTTTTAACACTTATCTGATTAAAGAAGGATAATATTTGACTATTACAGACGAAATATTGAGGTTTACGATTATTTCACTTTTTGGTCACAAAATAAACAATGCGCGCGTGTACTTCAGTTTATCGACGAGTCGCTACTGACGTTTGTGCGATAAGTTCTACTCCCGCGACTCGTTATTTCCGCTATATGATGATTTTGCGTGCGATGAATAGTTTCGGAGATATTTCGATTGCCCAACTTGCCCCTATGCTCAACTAGCCCCGCCCTACCCTAATGGACGGCAGGCGTAAAGCAATTTCGATATATTCGATATAATGTGATTTAACATTCATTATGTACTTAATGACGAATCTATTATGAAGCCAACACAAGCTAAAACCGCTTCCTTCATTGAGAAAATGAAAACACGTTTTCGCGAATGTGAAAAAATGTTCACGGCAAGATGCCAGAACCGAGAATATTCGAGAGATATTCCGCTTTTCCCCCATTGCAAAAGTTTCCATTGCCATGCAGACGTGAGAAATTTAAGTTTCAAAATCCAAATGGATGTCAAATGTCAAAATTGGGTTTTTGGGTATCTCAATTTGCAGTCAGTTAAACTGTGTCACCTGGACGAAGGTGGGCTCAATCGTAAATACATAAGAAGAAAAATTAAAAAAATCTAAAAACCTGGTAACTCTTTTAATAATGCTTCATAAAAGCTCTAAAATGGGAATAAATTGTTATCTTAGTAAGTAGTGAAATGGCTTTTTTTTTCAATAGATTAAATTTTTTCTCTACAGATGCTTACCGACTATGAGATGTACACAGAACGGATGGATTTCTTCCATCAACAAACTTTACAGAGTGATGATGAGTGATGTAAAATAGAGAAAAATTTGTAGCATAATACTCAGTAGAATTGAACAATCGTTAATATTCATGAGAGGTCTCTGCGGGTTGGAAACTGTTTCCACCAACTTCATCTGGTCGTCATCTAAATTGGCTGAGCATTATCGGAGAAATGAAATTTATCTTTCTTTACTGTCTGAACCCATGATGCATGCTTTCATCCAAGGCGCTAAGCTCTTGGAACGCCTTTGGTTGTCCTGTATCATCGGATAGTTAGAGTGTAGTTAGTAACATCGTCATTTCACGCGAAATCCATGAAAATACTGTCTGTCTAAATTTGACAGTCGTGAAATTTAATTCGCTTGGTGGTGCTCACTTCACACAAAAGTCTCCATTGGTTTTTACCATTTCGCCAGCGAAAACAACGCAGTTGCACTTTATTTCATAGGGAAAGGGTGTCATCAGGCCCCGAGTGCACATTTATCCTAAATTTTAGGACTTATTTTTCGCGGGAGATATAAATGTAAGTTTTCGTTAGATGAACATAGTACTTACCCTTAGGATGAAAATACTGTACTACTCTCCACAGTCAACAACAAAATTCGAATTTCTATAATAATGTCTGTCATAATTCTTGAAATCGAGCGTTGGATCCCTCCCGAAACTAAATTCTGACTACGTCCCTGGCGAAACTCATATAGCTATGCAAACGAAAAGACGCCAAAAGCGCGGATGTCAATGCTCCACTTATTTAATGCTTTGTAACTTGGTTTACCAAAAATAGTGAAGTTCACATTAAATCATGTAAGGGAGATATCTATGAGTAAATTCGTTTCATGAATCATACAAGTACAGGGTGTTCCACGTAAATATTTACGATTTGAACTATAGTTATCTTATAACTTTTTCGTTTGTTAATCGATTTTTTTTTTGTTTTAAACTTTGTAAATAAAACAACATATTTATAAGTAAATGAATTACACACCTGGGAGACTAGTATACATAAAGCAAAAGGTTTGTAGTTTCTTGGATAACCTGATGCTGATTCGAAGCTTTAGAAAAGACTCACAATATTAATCAGGCCAAACAAAACTCATTATGGCTTTTTTGATTCTCTGTACTCTTTTTAATGCCAGAAATAATCGAGCGAGACTAAAATGACGCAAAAAAGTTATAATCGCTAGACTATGCTTTTAAAAAGGAACGCACAAGTACCTTATCTTGGCAGAAGTGTGAGAAAATGGAGATCGAAAAATAGTTTATTTTAGGGTGAAATGACAAAAAAAAATCTCGGAAGCTCGGCAGAAACTGAACCGCTTAAACGATTTTATTGAAATTAGTTCTGTTTTTTTTTAGTAAAATTTATTGGCTACGATACACTTTTCTTTCAGTATCCTTGCTTGTCTAGTTTTAGAGAGATTGAGGTTATAGTCGCCTAAAGATTTTTTTAATCTCTTTAAACTTCTGTGGCAGCTAAAAGGTTAAGAATCCGGGGTATGTCTCGTACTCGTTTTTTGCTGAGAATTATATGAAAAATCACTTTCCGGTGGGTCTTTCAAAAAAATAAACAAATCGTTTATACCTCACACACATCTTGTTTTATTCCTTTCAACACTTTACCCGCCCTTTTTGGAAAACCCTTTATCTTTAAAACGAAACAACGCAACAGCCCGAACAGCGATATAATGAAAAAGATACCAAAACCACGAATATCATACATACATACAACGGACAAAATGCCAGAACTGCGAATCCCCAAACATTTTGGTCAGAACCACGAAAGTCCACTGTAACCTTTATTTTTACTGTTTACAAGAATAAGACTATGGCCGGGTTTCTGATAGCTCTTATTCAGTACCTGTCGGCTGATTAGTCTTATCGCGTAGAGAAGACACACACCATATTTAGAAAGCTTTTCCATTGTGTTGAATGGAATTTTTGTTTATTTTGCATAGCTACGCCATATTTTGCTTGTTTAAGCCATCATCTTAGATTGAGAAAATCATTGTGCACTTTCATCCAACAGCGTAAATAAACAAAAGATAACATAACTATGCAAAATTAACAAAAAATCAATTCAATATAGTGGAGAAGCTTTTTGAATATTGTGTGTGTCTTCTCTGGGCGATAAGACTAACCATTCTATAAGATCTACGAGAGAATGGGCCTACATCTACTCACGAAAATATATACTTTCTACTAAGATTTCAGAAGAAATTGTCGGGCTAGATGAATGTTTCATTTTTTATAGCAAATTAAAACTTTAAATCGTTTTTTCTCAAAACTATAAAAAATTAGATCCGCGATTCTGGCAAATTTGTGACGATTTTTAAAAAAGATTTTAATGTGTGAAAAATTCAGATTTTAGATGTGTTGCATTCAATAAAATCAGTGTTTGTGACTCAGGTCAGGGTGTTTGGAAAGGTTTCCGACAAATAAAAATACATTGGCTGCAAAAAGAATCGATATCACAGCAATCCGCCACTCAAATTCTGGATACAATCGATAAGGCTGAATGGACGGGACTATCTTCTCAATTTTTAATTTTCGCAATTTTGGCATATTGGTAACGAATCATTCGACGATATTAGTCCACTCTGTTAATTTCAGGATGAAAAGTAATTGGCTCTTGTCAGGAGGTATACACTTTCAGTCCGATTTCCAATTACACACGAACAGTGTGCGCTTTTCAGTGGTTTGAAAATCATATTTAATTGGATTAGAGCAAAAATTTGATTTTTGCCATGACTTTTTGCCATGGTTCACCATTGCAATGCTCCTGACAATCACAATTTATTATCAAAGGAGTATGCAAACCGATGAAATTGATGGTAATGTTCATATCACTCATATTTGTGGCATATGACAGTAAAAGGTGGTCGCGGATATAAATTAAATAAACATCAAATATGTTTCAAAAAGCGAAATGCGGCTAGTGCAAGTGACAAGCTGAAGAGCTCTCGATGAAGTTCGCATATTGACATTATGAATCAACCATAATTGAACGATTGCCGATGCACAAAGTAAATACATATTAATGCAGTTGAGTGACCTTTTATCTTTTAGGTTTCCCTATCACGCTTTCATTGCGGATGAAATTGGCAATTAACTTTTATTTGTTAAATGGCGTATTGAACTGTTGCACACATTTTTTTCTACCCGGTTGAAACGAAAATCCAATTCTCAATTTTGATTGCTTACTCTCGTATTTCTGAAGATAGGGTAATTGCATAGATTCAGTGCTTAATTAAACGGTATGCTACCTTACAATATTCTGTATATAGTGAGCATAAGCTTCGAACATCAACATTCACTTCTTCCAGTGGTCAAAGTCACCTGCGCGATCCTACACGGACGGCGGACGCTGTTCAGCCAAAGAGCGCCCCCATTAACTTTATCGAGGTGGACAATTAATCAAACGATTGCTTCCAATTTTCCACAGAATGTTGTTTTTAAAGGTTGTCTACATTATTTATCGGAAAACGTGCAGCCGTATTGGGTTCAAACAAACTGGATAATAGGCGCCCTTTTATCAGCACAGGGAGAATCAGTTGACTATATTCGAATAGCCAGTATCGAGATGCAGAGAACGCGGCCAGTAAATTGAAGGAAAGCAGAAAATTCAATTTTCACATTATCCTGATTTAATTTATTCGACGTACTCCAATGTGTATGAAGTTGGTGGAAAATGTTTGCAATGCATAGTCAAGATGATATGGATTCAAGAGATATGCACTAACATTACAGAATACAGAGCCCTCGCATGATATGACTGGTGGCGAATCACGTTTTACAAGTTATGAAAATTATCTGATTAGGTGAGGTGACTCCTCACATTTCATAATTAAAATTTAATTGTTATTATGGTTATTATTGTTGATTATGCTGGGCAGGTGTGCAAAGAAGTGCAAGTCTTTGACAGGTATGTAGGTATGTATATCGCCGGTACTAAGGCTGACTCTCGTATCCAATAATTTTTCGGGATTATGCGCTAGCGATTTTTGAACTTCATAAGGTTGTTCCATGTGTTCCATGTGCAACACGCTATGGTAAGTTTTCCCTTTTTTCCTTGATTCGCTATGAAATACAAAAAAATCATGATTAAAGCAATGTGCATGGTCCTTTATTGTATATATTGGGACTTAGATTAGATTCGGACGCTTCATGGTTTATATAGGGGCATCGGGGATCACGGTGAATGAATCTACTTACTACAGTACATTAAAAACTTTGACTCCTGAAACGGCACGTAAATTTTCATACTCAAATAAACAACTGCGTTTAGGAGGCGTCTAATCTTGGTACTTCAGGTTTTCTTTAACCCTAAATTACTAACAATACGTAAAATTGACGTGTTCGCTCACATTATAATGTGTATAAGCTGTTCCACGAGTCTGGTTGACTACTCACTGCAGCAGTGCTTTCCTCAGTTTGTTGTTGTATGTCCATGTGAGTGGCAGCATCCTATTTGTGGTCTATGGCGGTAAGCTTAGCAATGTTCTAGATGCTACTACCTATTTGACGTGTAAATAGTAATACCAATAGAAAATAGCATGTAATTTATACGTCTTGTAAGTAATATATGTGCATTTTCCGAGGACATATTTTGGTCAAATAATTTTTGTCTGTGGCACTCAAAAATGATAAGCTCGGTAAAATATGTAAACTGGGAAAGCGAGTGTAGGAAAATATGAACACGTCAAAATTACGTGTTGTTAGTAATAACGCCCTAACCGGTCATGTTAGTATTCCAGGGTTAAATCGAATAATTCCAGTCTCAGAGTGACCCGGATATTCCGAGACAAGGAAACTACCCAAGCAACAATTCGTTTGCTTTAAAGAAGCACTTCAGACTGTAGCAATCATATAGTACCACGAAATCAATTTATCATGTGAAATCGCTTAAAGAAATATTTTGATCCGATGAAACATCCTTAAAGCATTTTCCGGAAAGTTTCTATCATCATTATGGAATAAATTTAAAGATGGTGGTATAAGACTTCAATAAACTTCTCTAAACGTTAACCTAAAAAGATTGACACTTATGAAGAGCTCTGAAATACATAACTTCTACAATAGAAATCCTTGAAATCATGGCTAAAAACCCACACTTACTCTTCGAAACCAATAAATGCGCAGAAATTGACTTTATTTTATTGATAAATGTATAGATTTAGGTTAGGGTTCATTGCAGAAGATTCGACGTACCTACCCCTTTTTTGAAGCATAATTTAGTGCTACAATAAGGTTCTATTAGATTAAAAAACTGCGCCAAATGCCATTATTGGACTGTTATTCAGTGGTTATACCCTGTAAAGTGTTAAAGAGAATATTTTACGAAGTATTATAGGGATGAAATTGTTACTTGGGTAACGCATTGCTGCTGAGACTGCAGTCTCGAAGACGAAATTTATGCTCGTATTTTTCAGGACTTTGATATCCTTGAGTATGCTGAAATCCCACGTTTTACCTAGTCTCTCGATTCTGAAACCTATCCGTTAGTGATTCAAGATTGTCGTTTAACATCTTTTCTATCAATACTTACGGCTGAAAATAAACCCCCTGATTTTTTTTTATCCATTTACACATACCTATATGACTCGAATAATTTATTATCCTCGGCATTAAAGATAACGGTATAAAATACCGTATAGTGCCTCTTTGCCCTCCAAAGAAGTTAACGGCTGCAAGAGAGCCCTTATGCAAGTGGTGAGTTGCATTCTCACCTGGGATCACGTTCTATATTTCGAAAAGTTGTCAGTTTCACCACAGTCTTTCAGTATACGACTATTGGACGTAATGTTGGTAGAACCTCAAGAGCCTATACTGGGCTCGGAGGCATGCCAATGTTGTGTATGTATTTACATTCCATAAATCGAATCGACCATCCTTCAGGAAGCTGAAATCCCTCGTTTCACCTAGTCTCTCGAATCTGAAACCTATCCGTTAGTGATTCTAGATTGTGGTTTGCGATGAATCTCAAACTGCTCAAATATTGATGCCGTTCATGAAGTATGGTTTTTGAATTAATATTCTTTCGAAATCAGCCGGAGGTAATTGTTGCTTTACATCGGCATTTGGAGCGACTGCAAAGACCTACAACGGAGCTAACTTACTAGCTTAAATGGAAAATTATCGCTTGCTCAAGTCAAGTTGAATGTACTTCTTACATGGGAAGAGAATAGTAAAAACACGTCGCGAAAACGCCGAAAATCTGCAAATTCGTCGTACTTAATTGCGGTGCGTACAGGTTCAATTAACGCCCTCGGGACGTATGAAAATTGAGCAGATACATGACGTGAAATTGTCCCTTCCGTATTCCCCCACTTCCGTAAATTACGTAAACAATCATTGTTATGTACCGCATTTAAACATTATGTGCTCGTCAATTTTGAAGAATATTACCAATTTAAATGGGGGGAGTAACCCAAACAGAAAAAATCAATTTACGCTTTTCGGACCTATTTTTTGTAATGTTTGTGTACTATTACAATTTACAGTGTTTCTATGTGAACACATTCATCAAATGACAAAGTACGATTCACCAATGTCGGAAGTTACATAAATCCTCACTTTGTCGGCTACAAAAATCTGATTGCCAGTAGGATAATAGAAATATATGTAATCGACTTTCTAGTTCTGTTCACAAAGATTCGATCACAATTTCAATCCACCAGTCACATTTTGTCGTTAGCTATCGCGCCTTTCAGATAATATTTGGACTACTTCAGTGGGCTTATTATTTGCTAATACTTGTTTCAAACTGATTAGTGAAAAAAAAGCTGCAGTACATAATAACTAGCACACAACCAGACAGTTATACATACACTCTAAAAAGTGAATTTAAATTTCCGCTGAAAATGCGGTAATTTTACACTTTTTCCCGCTTATAATCACATACAGAGTGCATTTTTCAACAATTTCTGTGTAAAATAAGAAAATTACACCAAAATCGGTGTGAAATGTATTTTTACGCTACACTTCTGTATAATTCAGATTTTCTGGTGCATTTTTACAACGTTTATGTGTATAATTCGGATTTGTGGTGTATTTTTACAACGTGCAGTTGAAGTTTTACTCATTTTTTGTAGCGTGCTCTCCAGTTGTCATACTTCAATCGGCTGTACTTACAACAGTGTACCACATTTTTCCAAAATTTCTCTGCATTTAGAACTCATGTGTACACGCTCTGTGGCTCACTTGGTTGAGCCGCACTCTACGATGCTAGTAATCTAGAGGTCTCGAGATCGAATCTCGGCGTGGTCCAAAATTTCCGTACATGTGTGGATAAGAAATATTTAGTGCTTGCAACATTACACTCCGAAATGATATGCAATGCAATGTAATGTTGACTGGAAATTACCTATAAACGGCTGAGCTACGGTACTGAGAAGAAGAACAAGTGTACAGATCGCACAAAAAAGACCATATTGCAACCTCCCATGTAGACGAAAAACTGATCAGCAAAACTCAACCGTTACTTGTTTATATTTTATATAGCCTTAAATAGTTTTATTGATAACTATATTATTTATAAAGGTTCGCCACTTAAATCCTTACAACGAAAAAAGAGTGAAACCGCATTATATTCCTATTATTACGGAGTGTTTTTACACATAGCGCGGTGTAAATTTGCTAATATATTGGAGTACTTTTTTAAACATTTTTTATGTAAAATTACACTTGATTTGCAAATTTAGATTGCAGAGTAATTTCACTATTATAATAGAAGGAAACAAAGTTTCCTTCTATTATAAGAGTAAAAATTTCATAGAGTGTACTTACAGGGACGTAGCCAGGGGAGGGGTCCAGGGGGTCCGGACCCCTCCCGAAATGTTTTGAATGGGCTTTGAAATTTCAGTGACGACATGAAACATGGACACTGTAATAAGTTACCATCGGAATTTTTTCTATGGAGACTCCTTCTCATAATTTACTCTTTGCTATAGTGAAAATACAAGGGGGCAAGAGCATTCAGTTCTAAGTCGGTTCTCTTCGTTTCTCTCTCGTTTGACTAAATTGATTTGCTCGGTATTGCAAATTTGATGCAATTTGATCTAACGAACAAAAAACATTAAATTCATGTTAAACCGTTTCCAAAAAATTTGGACTAGTATTCGGCCTACGACGAGGGTAACTACATTCATATGCATAGATGTTATGTCATTTTCAATTAATGGCCGTTAAAAAACTAATGATTCACTTTAGTTCGTTTGATATGTTCATTGAAAGATTCCATCAGTTGTTTCATTGTGTGTGGTTTATTTCAAGAAAATCGCTAATCCATGAACGCCTCGGGAAAAAATTCGACGGAGTGTGACATGGGTATTGGGTAGATCAAGAATTGCCGGAGCGTGGGTTCGAGCTCCACTGCCCCATGGATGTTTGTGTTTTCTTTATCAAAATGCTCCTATATATGACAGCCTGTTCTTCGATGTAAAGCGCTCTAGAGCTACCCGTTGTCATGTGGATATGAGCTGCCAAAACAATTGAGGCTATTTCCGCAAACGCCTTCGTTGATGAAAGAACAGCATCTCATCTCACGTAAGAAATTTTAAAAATTTTAATAAATTTTTGAATCAAATCTTCCGCTTTTCAATCTGTTTAAAGGTTTCCGTGATACGTGAGATCATTATGGTAGGTGCGTTTTTTTCTCTAACGGGTACAGGACAGAATAGCTCAAATTCCTTACAAATTTAACAGTTTTGTTTTATATAGAAAAACTCGTAACCAACTTCATGTTCGAATTTGTATGTGAAGTTGTTCTGCCCCGTACTGGATAGGCAGGAAAACCGTGTCAAAGTCATGATTTTCGTGACTCTAAATTGTCACGAACTATGCTTTTTTAGAGTTTAAAATATATGAGCGTTACGAATTTTTCGCAGTGTATTAGGCAACCGTGTTTCAAAGTGCGCATTTTATTATTATTAATAATGCTATAAAAGCAACGATTTGGGTGTCTAAATAAGGCTTGTACTGCTATCCGTCTCATAAGGAGAACTGTTGTGGTTCCGTTATTGCCCGTTATATGGCGGATGGTAAGGTAAGTGTCGCTAGTGTCGATAAAAAAGGAATTCTTCTATCGAGAGCTGATAGCGTAACGTTCCCTAAATATTAAGTCAGTGTAATTCGTGAATACATTATTCATCATCATCAATGTGGCACGATAGCCCGACGTCGGGCCTTGGCCGCCTGAATCGTTGACCTCCAATTGTCGCGGTTACGTGACCTCGTCCTCCAGTTTCGGAAGCCCAGCAGCTGGTGGGCGTCTTCACCTACGGAGTTCTCCCAGCGAGCTCTCGGTCGTCCACGCAACCTCGCTCCGTCAATTCGTTGTGCGTTCATCACTTTCTTTGGCATGCGATTATCGTCCATCCGTTGTACATGCCCCGCCCATTGCAAACGTTGAAGCTTCACGATTTTCGATACTTCCAGCTCATCGTACAATTGATACAACTCATGGTTGTACCGGATACGCCATTGGTCTCGCTCGCGAACGGCCCCGAAAATTCGCCGAAGGACCTTTCGTTCGAATCGGTCTAGCAAAATTTCAGAGGCTTGGGTGAGGGTCCATGTTTCGCAGCCATAACATAGCACGGGTCGGATGATCGTTTTGTACACGCGGAGCTTCGTGTTCCTGTGCGCAAGTTTCGAATTAATTATAGGGAGGACCGAGAAATATGTCTTTTTGGCTAGTTGTATCCGTCGCTTAATTTCGTCGGTTTCGTTGGCGTCCTTTGATAAGTTACAACCCAGATAGTTGAAGTTGTCTACATACTCGATATTAAGGTCCCCCACTGTGATGCTTGAATTTGCTGGCGTCCTTGTTTTCGATTGCATCATGGCCTTTGTTTTGCTTTCGTTGATATGTAGTCCAACTTCCTTTGCGGCGTTATTGAGGTTATGCAGAAGGCTTTCTGCATCACCCAACCTTCGAGACATGATGTTGATATCGTCGGCGTACGCTACTAATTGAGTCGACTTGATGAGTAGCGTTCCGCTGCTGTCCATATTCATGGCTCGAATTACATTATTGGTCAAATAAAATAGGTCGAAATCTAAATGATCAATAGAGGCGTGGTTCTTCTGAAAATTGCGAAAGGTTTCATAAAGTCTCAAAAATTTGAAATCACTTTTTTTCTCTTAATAAATGAAGTGACTTTTCCTGTACGATCGGAAAATACTATATCCTCTAGAATCAATACCAAAACCCTAATTTCAAAAAGTTTCTTTACCTGGTATTGAGCGTTGGACCCCTCCCGAAACCAAATCCTGGCTACGTCCCTGGTACTTATATAGGTTTGAAACCCGCTTGTTGATTTATTTTATTTGGTGGTGTAAAAAAATTCCGTCTACACCCCCACTGCTAATAATTTTATCAAATGTCAAGTATCAAAAAAAAAAAATCCATAGATAATTACCACATAACCAGACTGTTACAAAAAACATAGGTCCGAAAAGCGTAAATTGATTTTTTCTGTTTGGGTTACTCCCCCCATTTAAATTGGTAATATTCTTTAAAGTTGACGAGCACATAATGTTTAAATGCGGTACATAACATTGATTGTTTACGTAATTTACGGAAGTGGGGGAATACGGAACGCACAATTTCACGTTATGTATCTGGTCAATTTTCATACGTCCCGAGGGCGTTAATTGAGCCTGTACGCACCGCAATTAAGTACGACGAATTTGCAGATTTTCGGCGTTTCCGCGTGATGGGCTGTAGAAGAACGTTGCGCTACACCCGCCCATTTGAATTGCTAATATCTCTAAAAGTTGACTAGCACAAAATGTTTAAATGTGGTACATAATAAGCACATAATGAGCACGTAACGGTGCAATAATTTTTTTAGTAATTTTCCAAAGTGGGGGGTGTAGCGGAACGCACCTGATTATACAATTCTAGTAAAATAGTTTGTCTATTTCGCCGGCAGAATATTTTTCCACCAGTGAAATACTTGTCAGCGCAGTAGTGCGTATAACTACAGGAGCGACTTAAGCGCAATTACGTTTCTTGTGTTAAATCTATCTGGCGCAGGATTTAACGACTACAGAACCAACATGTTCTCTCAGTCTGTAGATAGGGGTTTTCAGTGGCGTAACATTTCTCAAATTTCTGTGTTCGAAATCGAAACATTAAATTTATTAATACGCGTATACGTTAATGTCAGAATCTTCTCTATTATAGGGACATGTCCCAATATTTTCCAATTTGTCGACACAAAAATAAAATTTTAATAATTTTTCAGGAGTGGTACAATTAGGGTGACCACCCGCCTGCAGTTAGTTTAGCAAAAACATTCTTACTTCAACCTAATTCAAGCACTATAATAATAGCAACCGCAGTGCGATCAACGGTTTCACTTTTTCTTATTTTCAACAGCTTTTACTGCGCATTAGGAAGAATTAATATTTTTGGAAGAAAAAAATACCCAGGAACGAATAACACAACAATTTACTTTCTCAAAGGCTTTAGCGGCCCCTTAGCTTGAGGGGCCCGTGATGAAGTCTACTCATAAATTATTTTAAAAAAAAATTGTTTGGGGGCGGCAAATTGTCTTGTTGCCCGGGGCAGCATAAGTGAGTGCTGGAGCAGGCGCTGAGCCTACTCAGCCTACTGGTAAATCCGCCAGCGCCACTGCTCCTTGATGTCGCTAATTTACTTTTCTTTCACCTCACACATCTTTCATTTAGTCTTTATTATGAGCTTTCTACCAAATATTTTTTCTATCACAATTTAAACTCTGGAGATAGGAAAATAGCATTAATTTTTCTTAAATTTGCCTTTACTATATAAATTGACAGTTGTAAGTAACAATTGTCCCACACTCTTCTCTTGCTCCTCTTACGGGAATTCGGCAATGGTTCGGCACTGCACTCGTTTTGTATGTAATTAATGAGGCAAAATTTAATTTTCAAAAATTTAACATACATTTAAAAATGGTCTCGCTTTATAGTCACAACACAAGTTATGGTAAAATTTTTGTTAATTGAGCTATCGTTGCTCTGTTTAATAAATCGCCTGTAGCCTTTTGTATTTGGGTTTGATTGTATATCAATGTCGACCTCAATTACGTTTTAAAACAGTTGCATATTCCTGTGCTGTTTTACCATAAAGGAAGTAATTGGAATAGAGATGGAACTCCATACCTTTTATATTTCGGGATTAGAGATCAAAAACAAATATTAATCACCGAAAATAGCTTTATTGTTTTTGAAAATATTCCCCGTGAAGATCTATACACTTTTGCATGCGTTTGAACCAATTGTTGAAGCACTTTTGCCACTCTGATTGAGGTATCTGCAAAACAAGCATTTTGAACGCCGTAACCGCTTCTTCAGGTGTTGAAAAACGTTGGCCTCTCAGTTTGTTGTTGTACGGGAATAAAAAGAAGTCATTCGGTGCCAAGTCAGGACTATACGGCCGATGACCCATCAAATCGAGGTTTTGAGTGCTCAAAAACGCAGTTGTTTGAGCTGATGTGTGAGAGCTCGCATTGTCGTGGTGAAGAGTGATCCGTCTTCGGCGGTTGGTTTTCCTGATTTCTTGGAAGACAACTCTCAAACAAATGGTTGTGTATCACTCAGCATTGACTGTTCTGCGTTTACTTTCGGGCTCATACGCGTAAATCCACGATTCATCACCTGTCACGATGTCATAGACGTGTTTCGAAGCACCGCGATCGTATTTTTTGAGCATTTCTTTCGACCAATCGACACGAGCCTTTTTTGAATTCACCATACCATCGATAAACACTGGTCCTTGATGGAGCTTCATCCCCAAAAATTGAATTCAGTTCATCCATGCACTGTTGCTGAGTTAATCCACGTCGAAAGTTGTAAAAAATAATCGCACGAAAATGTTCACGATTTAATTCCATTACTTGGCCGAGATGAATCTTTTAAGTTACTGTAAAAAACACAAATAGCGCTCGTATGTCAAAACGTTCTGAGTACGTATAACCTCAAAAATGTCAAACTTTACGATAGAGCTGTCAGTATTGCCAGATTGCAACACTAGGGTTGTCCAATTCCGAAATAAATATAAAAGGCAACCTCCGTATAACATTAAAATCTACTGAAAAGCATTTTACCTTTGAGTGTGTGCTGTAAGTAACGTGTACATACAGGAAGATATCTTCCGTTACTTACAGCACACACTCAGAGGTAAAAAGTGTTTTTCAGTAGATTTTAATGTTATATGGAGTTCCATCTCTATTCCAATTACTTACTTTATGGTATTACTGCTCACCAACGACAAATATGCACTACCTAAAGGTATGATCGAAATATTTATGAGATCACGAACCTAAGAACCTAGTTCCTATAACATGTACCATTAGAAAAGTCCCAATAAATCAAAATTTACATATTGTCATTCAGAAATTGAGTCATTCAAAATCTTGCCCCCATTAACTACTCATTTTCCATGTTATACCATTTGAAATTGTGTCAAAACAATAAATTATACTTTGGTGTTAGTGGACAGTGTACTAAAAACACAAAAAACTAGCTTTGCATGACAAGCACTTATAGGTCTGAAATCGTTTGTGATGATCGTTCCGAAACAAAAACCCAATTGTCATAAGCCTGTACAGTCTTTGGCTATTTTAGCCTATAACAATCTAGAAGCAGGGGTGTAGTTGCAGTGAGTGAAATAAATTTGCTTGACACAGAAAGAAACACGCTCACGTTCTGAAATGTCCTTTTAATTCTGTCTCTCTATGGTACTGTGCATATAGTACCTACCTACCTATACCCAAACATTTCGACAGATCAGATGTATCGTCAAAAAGTCTCCAGCCGAGCCCAACACTTTAAATTATTATTTAGTGACCAATAAATGTAATGAACGACGAATTGTTCGGCAATAATGATCACTTCAAGTATTGTATTCAAAAAGGCCATGCAATTGAATTTCATCTACGCTCGTATGCACCTTGGATAATTCTCTAGTTTTTTCGTCTCTATCGCACGAAACTTTGTACGAATATGCAATTTGTAATTTCAGCCCAAATAAATTATAAACGAGATGAATATGGATTCCTATACTTATATCAAGTTGGCTAACGACTATCTGCAAAACCATTTCGGAATAGTTTCGATTGGCTCCTTTCGTTAGCTATTATTTGCTCTGCACTTAAAAAAAATGGGAGCTATCCTTTTTATTTAATTATAGTAAGTTGAACTTTCGGAGTATCAAGTTGGCGAAAAAGATCAGATTATCTCTGCACGACCTCGAAACCGTTACGGAATAGTTTTGATCGGTTGCTAATCGTTAGCTCCTATTTGCTCTGCACTTAAAAAAAATGAGAGCTATCCTATTTATTTAATTATAGTTAGTTTTCATTCGGACTATCAAGTTGGCGAACGATGATGATCGGATTGGTATAAATGTGGTATCAATAGAAAGGGAACGTTAGCTATTTTCATTTTTTTGGGTGGAGCGAACGAAAAACGCGACTATTCGTTAGTTATTAACGATTATCTATTCGCTTAGAGCCCTGACTCTGTCCACCAGATGGCCAAGCGGAAGTCTTCAAAGACTCGAACCATATGGCCAAGCGGAAGTTTTCATATACTCGAACCAGATCAAGCTTTAACCGAATTATAATATTGCGGCGAACTCGGAGTGTGATATTGGCTAAATATCGGTACGAGCTTTAGAGCGGCAAAATTGTGTCACGAACCACGGTCACAACACAAATCCTAACTATTGAACTTGACTTCAATTCATCTCGAAAAGAAATATCAATACTCAAGCAAGTTGTTATCAGGTGGGGGCGATCCGATATGGCGATATGGGTCAACTGATAAGATGATGTCTGCTCATCATCCGTTGGAATCAAACCAATTGATGACGCCGAATGATGTTACCAACAGTGAGCAAGTTGTGACTAAGAAAAACACTTTTCTTTTTTTTCAACACGATTTATTCTATTCGAGTTGGGAGTCGTTTATGAACTAACTTAAAGTTTACAATTTTGGAACTTAAATAAAATTATCTTCTGTTTACATTCAAATATAATGGACTTGTCAATCTTCACCTTATTTGGAATTTATTTTATAGAATCAATTTAAAAGAATTGCGAATCAATGCACACTTCAAATAATTGGCTAATATGGTCAATAATGAGTGGCATCATTTCACACCTCTCCTAATTGATTATTGTGATCATAGATTGTTATGATTAAGAATGATGTGGCATCGCTTCACACCACTCCTAATTGATTATTATGATCATTGTATAGGACAATGACGTAACTCCCCCTCCCTTAGACTGAAGCTCCTGATTCAGGTAAAATAACTTTTTTCTTTTCTTTTTCCAATTTTACCCGTTTCATTTCCAATTTATCAAATTTCTGAGCTAATTTTTCAACAGGTGAGTCTATTTTTACTTTAATAATTTTATTTTTGAATTTTAGATAGATGAAGATTGATACTATCATTATGACAATAAAAGTTAAAATTACAGTAGAAGATATTATTATGTTTCGATTTTGCTTAAATTCTATTAGATTTATTCTATTAATGTTTTCGATTTTTTCTAATTCCATATCTTCAAAGTTTACTTCAAATTCTGTATGATTTAATAGAATCGGGGGTGATAATATTAATTTATGATAAAAATTTACAATTTTGTTTGTAAAAAGCTTATTATTCAATCGTACTGAACATTTGTTAAAATTTATTACAAAATTTCCAGATAACTTAAATTCTTTTTCATTACAATCGTGTGTTATATTTCCTTTAAAATTTTGTACTAGCAAAATACCTGCTTCTATTTCTTCTATCTGTATGTTGTCACTAACTTTAATAAGTTTACAAATGTGTTCACAATTAATGGGATTTTTCAGTTTCTTTACATATTTATTTTCGGTATAGAATTGATTTTCAAATTTAATTATATTTTGATCGGGTATGTTCAGTTTTTTTATTATTAAAAATTGGTACAGTTCGTAAATAATATGATTGTATAGGGTGGTTATAAAATATAGGAATGTTCAATACAATATATAAAATATCATCATTCTTTTTAGCAAATACTGAAATATATAGTTCTTGTAATTCTTGAAAGCCTATTAGATTTTGCTCAATTTCTTCTCTATCAAGAATTGATCGGGTCATCAAGCCAAAACGTGCAGCATTAATGTTATCAAATATTTTGTCTACCTCATATGTTAGTTCTCTAAGGGTATTTTTAAATTTTAAATAGTTTATCTCAAAATTAATAGTATGTGAATAATTGGTATTCCATGTAGCAAGCTGCTTAAATTGACTTTGTATTTCTTGAATATTATCCTTGATTACTGCCAAATTTCTTTTAAACACTTCATTATTTTTAATCTGCTGGTTAAATTTATCAGTTATTTCCTTGTCATTATTTTCAATGATTTCGAGATGTTCTAATATTTCTTCTCTATCATCATTATCCATAACACCAAACAACCATTTGTAAAGTCCTCCGATAGGATTTATAATACCTCTAGTGAAACGTTTATGTTTTGTAATATTCATATCATATAATTGAAGAGTATTTATTGGGTTTGTATTATCAATTGTCTTAAGTAGTTTTATTTTCGTTTCAATACCATCCAATTCATGATTCAAATTAGGGAAATAGTCAAGAACAGTAGGTTTTTGTAAAGTATGTATGTTAAGTAAGTTCATTTCAATCTGTTTCAATTTATTTATTACATTACTATATTCAGTTAAATTTATTTTGTGAAAAATCCGAAATTGATCTGCAATTAGATGCATCTGTTGCTTTCCAATTAATATTATGCTATTGTTGGTTTCCAGTTTTTCAATTTGTATGTCGCCCAGTATCATTTGAAATATTACAGACAGGAGTATTGCTTGCAAGATTTTCGAACCCATCTGAAAATCGTTTAGAACGTTTTATATTTATTGGATCTATATTTTTCAAATTGATTTTTTTATATTTTGGTAAATGTTTAGCATTTCTATTAGGTGTTTTTACGTAGCCTACTTCTCGAGTTTCTTCATAATCCTCGCGGGACTCGTTTTGTTTGCAGATAGATCTTTCTTTGTTATTTCTCATTGAATTGAGGATTTTAGTTTTATCCGTTAATCCATGGTGAGCTTTAAAGGGTTCTTCATCAATTGATGAATGTATTTGGCGATTATAGAAATATATGGAGGTGTATAACCGGGACTTGGGAGATTCATTCGAAGAGGTTGCTCTATATTTTGTTGCAATTGTTTGATGTAATCTTTCTACATCACTATTTCCTGTATGGGAATGAGGTTTCGTGAAATGAATTTCTATATTATGATCTTTACAGAGTTCTGTTATAAAAAAGTTATTAAATTCGTTGTCAGCGACAATTTTAACAGGTTTCCCTAGACTTGATACAAAAAATAATATTGCCTCTTTTAAGGTTGGTTTTGATTGATCTGTTATTACAATTCCAACTGCGTATTTTGAGAACTTGTCGATACAGGTCGCAACTTTTATATCATTAATAAAAAATATATCAATATGGAAAATCTCATTAATGTCTTCTGGTGTCTCAGATATTTTGAATTTGGGTTTTATTGGATTAGTCGAATGTTTGACTTTGTTGCAAATTTCACAATTATTAACGTATCGGGTTACTAAGTTTTTCATGTCGGGGTAATAAAAAATTTTTGATAGTCCTTTGAAAGTTTTATCAATTCCACCATGACCTATTTCATTTGTATGGTACATGCGAATTTGATAAACAGCTTCTTCTTCAGTTTGAATATCTTGAAGCAATTGGGTAATTCTGATAAACCTGTAACTGTTGTCAAATATTTCTTTGAGTTTTAATTGAAGTTTATTGTAAGAATGATCACTCAAATCTGTGTAGATAGCTATATTTTTATTTGGCGGTAACTTATCAACCAGTTAAGATATGTACTCATGAATATCTAGATCTTGTTCCTTTATTTGGAAACGAATTTTATTTAAAGGTTTTGGGAAAGTTCTGTTAGATAAAATTATTTGGTATTTATATTTATTTATATAATCTTCTGTTATAGGAATTAACAGATTTTGATTTTCCGTTTCTGAATGAATAGTAACATCATCCCTGTCTTCTGGTGGATGAAATATGGATCCTTCGTGAGCTTGTAAGGATTCTGGTAAATCTATTATATTTGGAAATTGAATGTTTTCCTCTCTACAGATTTCCCTTATTTCTTGTAGAGTTTTGTCATAACTATTTTCCCTTTCTGTTAACTGTACTTCTCCCAAACTAATGTCTTTATTTTCAATGATATTGTCTTTTAATCGAGACAAAAAATCTGCAACTTGATTATTTTTCCCTTTTACATATTTTATATTAAAATCATATTCATTCAATCGAAGTTTCCAACGTATCAACTTCTGATTAGGCTCATTTAGTGATTGTAACCAAATTAAAGGACGATGATCAGTTTCCAATTCAAAATTTCGGCCAAATAAATACGGTCTGAAATTTTTCGTTGCCCAAACTATTGCCAGCAATTCTTTTTCTATTGTACTGTAGTTGATTTCATGCTTGTTCAACGTACGTGATGCATAAGCTACTGGATGATTAGCTTGTGATAAGACTGCACCTAATGCATATTGAGATGCATCCGTTGTTAATGTAAAGGTTTTCGTAAAATCTGGGTATTTTAATACTGGAGGATTAGTAAGTAGTAGTTTTAATTTTGAAAAACATTCCGAATAAGAAAAATCGTTGATATTGATTTTAGTATCTTTCTTTAAATATTTAGTCATTGGTATTGTTAATGCGGAATAATCTCGAATAAATTTTCGGTAGTATCCTGTCAGACCCAAAAATGATCGCAATTGCTTAACAGTTTTAGGAATTGACAAATTTTGAATTTTTTCCAATTTATCCGGGTTTGGTTTTATTCCGTTCTTCGTCAGAATATGCCCTAAAAACTCGGTTTCATGTTTGAAAAAATTACATTTGTCGGATTGTACCTTTAAATTATATTCTTGAAGTTTATTGAATATTTTCCGTATTGAGACAAGATGTTCTTGAAGCGATGTGCTGAATATTAATACATCGTCTAAATAGACGACACAAATTTTATTTATATATTCTTTCAAAACAGTATTTATCATTCTTTGGAATGTAGCTGGGGCATTTTTAAGCCCGAAAGGCATTCTTACGTATTCATAGTGTCCATTATGTGTCGAGAATGCAGTTTTTGCTCGATCACTCGGTTTCACTAGAATTTGATGGAAGCCTTTTGCTAAATCTATTGTTGTAAAATAGTTAGCTTTTCCCAATTTATCAAACAAATCTTCAATATTAGGTATTGGAAATTTATCATTAACAGTAACCTCATTTAACTTTCTATAATCAGTTACAATTCTCCACCTATTTTGCCCGGAATTGTCTACCTTTTTAGGTACAATCCACAATGGTGCATTGTAGGGAGAATTTGATGGCTGAATTATTTTATTTTGCAGCATTTCTGCAATCTGTTTTTCTACTTCTTTCTGGTGGACTTGAGGGAACCTATATATTTTAGTAAAAATAGGTTTATCTGAAGTTAGCTTGATTTCATGTACCACAACATTGGTGGAAGTAAGTGTATCTCCTTCCTTATAAAATAGCTTATTATATTCTTTTAGTATTTTAAACAATTCCTTCTTTTCTTCGGGATTTAGATGATCCGTTTCTATATTTCTGAAATTATCTTTGCCTGTTGGCAATAACTGATTAATATCAAGGTGAAGACTTTGTGATATAACCTCAGCGTCTAGACCTTCAGTTATGAAAGGAACTTTATTATTATTTATTATAATTGAACCATCTAGGTTGTTAATTATGGCACCTGTAGGGGCTAATACATTTTGACCAAGTATAGCATCAAATTTCGAGTTTTCTAACTTTGTTATTTTCCACTCGATACTAGCATTTTTTTCATTGAATTCTTCAGGAAAATTAGTCCATATTCCTTTTTCTATAAGTTCTACTGAATGAAGACTAGTTAATTTTATGGGGTTTTGTAAAAAATGGAAAAATGTTTCTGGGAATATCTTCTTATCCATTAAAGATGTATTACAACCCGTGTCTATAAGACAACGAATTGTTTTATTTTTTATCGTGATTGGGATTATTGGAAGATCTTTTCCTGATCCCTTTGAGGTTGCTCCGAGGCTAATTGTCGAAAATTTTCTGCTTCTTGAGTATGGGCTGTACGCATACTGACATCCCTAATTGGAATTGAACTTGCAGTACGCATACTTTCATCTAATATGGGATTTTGAAAATTATTTCGATTATTAAAATAACGTTGCTGTCCTCTATTTTGATTATTATCAGTTCCGAAATTTCTATTATTCTGATTTGGGTGAAATTTTTGATAATAATTGTTGTTATTGAAATTTCTCCGATTGTGATTATTTTGGTAGTTTTGGTTTTGATTATTTTGGTAATTTTGGCTTGGATTATTTTGGTAATTTTGGTTTGGATTATTTGATCTTGAAGGATATTGAAATCTTTGATTGTTGTTATAATTTGCATTTTGATTTAAATTTGGTTTATAATGTATTGGATAATTGCTGTTGCGAAGATGTTCTACTTGCTGAAGAGTCGAGTAGGCATCATACAGTGTACTGCATTGACGCATTTCAATGAGGATTGCTTTATATTCCGGAATGCATGATTTAAAACGGGACAATGCAGAATTTTCATTGTATTGGGGATGGAATTGTGGAAATGAGTCCTTATGGGGATCTTGTAAATACTTCGTGTTTAATTTATTTAGAAAATTATTAATTTGTGTATATGTTTCACTGATATTTTTATTGTATTGTACCTGATTCATTCCATTAATTAAGGCATGATAAGGTTGCCCTATTCCAAAATATTGATATAAAAGTTCTTTTATGTCTAGCCATTTGGCAAAAGGAAATCTATTTATAACATTTTGTGGTTCACCCCTTATTTTAGTTTTAATTATTTCTTCTAAATATTCTTTTTGTGATTCTGTTTCGCAATGTTTTATGATTTGGTCAATTCTGCTACAAAAACTTTGAAGCGAAATTCCATTCGAAGAATTGGAATATTCGTCAATTCTATGAATTTCCCTAAGTATTTCATCAAAAGTTAATTTTATTTGTTCCCTTGGAGTTGGTGGCAACTCGCCTTCAATGTTAATATTAGGATTAATATTATTTTCGTGAGCTCTGAGTTGAGCGGCAATTTCCCCTGGGGTAACCATTTTATATTTTATGTATAAATTTACGTCGTACTTACGGTTTTGACTGCGTAAAAAAAAATGTTTTCTTTGCTTACTGTGCTTATGGATGACGAATTAAAGATGAATGACGAACTAAAGATGACTGATGTGTTGTGTACTTTGAGTTTGAACTTGATCCTTTCGAATTGTTGAATTGAGTCTTGAGAATTCACTTGCTGCTAAAACTGTATCTTTCTGATGTTGTATTTTCCTGCGTTGTTAGATCTCTCTACCGTTGTTGTTCTTCCTTTAGATTCTTCTCGGATGGTTGAATTGAGCCTGGGTTCCTCGGCTCGTTGAAGGAGCTGGATCCTTGCTCGGTTGCTGATTTTTCGTGGTAACGTTTGCTTTTTTTTTTTTTTTATTATTATTATTTTAGAATGTTTTTTTTTTCTTTAACATCCACTCTGATTATAATTATTAATGATTATTTTATTTTCATTTAATAATAATTATTTTACTATCGTAACTTTTCTTAATTTATTTATATTTGTTTTTCACTTCTGCTGCAACTTCTCACTTTTCACTTTTATAACTTAATATTTGTGTTTTCACTTTGAAAATTTTTTTTTTTAAATTATATTATTTTTTTCACTTTCTGTAACTTATTAAATTCTTAAAGTAGTTGCACTAAAAATACTGAGTTTGCCGACTGCGCCAGTTGTGACTAAGAAAAACACTTTTCTTTTTTTTCAACACGATTTATTCTATTCGAGTTGGGAGTCGTTTATGAACTAACTTAAAGTTTACAATTTTGGAACTTAAATAAAATTATCTTCTGTTTACATTCAAATATAATGGACTTGTCAATCTTCACCTTATTTGGAATTTATTTTATAGAATCAATTTAAAAGAATTGCGAATCAATGCACACTTCAAATAATTGGCTAATATGGTCAATAATGAGTGGCATCATTTCACACCTCTCCTAATTGATTATTGTGATCATAGATTGTTATGATTAAGAATGATGTGGCATCGTTTCACACCACTCCTAATTGATTATTATGATCATAGATTGTTATGATTAAGAATGATGTGGCATCGCTTCACACCACTCCTAATTGATTATTATGATCATTGTATAGGACAATGACGTAACTAGCATTGCATTTGACTATCGGAACAGATGTGAGACAAAATTTTATTTTGTTGTTTTTCTGTTGCTTTCGCTCAACCCGATTCGATGGTCGGGTACATTGCTGATTGTCGGTAACCGTGGGAAAAATGATTATGCCGTTGGTGTGCGGGATGAGCGAGGGAGATTTTTTTGTTGTTGCTCTCTGCTGGATAGTGGCGAGGTGGATGATTTTTTTAGGAGAAGAGTTGAATGCGCCGGTGGACGGCGGACTGATTTGAGAAAAAATCAGGAAGCAAAATCCGTGCTACCAGTATTTTGGTCTGAAACGGTTTTTTTTGTTTGTCGATATTTTCTTTTTTGGTACAAAGAATCCTTATTGGAGTTTGTGCGGAACTGTTCTTTGGTTGGCGCATTTTATTCATAAAGGTGCGTGTTTCATTCCGGAATTGTAATTGGGACGGCTACTACAAGTGCGATCGTAACGGAAATCGCCTTTCATCCTGGGCGGCGCATTTTATTCATAAAGGTGTGTTTTTCCTCTCCGGATTGCGTATTTAGGAACCCTAGTTCAGTTCGTCCCCATGCAGGTGACGAAATCGTTTAGCTTTTCTAGTGGCTAAGTACCAAAAAACCCTCGTTCAACTCGTCCCCACACAAGGGGACGAACTCGCATAGGGTTTCGAGTACATTTTGCGTCGAAAACAGCCAAAAACCCTCGTTCAACTCGTCCCCACACAAGGGGACGAACTCGCATAGGGTTTCGAGTACATTTTGCGTTGAAAATAGTCAAAAACCCTCGTTCAACTCGTCCCCACACAAGGGGACGAAATCGATTAGCTTTTCTATTGCCTAAACCGCCCAAAACCCTATCTTTACTCGTCTCTTTTTCTGTGGATGAGCACGCATAGGGTTTCTAGTAGATTTTTCGCATAAAACAGCAATAAAAACTTTGCGAGTAACAAGAGAGTTCCAAATCCTGAAAACATGGTTTTTCGAAAGTGTTTTTTTTTATACAGATTTGATTCTGCTTGGCAAAGCTGCAAGTCTTTATATGAATATGTACATACTTTAGGACAAATTTACTTGAAAAATAAAAATGTTTTGTTAAGAAAATTGTAAGGTGGGGAAAATGCTTTTTTAGATTGTGTTGGTACTTCTGTTTCTCTTGTCATTCAATGTATTCAGTAAAATAAGAGATCTTTACCGCTTATCTGACTGGGACTAAATCAAAAGCATTTCCGCTTTACATATTGCAAATTTTAGGTTTGAGATCCGGAAATTATGCTGTTCAGATAAGGTTGTTACTAGTAGCAGTGAGAGAAAATAAAATAAAATGAAAAGTCAATAATTCAAAATTTTCGTTTTTCTAATTTGATTTTTATACATGTTTAATCTCCATTTAAAAAATTCATAAGTTACACAAAACAAAAATTCTTAGTGTTTTTTTCGGTGGTGGTTCGTTGTCTTCAATGTTCTTGGATAAATTATGTAAACGTTTTTTTTGTTTTTTTTTTTTATTATGATTTTTAGTTGGTCGGCCAGATGGAATCCTGCTGCTTGAACCGTTTCTGGTTTTGCGTCGACTATAAGTAGTAGGTTGTACCCTTATTTTGCGAGTTCGTTTTTGAGCAGTTTTCGATGTCATAAATGAAATTATTTGTGACGGTGTTTGCAAGTTTTCGAGAACTGTAACGAATTTCGCGACTTGCTTTGTCACCGTAATGTCAAAGTTATGCTCAAGAACAGTTCCTAAACGCGAAACTTCGTTTTTAATTTTTATTATGTTATCAGTTAATTCGGTTCGGTCTTTGCGATCAATAGGGCAATTAAATTGATTCCACACATTTTCAAAAGGTATATTTCTAGTTTGGCTACAGCTCGATTTGCCTTCTTCCTCTACCTCGAACTCCGTAGCAATATCCTTAAAAAAACATTGGGAACATTGAGCGGTAAATGGTTAAAGAGATTAAACATGTAAAAGAAAAATTAGAAAAACGAAAATTTTGATTTATTGACTTTTCATTTTATTCTATTTTCTCTCACTGCTACTAGTAACAACTTTATCTGAACAGCATATTTTCCGGAGCTCAAACCTACAATTTGCAATATGTAAAGCGGAAATGCTTTTGATTTAGTCCCAGTCAGATAAGCGGAAAAATCTCTTATTTTACTGAATACATTGAATGATAAGAGAAACAGAAGCACCAACACAATCTAAAAAAGCATTATCCCCACCTTGCAATTTTCTTAACAAAACATTTTTATTTTTCAAGTAAATTTGTCCTAAAGTATGTATTCATATAAAGGCTTGCAGCTTTGCCAAGCAGAATCAAATCTGTATAAAAAAAAAACACTTTCGAAAAACCATGTTTTCAGGATTTGGAACTCTCTTGTTACTCGAAAAGTTTTTATTGCTGTTTTATGCGAAAAATCTACTAGAAACCCTATGCGTGCTCATCCACAGAAAAAGAGACGAGTAAAGATAGGGTTTTGGGCGGTTTAGGCAATAGAAAAGCTAGTCGATTTCGTCCCCTTGTGTGGGGACGAGTTGAACGAGGGTTTTTGGCTATTTTCAACGCAAAATGTACTCGAAACCCTATGCGAGTTCGTCCCCTTGTGTGGGGACGAGTTGAACGAGGGTTTTTGGCTGTTTTCGACGCAGAATGTACTCGAAACCCTATGCGAGTTCGTCCCCTTGTGTGGGGACGAGTTGAACGAGGGTTTTTTGGTACTTAGCCACTAGAAAAGCTAACCGATTTCGTCACCTGCTTGGGGACGAACTGAACTAGGGTTCCTAAATACGCCGTTTTGGCGTTGTTTCTACATCGAAGGACGCGTTTCACCCGTAGTTGAGCTTGAGACGGCGAGTGTGTCTGTGACGGAATCCGCGGTCTATTTTGGCTGCGTTTTTTTCTGAAGACGTGTGTTTCAAATGCGATTGAGTCAAGGCGACGACTGCGATTGGTTTCACGACTGAAAACGCAAATGCGAGTGCCATTCATCTTGGGCGTATGTTCACGCAAGTTTAATTTGTATACCTTGTGAATGATGAGATTTGTAACAATTTTCCGTACAAGATCTGTTATTTTTTACTATTTATTTTCAGTATAGCTTTCTACATTTGAGTTGAGGAACCTTCGATCAATCGTCGGCGACTTTTTCGCAGTAAATTCTATTGTTAAATTCCTATCAATTTTTACACATTTTTTTCAAATCTATTTCTTTATTCTCTTATTTTTTGTCTTCCTATTTTTTTTACATTTTTTTGAATTTCGTTTTTATGTGTTCTTTATTTCTCTATGCAACTTAATTTGTCAACTGAATATACTTTTTTATAATGGTTAAATAAATTTGTTTTATTATTGAGATGTTCCATGCCCCGAAGGATGCATACTCCTTCCTTTTCCCCTACTTTGATGGCAATTCGAGGAGCAGGGTGCTTTGGCTCAAAGGACCACGACATACGCTGGCCTGGCCGGGACCAGAGCCATCGAGCTAAAACCAACCTGGTAATGTAAAAAAATTGCAATGACGACGGCTCGGCAGGACCGTGGTTCGCAACAATTGTGATAATCACGGCCATATGTGCCGGAAGAAGCTGTCAGCAGATGTCAAATCTGTCAAAAGGAAAACACGGACTACGGTCGGCCGCGGTTTTTTAAACGAACCTACCGATAAATTGGTTATTACCATATATATATTTATTGTGAATGTTTAACAATTGATGATTGACTTTCATAATTTTCCGCGAAAAACTAAGAAGAGAATTTTAACATATGTATTGCTTACATCTCTCTGCCCGCGCGTGAGAAATGAAATGCCTCTGTTACAAAAAAACTAACTTTCAAGTATGTCTGAAATTTTGATTATGCGTGAGTTAAATGGAAAGAAAACAAGCTGTGTTTGAGGTATAAACAATTTATTAAAGTTTATACGCCGAGGTGATTTGATATGGACATATGAGACGCGGTATGATTTCAGTATCTGCGGCGCCAAATTCGGATGATGGCATTTCATTTATCTTCACTTGAGAGGATCTACAATTTGCGAAAGCGTGACGGTTATGACGGATATTCAATTGTCAAAGTTTGACTTTTCTATGGGGTAGTTGAGTTTTTCAAGGGGATTAGAGGTATTTTTTACCGCAGTTTCATGTGAATCAATAGCACTACATTTTAAATTTATCTGGCCTCGCTCCTCTAGCAAACATTTCAATTTTTTCTCGCAAAAATTTTCCGACATTTCATATGATTAACATCTTTGTTTAATTGGTAAAAAAGTCAAAGTTTTGGAATCTCCCCTCGGAAAATTTTTCCGAGAAAAAAATTTAAATATTTACTAGATAGCGAGGCCAATTAAATTTAAAATGTAGTGCTATTGATTCACATAAAACTACAGTAAAAAATACCTCAAACTCCCTTTGAAAGACTGAACTACCCCATAGAAAAGTCAAACTTTGACAATTGAATATCTGGAGAACCGTCAAAAAGATTTCAGATTCGATCCTCTCAGGCAAATATAAATGAAATATCATCATCCAAATTTGGTCTACACATTCCTACCAAATTTCATGAAAATCGGTTGAGCCGTTCGCGAGTTATTTAGTGAACAGATGGACAGACGGACGGACGGACAAAATCGATTTCATAAGGGTTTTTTGAAAAAAAATTTCTAAAAAACCGTAAAAACCGCGGCCGACCGTAGTCCGTGTTTTCCTTTTGACAGGTTTGACATCTGCTGACAGCTTCTTCCGGCACATATGGTCGAGTTCGCCGTGATTATCACAATTGTTGCGAACCACGGTCTTGCCGAGCTGTCGTCATTGCAATTTTTTGTTTTTTTTTTTACATTACCAGGTTGGTTTTAGCTCGATGGCTCTGGTCCCGGCCAGGCCAGCGTATGTCGTCGTCCTTTGAGCCAAAGCACCCTGCTCCTCGAATTGCCATCAACGTAGGGGAAAAGGAAGGAGTATACCCATCCTTCGGGGCATGGAACATCTCAATAATAAAACAAATTTATTTAACCATTATAAAAAAGTATATTTAGTTGACAAATTTACCTGCATAGATAAAGAGCACATAAAAACGAAATTCAAAAAAAATGTAAAAAAAATAGGAAGACAAAAAATAAGAGAATAAAGAAATAGATTTGAAAAAAATGTGTAAAAATTGATAGGAATTTAACAATAGAATTTACTGCGAGAAAGTCGCCGACGATTGATCGAAGGTTCCTCAACTCAAATGTAGAAAGCTATAATGAAAATAAATAGTAAAAAATAACAGATATTGTACGGAAAATTGTTACAAATCTCATCATTCACAAGGTATACAAATTAAACTTGCGTGAACATACGCCCAAGATGAATGGCACTCGCATTTGCGTTTTCAGTCGTGAAACCAATCGCAGTCGTCGCCTTCACTCAATCGCATTTGAAACACACGTCTTCAGAAAAAAAACGCAGCCAAAATAGACCGCGGATTCCGTCACAGACACACTCGCCGTCTCAAGCTCAACCACGGGTGAAACACGTCCTTCGATGTAGAAACAACGCCAAAAAGACCAACTGGCGATTTATTCGCAATAGAAATCGCCGTCGCAATCTAATCTGGAGAGGAAAAACACACCTTTATGAATAAAATGCGCCGCCCAGGATGAAAGGCGATTTCCGTAACGATCGCGCTTGTAGTAGCCGTCCCAATTACAATTCCGGAATGAAACACGCACCTTTATGAATCAAATGCGCCAACCAAAGAACAGTTCCGCACAAACTCCAATCAGAATTCTTTGTACGAAAAAAAATAGCGAGAAACAAAAAACCTTTTCAGTCCAAAATACTGGTAGGACGGATTTTGCTTCCTGATTTTTTCTCAAATCCGTCCGCCGCCCACCGGCGCATTCAACTCTTCTCCTAAAAAATCATCCACCTCGCCAGTATCCAGCAGAGAGCAACAAAAAAAAATCTCCCGTGCTCATCCCGCACACCAACGGCATAATCATTTTTCCCACGGTTATCGCTTTGATGTTACCGACAATCAGCAATGTACCCGACCATCGAATCGGGTTGAGCGAAAGCAACAGAAAAACTAGGGGGCTTCGCCCCCTGCTCGCTTCGCTCGCCAACCCCGGGGCCGAGGCTAATTTCGGGCGCGGTCGAAATTTGGATACCCATCGCTTGGGCTAAAAGTTTTTTCGGGCGTACCTATGACTTGTATTTAATCCCCCTCCTCATTCTTTTTCTTCCGTCTTGACAAAAGTTTTGGGCTTGGTTGAAATAAGTGGGCAAATAAAAATATTTACTTAGAAAATTTTATTGGGGTTGCCGGAGCATGACCCCACAGTACGATTCCATTCGTTTTGAACTTTTTAGTTGCTTTGATAAAGACACATTAATTCAAGGTTTTGTGAAATTGGTGTAAAAAATGTTTCTTAGAAGAACCAATATGGGGGGTCTGGTTTGTATGGCAGCCCCATGACCCCATGGTCCGATTTGATTCAATCTTACGTATGTTTTGTGTCATCAATAGAAATACATTTGTGTGAAATTTGCTTGAAATTGGTGCATAAATAAAAAAGTTTTTCTTAGAAGAACCTAATTTGGGGTGTTAAGTTTGTATGGCAGCCCCATGACCGCATGGTCCGATTTGATCCATTCTTGCATATATTTTGTGTTATCTATAGAAACACATTTGTGTGAAATTTTGTTGAAATTGGTACACAAATAAAAAAGTTTTTCTTAGAAGAACTCAAATTGGGGAGCTAGGTTTGTATGGCAGCCCCATGACCCAGTGATCCAATTTGGGTGAATCAAACATACAAACAGCCTGCAACAATAAGAAGCACGTGTGCGAAATTTCAGCTGGCTAGCTTCAATACCCGCCGAGTTAAACGCGTCGCAACAGACAGACAGACGGACATGCTCCAATCGACTCCCCAAGTCATGCTGATCATATATGTATACTTTTTATATGGTCGGAGATGCTTCCTTTAATGCGTTACAAACTTCATGACAAAGTTAATATACCCTTTCACTCTATGAGCGAAGGGTATAACAAAAAAAAAATTGTGTCTCTCATCTGTTCCGATAGTCAAATGCAATGCTCACTGTTGGTAACATCATTCGGCGTCATCAATTGGTTTGATTCCAACGGATGATGAGCAGACATCATCTTATCAGTTGACCCATATCGCCATATCGGATCGCCCCCACCTGATAACAACTTGCTTGAGTATTGATATTTCTTTTCGAGATGAATTGACGTCAAGTTCAATAGTTTGACCGTCGTTCGTGACACAATTTCGCCGCTCTAAAGCTCGTACCGATATTTAGCCAATATCACACTCCGAGTTCGCCGCAATATTATAATTCGGTTAAAGCTTGATCTGGTTCGAGTATATGAAAACTTCCGCTTGGCCATATGGTTCGAGTCTATGAAGACTTCCGCTTGGCCATCTGGTGGACAGAGTCAGGGCTCTAAGCGAATAGATAATCGTTAATAACTAACGAATAGTCGCGTTTTTCGTTCGCTCCACCCAAAAAAATGAAAATGGCTAACGTTCCCTTTCTATTGATACCACATTTATACCAATCCGATCATTTTTTGAACATCGTTCGCCAACTTGATAGTCCGAATGATAACTAGCTATAATTAAATAAAAAGGATAGCTCCCATTTTTTTAAGTGCAGAGCAAATAGGAGCTAACGATTAGCAACCGATCAAAACTATTCCGTAACGGTTTCGAGGTCGTGCAGAGATAATCTGATCTTTTTCGCCAACTTGATACTCCGAAAGTTCAACTTACTATAATTAAATAAAAAGGATAGCTCCCATTTTTTTTAAGTGCAGAGCAAATAATAGCTAACGAAAGGAGCCAATCGAAACTATTCCGAAATGGTTTTGCAGATAGTCGTTAGCCAACTTGATATAAGTATCCACCTCGCCAGTATCCAGCAGAGAGCAACAAAAAAAAAATCTCCCGTGCTCATCCCGCACACCAACGGCATAATCATTTTTCCCACGGTTATCGCTTTGATGTTACCGACAATCAGCAATGTACCCGACCATCGAATCGGGTTGAGCGAAAGCAACAGAAAAACTAGGGGGCTTCACCCCCTGCTCGCTTCGGGGCCGAGGCTAATTTCGGGCGCGGCCGAAATTTGGATACCCTTCGCTTGGGCTAAAAGTTTTTTCGGGCGTACCTATGACTTGTATTTAATCCCCCTCCTCATTCTTTTTCTTCCGTCTTGACAAAAGTTTTGGGCTTGGTTGAAATAAGTGGGCAAATAAAAATATTTACTTGGAAAATTTTATTGGGGTTGACGGAGCATGACCCCACAGTACGATTCCATTCGTTTTGAAGTTTTTAGTTGCTTTGATAAAGACACATTAATTCAAGGTTTTGTGAAATTGGTGTAAAAAATGTTTCTTAGAAGAACCAATATGGGGGGTCTGGTTTGTATGGCAGCCCCATGACCCCATGGTCCGATTTGATTCAATCTTACGTATGTTTTGTGTCATCAATAGAAATAAATTTGTGTGAAATTTGGTTGAAATTGGCTCTGAAATAAAAAAGTTTTTCTTAGAAGAACCTAATTTGGGGGGTTGGATTTGTATGGCAGCCCCATGACCCCATGGTCCGATTTTATCCATTCTTACATATGTTTTGTGTCAACAATAGAAATACATTTGTGTGAAATTTGCTTGAAATTGGTACACAAATAAAAAAGTTTTTCTTAGAAGAACTCAAATTGGGGAGCTAGGTTTGTATGGCAGCCCCATGACCCAGTGATCCAATTTGGGTGAATCAAACATACAAACAGCCTGCAACTATAAGAAGCACGTGTGCGAAATTTCAGCTGGCTAGCTTCAATACCCGCCGAGTAAAACGCGTCGCAACAGACAGACAGACAGACATGCTCCAATCGACTCCCCAAGTCATGCTGATCATACATGTATACTTTTTATATGGTCGGAGATGCTTCCTTTAATGCGTTACAAACTTCATGACAAAGTTAATATACCCTTTCACTTTATGAGCGAAGGGTATAAAAACAAAAAAAAATTTGTCTCTCATCTGTTCCGATAGTCAAATGCAATGCTCACTGTTGGTAACATCATTCGGCATCATCAATTGGTTTGATTCCAACGGATGATGAGCAGACATCATCTTATCAGTTGACTCATATCGCCATATCGGATCGCCCCCACCTGATAACAACTTGCTTGAGTATTGATATGTATTTCTTTTCGAGATGAATTGAAGTCAAGTTCAATAGTTTGGCTGATTTCAGATTGTAAGACGGAACCGGACGGGTAAACTTGCAAGACAAGAGAGCTTTTGTAGTGGCCAGTAGACAAGCATTGTGCATTTCACATTGTAAGAACGCGTCTTACGAAAGAAAAAAATCGTGACACGATTGTTTTTTTCTTACGAAAGAAAAAAATCGTGACACGATTGTTTTTCTTTCGTAGGAATCATACGATCGATAAGACGATTGCATCTACCAATAGTTCAGGCGTTCTGCAAAGACAATTAGCGCGTGTTTTACTTGCATTTTAATCTTGTTGACTCGTCACTTCATTGTACACTAACTTTGGAGCGTGCATGGCAACATTTATACATACTTGCTGTATGATTATTGTTCGCCGGTCCGTGTTTTGATCGGATAGTGTGAAATGATCATACGATGGTTCTTGTCGTGCAAGTTTACCCGTCCGGTCGTTTTCTTACAATTTGAATTCAGCCTTTGACCGTGGTTCGTGACACAATTTCGCCGCTCTAAAGCTCGTACCGATATTTAGCCAATATCACACTCCGAGTTCGCCGCAATATTATAATTCGGTTAAAGCTTGATCTGGTTCGAGTATATGAAAACTTCCGCATGGCCATATGGTTCGAGTCTATGAAGACTTCCGCTTGGCCATCTGGTGGACAGAGTCAGGACTCGAACCGAATAGATAATCGTTAATAACTAACGAATAGTCGCGTTTTTCGTTCGCTCCACTCCAAAAAATGAAAATAGCTAACGTTCCCTTTCTATTGATACCACATTTATACCAATCCGATCATCATCGTTCGCCAACTTGATAGTCCGAATGAAAACTAACTATAATTAAATAAATAGGATAGCTCTCATTTTTTTAAGTGCAGAGCAAATAGGAGCTAACGATTAGCAACCGATCAAAACTATTCCGTAACGGTTTCGAGGTCGTGCAGCGATAATCTGATCTTTTTCGCCAACTTGATACTCCGAAAGTTCAACTTACTATAATTAAATAAAAAGGATAGCTCCCATTTTTTTTAAGTGCAGAGCAAATAATAGCTAACGAAAGGAGCCAATCGAAACTATTCCGAAATGGTTTTGCAGATAGTCGTTAGCCAACTTGATATAAGTGATTCCTATCTATAGTGTTGCTACACACTCGTAATACAACATGCACTGCAACATTCTAAGAAGCTCGTGGATAAGTTTCGCAAGACGACTGTATCGGGTGGTCCATAGAGATATCTGAAAGCAAGATCAACCGCTGAATTTCGATAGATCTTTGAAGAGCTCAACCCGGGCGTGGAGTTTTACCAGTGAGTATCTAATATGTATTCCTGCAACACAAGAGTATAGGCGGAGTTTAGGTCATTTCGAAAACAGATAAAGTGACAAATGATGGCTGGTATATTATGAGATTGCTTTGGAAAACCGCCACTTTCAACGGTTATTTTTTGAACGAAATATCACGCGCCTGCCAAGCTTATCACGAGTCGCCCAGTTTCAGCGATTCCGACTAGGTCCAATATAGTAATATACGACGCGAAATATTCGCATACCGATTCCGCAGATACTCGGTGCACTTACAAGCCGGTTGCCATCGATCTGTATCGGATTTATATTTTAAAAGGCTCAGGGTGGTTTGTATTACACGTCGAGAGCGCTAACGATTAAGGCGGTACGAATGAACTTTTGGCCTCCGAACTATTTGACTTGATTGCAATTTTTGATTACCAACTGGAATATGGGTGCTGTTATTAATTAAGTATTTATCGATGCCAGATTTGCACAGGTTCAATTAATTTCAAGCTGCGGTGCGCTGTATCTGAAAAGTTCTCCTGAAATATGATCCTAATAAAAGTTTAATGCCACTCGTCGGCGAGCTTGGCCTAATTGAATTTCATTATATTAATAATAATAGTAATGAATGACTTTGTAACGCTGGTCTACGCAGGTGCTGCTTTGAGGATTGCATAAATTTATTACAATTATGTATGTTCGATATGCATAAATATTTGACATTAAGGCGAGCAATGATTAGCAAATGGACGATTTGCCCTCATTAGACATGAGGTAAAAGTTTAAAATTAATTTAGCTGTAGGGCTTCCAAATGCAAATTCACTAGAATCTTTGTTATTTCCGCTTGAGTACTCTCAAGGAAACGAATGCTGGTTTGGATGAAAATGTATATAATTAATTCGTAACATTGTTTCAATTCTGCCACCATTCATCCATATCGTTTGGAATATCATATCAACATTAATATTACGACATTAGCATAGACCTACAAGTTGCGTATTATCTTACAAATATGCATAATCGAAGCGGTGATCCTGATAATGAACAAAACAGCGTGTATTGGAAATTCGATCATACGAACAAGACCTTGCGCAATTTGCATTTGTAGAGACAATTCATACATGTTCGTACTTTGACAAAGTAAAATCGCGACCGCGAGTCTCGTGCTCAAATTGATACTTGATATGTGTCCGCGTTGTTCGTTCAAACATCTCAAATGAATACCAGCTTAGTACAGGTATGATATCTAATAGAGTTCGCCCCGAAGGTTGCAAACATGCATGCGATGCAAATCCAATATCAGGTGAATTGAATCTATTACACATAATCCGAACCTCTATGGTTGAGCAGTTTAACACTAGCGTTACAGTTACAGAATTTGAATAATTACCATCATTCGTGTAGGTACTGTATTCATTGTATCTTTTTGCGTGCGAAATGTATAAATTTACATGAATTTGAGTGCCAAAAACTTTTCATTCATTCTTATACGGTCCAATAAATATACACACATTCACTAAATGGTTGTCACTCAATGAACAAATTCGATGAAAGATAAATACGCCCCAATAGATCACGCTATACCACCCTCGCTGCTTTTTGGACAAGAGTTCAGATTATCACTCTCGAAAATAAGATATCCTTCAACATATGAGCGCGCACAGTATTCACCCCGGAGCGAAGACATTGCGAAAAATATGATAAATTGTGGAAACGCTAATTTGAATTTTTGAATTCGAGCTTTACTACGGAACGGAACCATAGAGGACCTATCGCGAAGCATGAACAGTATCTGTTGGGACACAAACATAAAATATATATGAAAACGCGATGTTCGTGCAAGCAACAGCGGGCCACCTGTATTTATAAATATGCAAGTTCAACAAAACGAACCCAGTGCATAAGATTTATATCAAAACTTAATTTGAATATAATGGAAATTAAGATATTGCCGATTAAATGCCAGGCCAGTTGGCTAAATGGTTTGAATGGTGCATGAAAGTGTGCACTTACATATGGGGGGCAGTTAATGGTCCTGAAATGGTCATTGTTGCATTCTGTACTGAAGCATTCGCCCGAGAGAAGGAGGACCCTATATCTTGGACGCGGTTGGGTCTGCACTGCAATGACTTTTTGCTTACAGGTTGCTATTAGGACACACAGCGTGAAGAGTGCTAGATGTGTACTTCACTTCAAAGCGGTTTGCAAATTCAAAACGAAGACGGTGGACAGAATGGTAGGTAATTGGTGATATATTTAGGTCGCCTTTGGTATGAATTTCGAAAGATATTGTTTGATGTCTGTGGCTTGGGTGAATTTCAAATGAGAAAAAGGATTGCAACAGACTGTATATATAATACAGACAGGGTGAAACCCGACAATTTTTAAAAAGTCGTAAAAACTCGCAAAATTAATGTGATAAAATTTTTTTGAAACAAAAAACACATTAGAATTGAGGATTTTAGATGACACATGTGTACCAATTAATGAGTCACAATCATTTTTAACACCAAACAGTTGGAGTATAGTTTCTGGAATTTGTTATAAATTTTTAAGTCTTTCCGGCTGATCCAGTTCAATTGAAAATCGCTTGTCTGAGGACGAAAAAAACTATATAAAATTATCTTTGCAATGATATATAACACATTAGCGTTTAATTGAACATTTCGGCGTTAGACTAGAACATAAATTAGAATATTTTCATTTTAAACCTTTTTTAAAAGCTCCATAAAAGAATGCTACATTTTAAAAGAATGCTACTTCAGCCGTAAAATTTTGTACAAGTATTCACAATAAGTTCAAGATCATTTTAAGCTAAACATTGAGTCGCTCCTGCCAAGGAACCCCATTATCCCCCCATTTAAATTTTTCAAAACGGCATATCCATAACTCCCCCCAAAATTGGAGCAGAGTGCCAAATTTTGGTTTGTTGCGATTGGAGTTCATAGTCATCTCACTCATAAAAAATCAGCTCATTCGGATAAGAACTAAGGGTATCTCCTATACAAAGTGACCCATAAGGAGTTTGTTCTACGTTACTACTCATTTTAACCCTAGAGAGATAATCTACGTCGAATCGACGTACAGAAATTTTTCATTTTATTATATCTCATTAGTGAAGCTTCATAATTTGTTGGTTCCAAGATTTAACTCAATTCATGTCTGTAGGCGTAATTACGTGGCAAAATTATTGGCTTGGGTGCCACACAGCCTAAGATATTGGGGGTCATAAGTCAAATATACGTCGAATCGACGTATGATTATCTTTAACAAATTTGTACTGAAAAATATTTTAATTGCCCCGAATTGACATTTTTATAAATCTTCATAATGTGAATGTGTATTCACTTGGATATAACCACTAAAAGCCTGTTTCGATAAAGATATCCTTTATTTTAATCTATTGAAAGGACAGTCCACTTTCTCCTAGTACCACTTTTTTAAAATTAATATTATATAAACAAACAAATGATAATTTTGCAAAACCACGAGTTTAACAGATTAATATTAAATACAAATGATTATATATCTACCTTTTAGCAACATGTTACTCTTAACAAAGAAGTTATAAGGATGTTAACTAGCAACACGTCGAATCGACGTATGATTATGTTTTCAGGGGTAAAAAATATGATTATCTCTCTAGGGTTAAAAACTGTAGAACAAAGTTGTCTTGGGTCACTTTGTATGGGAGGTACGCTTAGTTTTTATTCGAATGAGCTGATTTTTGGTGGGTGGGGTGACTATGACCTCCAATCGCAACAAACCAAAATTTGGCACTCTGCTCCAATTTGGGGGGAGTTATGGACATGCCATTTTGACAAATTAAAATGGGGGATAATGGGGGTCCTTGACCGCAGCGACTCAATGTTTACCTTAAAATAATCTTGAACTTATTATGAATACTTGTACATATACATTACGGCTGAACTAGCATTCTTTCAAAAGTTATGGAGCTTTTTAGAAAGGTCTAAAATGAAAATATTCTAATTTATTTTGTTAGGCTAGCGCCGAAATATTTAATTAAACTCTAATGTGTTTTATATCATTGGAAAGGTAATTTTATGTAGACCATCTTTGTGTATCTCATGCCGTTTTTGAAATAATCGCAAAAAAAAAAAATGCCTCCTTCCTTTTTTTTTTAAGGTTGCGGAACCCCAATCGGTTAGGACTTTTTATGCCATCATCTTGGGACCATCCCCAACCATAACCAAAAAAAAATTCCGATGTAGGATTTTTGCCGTTCGATGGCCATATTTTGGTCCAATTTTCTTAGACTATAAGACAAATTTTGATGAAAGTACATATTAAACTTCTTGGTAACCACAGCGGAAACTTTTCAAGTGCTCCTCCCGTATAAGATGACAGAAAGAATTAGCGAGCAAAACCAGCGTCCACTCGCCAAAGGTTGCAAGCCGGCCGGGACGCTAAATTTTAGAGGCAGCTTTTTGGTTAGCACTTGAATCATAAAAAGTCAAAAGGAAAAAATCAATATGAATTTCGAATTAGTTGAAAGGAAACCATAGAAATTACAGGGTAAAATAAAATGACGCAAGGTGGGAAACAAACTGGAACCCACAAAGAGCATTATACAACTGTTGCGGCCATGTTTTGCTTAAGACGGCAAAACAGGTTTTTATGGTTAACTATTTAATTAGAAATCGCGTTGAAATTTTTTTTCATTTATCAAATGTAACATGTAACATGTAAAGTACTTGGCTTTGAAGTGACCGATTGATACAAGATGCTGCTTTAAGTAAAAGTAGTCAAATATTATGTCTTTAATGCCAGCAGCCACCCCACTTGAGAAAGTAAAGAAGGATAATTGGAGGATACCACTTAAAGACTTTCATTGCAGAATTATTTGGTAAAATTGGAAATGTAGTTCCTCTTCGCTAGAATTAAGGATTGTAATTCAACCCTAATTCTTGCTAAGTGGAAGAGTCACCAAATTTTTAAATAGATGATGAAATATACCATGTGATTAATTTTTTGTATTTAAGCGATATGCCCCAATTTGATTTTTTTTTTCTGTTGAATCACAGTTTACTAAGTGAATATTGTATCCTAGTAAAAATTCGTATTAAATGTTTTCATATAGTAAAGAATCGTATACCCGCCGGTGGTTAGCCATATGGTATACTCTACAGGATTTGAAAATTGAAAATTGAAAAAAAAACATAGTTAAATCATTCACCGTGTACATATATTAGAAATTAATATTTAAACTATATGTAGTATTCATTGAAGTCATATAAAAATAAATTTATACAAAAATATACACTTACGGACTATGGCTTTTTCCCTTTTACACACATTATTCACAAACTGGATGACTCTATGCATTATTCGTATATGCCGTTCGAAAGCTTAGGAAATCTTTGGATCTTTTGTGAAGTTTACAGATTTGCCACTCCAATGTACCGTTACGAAATTTGGGTTTAATTTTGACATTAAAAGTTGAAATTGAAATTTCTACAAAATTCAAAACATTGTATCTCGGAAGATAGGAAACTCTTCGCATCGTTCGATATGTCCTTTATTGGAAATTTTGTGTACTTTCGTACTTTCAGAAGAATATAAAAAACATGGATTTGGGTAAACTGGAAGCTGGAAAATATGAGTTTTTCGAAAAAAGTCCCAAGAAATAATTTTGGTTACATTTTTCCTAAAACATCCTGTAGAGTCTACCATAGGTGTATGGCTAACCAGCGGCAGGACACCCTGTATAATCCTTCAGAACATCAAACCCTTCGAAAAATGTTCTATGAAATTTCTTGGCCAAGGGAAAAACTTTCATTACTTACTAATTATCGTTTTCGATCATTTCCATCCACTTTCAGCAGAAATTCAATTTAATTTCGCCTGACCTCTACGCTGATGAATTCCTTCAGTTGGTTGCATTGATTCATCAAGCATTGAGGGATAAATGAGACTACAAATTTGCAACAAGGGCTCGGTTGTCATGAGCAAGGTAAGTATGATGAAGCCACAGTCTTAACTAACAGAGCGATAGCAGTCCACGTTAATTTGACTACGGTCATGCTAATACCACGATTTAACCAGGTTCTCCGATTTAACTCTGATACCATAACCTAATAAATTTTCTAAGTGCCACATTTATTAAAATAAGCCACGCACGTAAAAACCAATGAAGATATCTCCTTCCGTGAAGAGATGCGGTTAATTGAAACTTAACGTTAGTAATAAAATCGAGCACCAATCTTTGGCTCCGAGCAGAGTTTTCTCAAATTTGTTAAGTGTTTTAGTGGGAAATTTAGTTAAAAAGCCGGTAGTTTCACCTAAGCCATATAAATATTTTTTTGACCACGATAGGAAATATTTTGTTGGAGGAACTCAATACTAAGCCTTAAATTTGGAATTAAAAAAAAAACTCTCTACATGGCCTATTTGAATTGTGATGAATTGGGCTTGAGAGTCTGAATGAATAGTTTTCCACAACATGCCAACTGGACCTTCAGTGCCTCAGTGCGAGATTCGATTCCTTGAATTACTACAGCGTTGGTTCAAGTTCAATTGTGACCATGAATTTTTATTTTTGTATTGTCTTTACAAAACTGCACATTTTTCTATGGCAGTCAGTTCCAAAATGGATATCGTTTTCGAGATACTCGCTGTTACAGCAACCACTGCCTGGTATAGTAGGTGTACCTAAGTGGCGGCAAAGTTGCTCTTTCCTGGGGCGGCGTAAAGCTAAAGCAGCCGTTTAGCAGAACAGCCGCAGGTTGGTTTTATCACTGAAATTACAACATGGGAGACAACATGCCGAATCATACTCGGCTTAGCAAGTGCAACAATGCTACCTAAATAGACAAACTCGTCTACAGGTTGTCCACTAGTACCTCTGGGGAGAGTAGGGACCCCAGTCAGGCTAAGGATTTTAGTCTTACTTGTGTTGATCTTAACCCTGACAACCTTTGCTTCTCTGCCCGTGCGCCCATCGCTCAAATATAAGGCACAAATTAGATAGACTTCGGATTATGTGCCGAAAGTATGATACCTGTCTCTTTCAGCCAGGTGAGGTTTTCTCCTTTTCACCTTGATTATATAATTATTATAATATATCATAGCATATACGTAATATACAGCCAATGCAATAAAAACACACGTCTGGACAAAATTTCAGCTCGAAATCTTCAAAACTGAGAGACTAGTTGCATTATAAACAACAAGACATGCGCGGAAGCCAAGATGAGTACCGCAGGGCTTTTGCTTGCCACTGGCCTGTGATCAGTTCGCTGAGATACTCAGAGTCAAGTACATGCATTTTTGTCTAGTAGTTAGTCTCCCCTATCTACGTATTTGAATTCTTATAACTAACATGAGTAGAATACCTAGGACTTCTTCTTTTAATAAGGATTGGGATTAACAATTCTTTTTTATCGAGTTTGACCGAAAAAGTATTTGTTTATTGTGTAACGCCTGTGCAGCAGTACCTAAGAAAAACTAACATAGAAAGACAATTCAATACTCTGCATGAGTCGTTGTGTAACAACAGTTTTCTCCCAAATTCTGATATCCGCAAGAAATGTGTCAGCGAATTCAAGACAAATTTAACAAAACAACAAAGTGTTTTTACCAGGGGAGCTCAAATTGCGAAAAGTGCTACTATGTTGCATCTCTGAAGGTTTCTCATTTGTTGGCTAAGAGAAGAAATCTTTTTTTTAGACGGGGAAATAATAAAGAAAGCTTTTTTAATTGCTGCTGATACCGTCTTTCAAAATTTTAAAAACACAAGGGAAATTGTTAGCGCTATTGAGGCGATACCATAGTCAGCACATACAGTGTCGAGAAGAATAGAAGTTGTCGCTACTAATATGAAATCGGGGTAGTTTTTGCGGTTTTAGGGACACGGAAAATTACGGAAGAGTTCAGATATTTTAAGAAACCTCTGGAGCATGCAAGTGCATACGATCTGTTTCATTGCAATGCCTAAAATTTCTGTAAGGATCCATACCCTCTTTGGGGCTTGAAATACACTTAAGGGTTGTTTTTAAACAATGGAGGAGTGCGGCAAATTTTTTGCTTTTGCCATTGAATCACGGCAAATTCGCGACATTTAATGCACTATAGTGATCATCGAAATTTAAAAGGGGTAGTGCTAACTTGACAGACATTCAGATCGTTGATTTTGTGCGAGAGTATACTTAAATGTCAAAGCTTCATCACACAAGTTCCACGGCGTCCCGGCAAATAAAGTGGAATGAGCAAAAAACTACCATCGGAAATACGATTCAATTCTGCCCAACTTCGTTATAAACTTTACGGTAGGATTTCGTTCTGGGTGTTTTGTTATTATGATCACTTTGAATAAAACATCCGCTTGACTATAAAAACTTAACTTTATTCATGATATTTCTGGATGTCTTTTTTTCACGTGACGATGTCACCTGCACAAGCGTACACAGCCAACCGGAACTCCGATCCGAGCATAAACTGTGCTCAGCTCTGTTACAAAACATGTTCTAGTACATAACACGGGGGAGGGTTGTCTAGGACTCCCGAAATTATTGTGGAAGCGTAGAGGAGCAGTAACGCTGAACAGCTAAAGAGATCGGACTTTCAGTTGAATAAAGAGGATAGCGCTTGGGTTCCTATTTGGAAGAGAAAAAACAGCTTAAGAGCTTGGGCCCCTATTTTAAGGAAAAGGAAAAAAATGTACTCCTAAATGTCTCCAGCCGACTGTCGGATAATGTTTCTTTCTATGGATGCTGTGGATGTGAGATAAGAGGCTTCTCGGTATGTTTCGGCAGGAGATGCGATCCTGTAGAACCAAGCAAAGCCAGAATTCAAAACGGACATTGATCTCGCAAGTGGAATATGCAGTCCAAAAGCCAAAAATAGAATCACCAGACGATCAGGGGCCATTTTTCGTTAACTGGTGTGGAAAATCATTCTCGACAATCCAACATTGAACTGAGGCCGCAGATATGTTAGTGACATCCAATTCCCAAGATCTTAACTGCTTTTTTGTTGAGGTGTTGAGCACGCTCAGCAATGTTATTTATCCCCATAAGTGGGTACTCGTTTAATATGTGAATGAGATCATAGTTTGTCACAAGGGGCGTGAGTTCGATAAACACCATAAACTGAACTCGTTCACGATGAGTCTCGAACCCATGACCCTGTGCAAAGAAGGTGCGCGCACTGACGATTACACCAGCTAGACTACTCTAAATTTTGCCTAACAATATTTTCGTGACCAACGATTTCACCTCCTAAGAAAATCTTGATGTTGAAAAAATTTCGGGTACTTAATCTAATTTCTATATAGGAAAACTCCCACCTTTTTTACAAAATTCAAAAAGAGATCAAAGAAAATCCTTTCGCTTGTTGATTTAAGATTGAAAATCTCTCATTTGGCAACTTTTCGCACATTTCAAATAACTATTAAGAACATTGTGCGTATTAAGAACATTTCGAGTTACGTAAAATTTCGACTTACGTATAGACCTTTGGAACGAAATGCTTACGTAAGTCGAGGAGTAACTGTAACTCTATTAGGGCGTCTGCAATGAAACACCGTTTGTTTCTGCAGCTTTTGCAAGGTGAAAATGTTGAGTACGCTGACCTAATATAGCATACAGAAGTTCGATGGCTGAGCAAAGGCAAAGTTCTTGTACGCTTCATCGGTTAAACGAAATCAAACAGTTCCTAGAATCTAGAAAGGAAGATTATCCACAGTTGACTGATCACTCATGGCTAAAGATTTGGGATTTCTCACTGATGAAACAACTGAACTGAACCTGGAAATGCAAGGAAAAAACCGTAATGTTGCGAAAATGGTTGGATCCGTGAATACATTCAAAGCCAAATTAACTCTATGGAAATCCTATTTATTGAGAAATTCCACTTCATACTTCCCAAATTAAAAAAAAAAAAGTTTGATTGATCGTTTGCCTCTCATTTAGATTCACTTTTGGAAGAATTTAATTGTCGTTTCCAACAATTCATAAACCCTGAGCATATTTTGGAGTTCATAATTAACCCATTCGCAGAAAGTATGATGTTTCGGGAAAAATATAAAAATATTTTGGTATAGAAAAATACGACAAATTAGAGATGCAAATACCAACCATGAAGAATGACTTGAGCCTGAAAGCTTATATGAGGGATGAAAACTTATTGAATATTGTTGATGAAAATAAATATCCGAATTTAAGAGAATTATCTCTTAAAATACATGCGTATAGTGTATCGACATACGCATGCAAATCCATATTAAAAATAAGTAATCTTATTAACTGTGTACCCCAAATGCTTCCGTTCTAAACGAAGCAGGAATCTCAGTGACGGAGTGGCCAGCAAGAAGCCCTGACCTAAATCCCATTGAACATTTATGTCTTTTCGGATTATTAAACTGTTTTAAACTTTTTCCCTTCCAATTTAAGTTTTTGAGTTCTTGTGTTTTAAAGAACAGCGTTTGGGGTGGGTCGATTTCTTTGCTCCCAAGTGTATATGCACCAATCCCAGTTTCCTCATTTGAATCTTTACACGATATATCGCATTCTTCACACGCCCGATAGTCAAGATCATCGAAAGATATCTAATGATTCAAATACTCGTACATTTCTGTTCTATCTGCTAAAATACTTGTTGTTACCATAAACTCTTGCACAACATTTGCCCAGCCATAGAATATCGCACTTATCCATCTTGGGGTCTAGTCTGTGAAACTGCATATAATGTGTCTCAACATCGACATCCTCCAGCATCGAACATAATCGTCGCAAAGTGTAACAACGAAGGTGAAGGGACATTACGAACGTATCTATTTAGTGGCTCAACTTAAGTGTTGGATTGGCTGTCGTCAGTTCAGTGATATTGTTATTCAGGACAGCTATCCTAATCATGGCAAGATTGGTGTGATAGTGATTTTCAAAAGGCTATTGACAGATTCTTTTACATATCGCCAGGTGAGATCTTTTGTCGGCGTCCCCGTATAGACGTGTATGCTATGTCCGACGATAAGATCAAGGTTTAAGTCTGTCAACTTGAAGTCGTAGAGTATGGTGCAGATATCCCATTAGGAGCAGCTAGAAGAATGGAGCACATTCATATACAACATATTGGCAAATGCACATGAAGGAGGCTATCGATTATAGACCAACTCCCCTGTTTGTATGAATTTCTTTTTTGCAACAAATAGACATTGCAGTTTGATATAAATTTCCGTGCAGCCAGAAGAAATCTTAATAAAATGCCGGTACGAGTATACGCTAATGCAAAAATTGATTTGATAAAGGCGCCCAATTATTTGAGCGAGCGAAATCATGATTTATTACTTAATTGGTTGCCAGCTGGAGTTGGGCATTCATCGACAGCGGTCCATTGATCTCTAAATTGACTGAGCACAAAGCCGACCAGCCGTGCCCACTGACTTGCACTTCTGATTGCAGAAGGTGATAGATATCGATTTTGAAATCCGCTGTCGTGGTATTGTTTAGTCCGCACGGATGCTCTCATGCACCCTGGAAGGCAAAAAGCCGGATACCTTTTATGGACAATGCAAAATTCAAAATAGCTTCCATAAACCGCAGTGACGGAAAAAGATAAAGCAAATGACCCGGACAATGACACAAGAATTGAAATATCCATTCTGTCGGAAATGTCTCAGCTGTTATTTTTTTCGACTCGTCGCCGAGATCAGCGGCATGTCAAAGTTATTTGTTACCAGTCATGATGAATTGCTACTGATCACAAATCTCTATAGACAAAGACACTCGCAGTTGGCCAATTGCCAGGTGAGATTGAAACTATGATAGTGGTCCAAAACTAATTTACTTCAACCCGCCATTAATCATGGCGACCGATGTGCATACGATTACGAGCCAGCCAAGCCATATTGAGTTAAGAAAATTCCATCCAGAAGCCATTGCGTTTTATGGCAATTGCCAGCAAAAGTGTTTGAATTAGTAACACCCCAAAGCTTATCGATATTTTAAGTGCAGGATATGTTGTTCGAACACTGGTTAGCGACTAAGTTTACACTCGCTATGCTGATATTGCTTTATTAGCAAAGTATGTACCTACATGTTCGAATAGTTGACCGCGGTACGGATCTATTGAATTGATCTCGATTAAGCATATCATTAATCATTGCAAAATTAATAGGAAAATTGATTTATTGTTAATAATGTGTACTCTCCAATTATTTTATTAATACATATTTGAGAAATACCGATCTGATGATTTCAGAGTTGACGTCTAAGCTATGGTACAATACATTTGTCAACTACATACTTGGATATGAGTCCACTCTAGCGGTTACACTGATCAGGGTAAAAAAAAATAATTAATCACACATTCCCTAATTTTAAAATCTATTTAACATCCAGATCCCTACCTTTTATTTTACTTACTTACGTAATTACACCTTTTCCTGCTCCATTTCGGTTTACGCTGGTGGTGGCAAGATTGGAGTGAGAGGTTTCCTCCCTTCCAACGTTTCGCGACAAATTTTAGTGTTACTATTCTTATATTCAGCACAATCTTTCCGTGCCGGACAAATTTCGAAGGGGTGCAATTTGTCGACCGAGCTGGCCGAACTTGGCCAGGTATGATAGGTCACCTGGGGATGCACAAACATTTTATCCCCTTTGTTTTTTTGTGATATCTCTTTTGACATGTATATGTCTTTGCGGAGGCTACCTGAGAAATACTGGGTGTCGTTCCGTGAAAAATCGTCACGAAAAACTGTAACGAAAACGTTTCACACTTAAAATCGACCTTCCCGTAGTTCGATCTTCACCAAATTTGGTACACATTATCCTTTGATCGCTCTGACTCAGAATCGACAATCACTATTTCGATAAGTTGCGGGAATAGCGGTAAATTCACCATTGAAGCGAACGAAAATTCATCTTTCAATTGGTTCTCCTGGCTCTCCCCGTGGACCGATGTCGACGAAACTCGGAGGGAAGTTAAGTGGTGCGATCCTTAATATTTTGGTGCCAGCACTTTTTATGAGGAAGATGTCCTTGGGCACAAAATGTCCTTTTTCTGTGGGAATGCATTATAGACATTATGTATAAGGATATGGATATCAAAATACAGAATCCGTTGTGACGAGTCTTGTAGAATCACGACAAATTGATTTTGAGTTTTGTTAAAGGATATTACAACCAAAAAGGACATTTTTCTAGCATAGCAAACAGAGTATGGGCATTATGGGTGTCGTTCGAAAGGTGATATTTGAGACACTGTATGTGATCGATTTCAAAATATTTTTTTTTTGAAAAAAAAAAGAAAAAAAATATCTCATGTCTCAGGGGAGGTTCGAACCATGGTCCAAACCGTCGTCAATTCCTTCCAAAAAGTCAACAACGACCACCAAACCGCCATGACCACACTGCGCCTTATCAGTACGAATAATTTTAGTGATCATCATCCTCTGGTCTATAGCCATCACACAGTGCAGTATAGTTACGTGGAGACGTGCAACGGATGGCTGATGCAAATGCCTGGTACAATTGTAAATGGCGAGCAGGTATAAATTGAATGAGAATTGATGAGAGTAGAAAATCAATAGTCGTTTTAGTATGATCACCAAAATCAAAAGAATGTTCAGGTAACTAAATAAAAAAGAAAAAAACATACGGCCCTGTTGCGACTCGAAAACACCGCCCCCTGCACCAAACACCTATCACCCAACCTGCTCGGCTATGCCGACCTCGAAGATGGGAAGTAAATCTTGTGATCATCACAGATTATCTCGCACAGGTCGGTGCATGCAGGCAGAACATAATTGCCATTGTGGTCGTCGTCGTCATCGTTAGTTGAACAGCTTCTATGGGCAACGGAAGAATGATCTGTGTGTTCGGACGGAGCGTTGTGTGACGAGGCGTTGTGGGACGGAGCGTTGTGGGACGTTGGTTGACAGTGGTTGTACAGCCACTGAACGTTGAAATGCAACAGTACGTAACAGTGGTTGTACAGTACGTACAATGGTTTTGGAGCCACTGTACCTTAAATGTTGAAAAGAAGTGGTAAAAAAAAAATGTTTTAGAGACTTAATAAAAAGAAAAAAAATCTGACTTCCGTGCGGACTCGAAACCATCACTCAATGCATTGAACAACTGTCATCTAACCTACTCGGCCATGCCGACCTCTATGATGGCAAGTAAATCTAGGGATCATCACAGATTATCTCGCACAGGTCGGTGTATGCAGGCAGAACATAATTGCCATTGTCGTCGTCGCCGTCGTCGACATCGTCATTGTTAGTTGAATAGCTTCTGGGCAACGGAAGAATGATATTGTGTGTTCGGAACATTGTGGGACGTTGGTTGACAGTGCTTGTACAGCCACTGAACGTTGAATTTTGAAATGAAACAGTACGTAACAGTGGTTGTACAGTACGTACGTACGTTTGAATATGATCATGGTATGATTGCTAGATTTATCGTAATAACATGTAGTCGATGTAGCCTGGTGGGGTATCCGCCAAGCTTGGTGCGTAGGGCAATGTGTTCGAGTCCCACGCAGCATGCATTCTTTTTTTCTTTTATTTGTATCCAAAACATTTTTTTTAGCTTGGTGATAATTATTTGGACATAGTAAAACACTTGTGATTATTTCGAGGCAATTAGGATTTGTACGCTGGGTTGTTCCGTGAAAAAATATGTGACTTTGTAAAGCATAGCGAAAACCTAACGAAGCTTTAAGTAGTTTGATCATTGCTTAATTTGGTATGTATTCATTTTCCTTTGACCACCCTTGCAAAGAATCGACAATCACTGATGAGTTGCGGGAATAGCGGTAAATTCGCCGTTGAAGCGAATGAAAAGTTATCTTTCAATTGGTTCTCTTGGCTCCCCCTGTGGACTGATTTGGATGAAACTCGGATGGAAGTTAAGTGAAGCGATCCTTATTATTTTAGCGTCGGCACTTGTTATGAGAAAGATATCCTTGGACAAAAAATGTCCCTTTTTCTTTGGGAATGCATTATAGTCGATATGCATATAAAAATACCGTATTCGGTGAGTTGAGCCCTTTAAAATCACCACAACCTCATTTTGGGTTTTCAAAGGATATTATTATGTACCACCAAAAAGAACACTTATCTAAGGAAACTAAGAATGGGCATTATGGTTGTCGTTTGAAAGTCGATATTTGGGGTACTGTATGTAATCGGTTTGAAAGGATTGTGGGGCTTCTGGCTTCTGGAGTGACAATATAGAGGCTGATGCAATGTGGATTATTTTGTAAGCAATAACGTAGACATATACATGATCTAAGATTTTTCCCCTAAGGGAAAACTTCTCGGTGTTTTTTATCCTTTTTTAATCCCTTTAATATAAAGGACAAGGGGCAGCAGCCAGGACACACCCCGCCCAAATCTCCACCCTGAGCTACAGCGAGGCGCATGTCACTGCTGATTCGTTAAGGAGCTTTTTCGTTGGCCTAACCAGCATTCCTCATTGCATATTAAGGTTAAAAGTCACATTATCTCAAAATCGATAATTTGGGAGTTTCACGGGTCTGGCATGTATTGCGATATTATGATCCCGAATGAAGAAATTCGTTTTAATCCTTCCGTAAAGATAGGTCGCATGGCTTACACTATGTGAGTAATAAAATCTATTTGACCCAATACCGTGTGTCGTAAGAACAACTTGTTGCTGACAAAGTCTAGTTCTAAACACAATATATCAACGGTAAGCATCTAATATCTTATCTCTGTCAAGTTATTTGAATGCGATACGCATAAATTGTGAGTGAGACCTTATACGCTCTGCTATGGTGCGGTTTCTGCTAGAAAACTTATCTACAGTACAAGACATACTACGTATGTTTCCAAATCGTCACCCCAAGGCTGTGGAATTTGTGTCTACAATGTTCCTTCCAATCTAAGTATATTCCAAGTTTATCGCGAATAGATCAGTGTGCAATACATGCAAGAGTTCTAGGTCGAATTTATATTGGTACATTTACCAGATAGTAAGTTGCAACACGGACGAATAGCTTCAGGGAAATATGTGTCAATATGTCAGCAAGTTAATATTGAGGATCACCAATTCCGATCCATTATGATTCGATTTTGGAAAACGTCGAAAATTACAGAGCGATTATCGATGTAGCATTTTGCTAGAGACTTACTTACGCGGAAATCATTTTCATCGAGCATCATTTGATCCCGCGATCATTCTATCATCCGCTTCATTCACGTTAATTAAGGATCTAACGTTGTATTCATCGCAGTAGTGGCTTGCTTGTTCACCTGGTGTACCTGCTTCATTCATTTTTCAATGCAATGTAATTCGCCGAAGCTCCTATAATTTCGCCAGTGCTACTCGATATTCATCTTTTCAGGTAACAAGATGATAGCACGCATCCATTATAATGGACTTGGGCTAAACGTTCACGTCATCCGGATAGTGTACGAGTATGTTTAGGAATGAGGTATGGATAGGAACTCAATATGTACGGGCAACAGCATGGCACGTTACCATCAGGGAGCACTAAGGTCGCCATAAATATCCATGACCGAACTATCATCCGCATGCACTCGATAAATTTTCAGCTATGATTTCAGTCTGCGGATTAAGAGAAAGAAAAAACATGCTGACGTGATGAAGGATGGTCTTCTAATAATCGCTAACTGTGAGGTGAGTAAAATGCACCTGAACGTAATGCAGTATGATGATGATGTACCGGGTAGTACGGAGTATTCAGCATTCTTTAAGTGACCGCGCGATGCATACTTCATTATCATCTGACACGAGGTAAAGGTAACTAGGTCCATAAGTGCTTTTATGTAATTTAGGAATAAATAGTTATGTTAAAACCGGGTTTTAGAAAATTAAGCCGATTGCTATTCTGTTGGGTTGAAATTCGATTTCGTAAAGTATTGATGGTACTGGTGTCAAACCTTTTCTTTAATATCTTTGGCCGGCTGTAACTTCCGAACGCTGAGCCTTAAAATTTTTCATAAATATGGCCACTTCCGTGCTCTACAACAGTTCTGAATTCCACAATTTTTCATAATAATTCGCGAGGTATTCAAAATTCAAAATTCAAAATTCAAAATTCAAAATTCAAAATTCAAAATTCAAAATTCAAAATTCAAAATTCAAAATTCAAAATTCAAAATTCAAAATTCAAAATTCAAAATTCAAAATTCAAAATTCAAAATTCAAAATTCAAAATTCAAAATTCAAAATTCAAAATTCAAAATTCAAAATTCAAAATTCAAAATTCAAAATTCAAAATTCAAAATTCAAAATTCAAAATTCAAAATTCAAAATTCAAAATTCAAAATTCAAAATTCAAAATTCAAAATTCAAAATTCAAAATTCAAAATTCAAAATTCAAAATTCAAAATTCAAAATTCAAAATTCAAAATTCAAAATTCAAAATTCAAAATTCAAAATTCAAAATTCAAAATTCAAAATTCAAAATTCAAAATTCAAAATTCAAAATTCAAAATTCAAAATTCAAAATTCAAAATTCAAAATTCAAAATTCAAAATTCAAAATTCAAAATTCAAAATTCAAAATTCAAAATTCAAAATTCAAAATTCAAAATTCAAAATTCAAAATTCAAAATTCAAAATTCAAAATTCAAAATTCAAAATTCAAAATTCAAAATTCAAAATTCAAAATTCAAAATTCAAAATTCAAAATTCAAAATTCAAAATTCAAAATTCAAAATTCAAAATTCAAAATTCAAAATTCAAAATTCAAAATTCAAAATTCAAAATTCAAAATTCAAAATTCAAAATTCAAAATTCAAAATTCAAAATTCAAAATTCAAAATTCAAAATTCAAAATTCAAAATTCAAAATTCAAAATTCAAAATTCAAAATTCAAAATTCAAAATTCAAAATTCAAAATTCAAAATTCAAAATTCAAAATTCAAAATTCAAAATTCAAAATTCAAAATTCAAAATTCAAAATTCAAAATTCAAAATTCAAAATTCAAAATTCAAAATTCAAAATTCAAAATTCAAAATTCAAAATTCAAAATTCAAAATTCAAAATTCAAAATTCAAAATTCAAAATTCAAAATTCAAAATTCAAAATTCAAAATTCAAAATTCAAAATTCAAAATTCAAAATTCAAAATTCAAAATTCAAAATTCAAAATTCAAAATTCAAAATTCAAAATTCAAAATTCAAAATTCAAAATTCAAAATTCAAAATTCAAAATTCAAAATTCAAAATTCAAAATTCAAAATTCAAAATTCAAAATTCAAAATTCAAAATTCAAAATTCAAAATTCAAAATTCAAAATTCAAAATTCAAAATTCAAAATTCAAAATTCAAAATTCTATCGAAAGTCAAGTTGCGTAACATAGAAGTGCGATTAGCTCGTTATACAGGCATCATAGGGGCGCCAAAGTTGGCACTTCAAACCGCATCATTGAACGGCTGTAACATCCGAGCGGTGATAGCTACAACCTTGAAGTTTTTACCACATCACTTGCAGATCCTTTCCCTCTTGGATCTGCAAGTGATGTGAGTGGTAAAAACTACAAGGTTGTAGCTATCACCGCTCGGATGTTACAGCCGTTCAATGATGCGGTTTGAAGTGCCAACTTTGGCATGATGCCTGTATATAAGTGTTCCTTGGAGGTACTCTTAATGTTTTATTATTTTATTTGGATCAAACTACAAATTAGACCTTACAATACCAAACTTTTTAGGCTTCAGTCACAGTCATTTTCCACACAAGTTGACAGATTGCCACACACAAAAAATAGTAAAAGAAAATTAGGAAAAAAAAAAAACTAAATCTTTTTGAACTTTATATTAAAGGATAATTTACAGAGTTATAACAAAACAAAATCTCTCTATTAACACTTAAAAAAAACTAAACCACATTAACGAATACTATAGGCATCTAATATTTGACCAAATAGCTTAGACGGCTTCTTTGGAAAACATTTTACAATTTTATCTTTCCGCTCAATTTTATATTTGCCAATAAAGAAATGCCACAGAAACAAGGCATCATCATCGCTAACCGTGGCCAATTGTTTGCCATCCGGGCTCCAAATCATAAAACTCACCAGATCGTCGTACGATCCTAAAACATCAACAACGCGATCCAATGACGCGAGTACGATAACTTCGTGAGTTGGTGACATGTTATCGTTGGCATCTGAAAGGACATTATATTGCTATAGTAATTAGGGGGGTGGATGTTGATGTAGTGAATTTTGTCACTTAATATGGAGTAATAGGAAGAAATCTTGGATATATTGTATTGTTATAGATAGGTATACTCACTGTACACAGATATGCTGACCAATAATTCAGCCGAGATGTTATTGAAGGAGATTGCGTTGAAGGAAATTAACTTTTCATTACATTCATAGCTGGCAACAAACTTCTTCGTCGGTAGATTTAATATATCAATTCTGGCTGGGAAGCACTGGGCTGAAAATACATGTCAATGACTGACTGTAGAATTATGCAAATTCCCTTCACCCCAACTCACCTATAAACAAATCATTTCCGTTCCACGGATGCCAGGCCATACACGAATTCAGTATTACACTCTTTTTGATATAAGCATAAATCGTTGACGTATTCCAGCGCCAAATCGTTGTATTGCCACAATTATCCTGTGCCGCTAGCCAATGCTCATTTGGTGAAAATCGTACTGAGAAGATTTTATTGAATGACGATCTCATCTCACGAACTTGCCTCAAGCCGGGCGTAACGAAAATCAGGACATTTCCACTTACTGTACCGCAAGCGATATATTTTCCGGATGGTTGCCAATCGATACATTCAATTAGATCTTTTTCGTCGCGTAGAACGTACTGTTCTAGTGTGTAGAGGAGATGTTTGCGCGAGCAGTCCCACAGCTCGAGTTCTAATGTGAACGGAATTTTTTTAAGTAGGAAAAACGTCCAAAATGCTGTATAGACTTACTAGGGAGCGATGCTTCTTTACAACTTACAGCCAATGTTCTACCACTTGGACTATACGCGATTGCTATCATATGAGTCAGTTTGAACACCAATGTATTCATAGATTCGGGAAACCAAAGAACTAAATTATTCTCAAAACAGGCAGCGATCGGGCCTAATTTGGACCATGACAGAATGTTTGCACCTGAATAACAAAAAATGATTTATGTTACTCATTAAAAACATAAATGGGAGTATTTCTTTTTTCATCCTCACAAAAATTAGCCTTATACCCCGGCAACTCATGGGTCGAGCTCAAATAGGCCATTGGCTGCAATCTTGGCTTACAATGCCAATCCAGTCCCATAGTATTCGGATAGGTGCGAGTGATTTTCACCGATTTCGGATTGATTGAATACATTTTTTGAAGATTTGTACGCATGATAGGATCGGATAATTGATAAAAATTTCCCGGTTCCAGACCAATAACGGAGCGAAGCTTCTGAGAGTAGATTGATGATCGCCAGTAGCCAACTTGATTTTTCTGTAAAAAAAACTTGCTCTAATAATAATTTCTTAAAGGGACGCATAAAATGCTGATACTTACAGCCACCATAAAATCGGAAGTCTTATTACCATTTTTGAACAATTGCCTGTTGAATTCTGTATTGAGACTAGAGGCCATGTTGGGATATCGACGTGGTATGAAACGATCGCCATAATCACGTGGAATGGCAGCGTTTACATCAACTTCTTCCTGTGAACAAGAAATTCAGAAATTATTAATTTTTCGTTTTTAAATGCAAGAAGTATAGTAAACAATGCTTAAAGTGGTTTTGTACAACGATAAAATAAAGTACAAAGCTATACTGATCCACTTTCGAATGCGGCAGCTACTTTTGGGGCTCTTATCACATCCTACAAGGATAGCACTAGAGCATATGGATTCAGTACGACCCGTAGGGTTCCTTGTTTGACCGGGTAACATAATAATCTTGACTTCATTCACAACCCGCTCGTATTCGTTTTTAGACCTACTCCACGACTTTCGAGGGCTGTTAATGCTGTATTCACTCCTTGAAACGGGAATGAGCCCAAGAAATTCATCTATTTCTTCTTCTATATAATAGCAGAATAACGAAAAAATGCGAAAAATTCCCAATGAGCAAACATTCACAATGGGTTGTTTTACGCCTACTTCTGCGTGTATTTCCTGAACATTGTAACGGAGGACGTCGATCATCCGAAGATGTCCCAGGGGACGGAGCCAATGCCTCTTTAACCGTGCAGGTTAGGCCAACGAAAAGGCTCCTCAACGAGCCAGCAGCGGCATGCGCTTGCTGTAGCTCAGAGCGGTAGGATTGGGCTCGGTTTGTGCTGCCCGTTGCCCCTGGTCCTCTACATAAAGAAAGAGATACCGCATGCCTATAGGGAAAAGCGAATACAAGAAAAGGGAATAAAATTGGGAGAAAGCTAATGCGAAAGCTGGTGACGGCGAGAACCGAGTGAAGAGGGTTAATCTCGGACTATACATTTTTAAAACCAATAAAAATGTAAAACAAAAACAAAGGTCGTTCAGCGGGATTGCAATAATTGTCTTCCCTTGGCGCACAAATGACGTGGTTCCGCCACCCATCTTCCTACTATGGGTGCACCGACGTCCCTTGTTGTCTGGGTTGGGTTGCCATCCATACTACGGCATACAACTTACGACGCCGATGGGCATGCAGGCTCTTCTCGTTGCGCATGCCCAGCCGACCCGCCATACGATGGCCAAGTTTTGTCAACTCGCATCCCCATGCGATTTATCCGCCACGGGAAGACTGCTATAGTGACCTATACACTAAAACCGCGTGCATACACAGCAGAGGTAATCCTCCTCGTCTTACTCGTGCCACCGCCAGCTTAATAGATCAGGGTCTAGAGCAAGTACTCGCTATTTGGCTCTGACGGACCGTAAAAATAACGGGTCCCGGCCCATGAATTCAAAAATATAATTTATGTAGCCCATCCGCGGGCGCTCCGGCGTCGCTAAACGCATCGGCAGCGCCATCCATGCGTACTACCATGGGGAGGAGGCACACCTCCGTCAACCCATCTCCCAACTAACAATTTCGCTCTGATAACGCTCTACAAGAGTCTTACAAGAACAAGCATCAAGACATCAACTCTTGAAATTTAACTCTTCAAGAGTACTATAAGATCCTTATAAAAATCTTATAAGTATTAAATGACGCACTTTCCAAGAGTTATTTTGATCTTGTAGCAATAGTTAAAATCTCATTATAGGAGATACACATGTCTTATTAGAAAGCTTTAAGGCTTCTTATTAGAGTGGAAGTTTATTCTTGTAAGAATCTCAGCAAAAAAAAAATACACTTGTTATGAGACGCAAGCTCTTCTAATAGGTCTAGCGAAAAAGAGTGATGATATTGCCACATTCGCTGTCCTTTTTTGTCAAACATAAGTATATATTACGAGAACGACTATTAATGTCATGTGTTATTATTTCGGCCTCAACTAAAATGAAATTGTTTCACGCTGATAATTGCTTCGCAAAACTTGGTTTTTTTTTTCAGAAATATGGGTCGACATTTTAATGCGATTAAAATTTTATCGTTGAATATGGCTATTTTGCTTCGAAAAATAGCAAAGCCCCCTAAAAATAGTCTAATTTTTTTAATTTTGGAGGAAACATAATATTTATCTACTGTTGATAACTAGTATAAAACTTCATTGAATATTTTTTTTTCAACTTCAAGATTGACTATAATTTCAATTTTGTCATATAGTGTAGTTCCGGGGTGATTTCAGATTGCAAAGTGTGGTGGAGAAATTTTTTTTTGTTTCTTATGTTTTTTTGGGGTGCTGAGCTCGAATCCGGAGCTTCCCATCAAAATTTCGTTGCGGAACAGGATCAAAACCGCGAAAAAACCCAAAATTTTCGGAGTTTTCCAGTTTTTTTTGTTTACAACTCCGAAAGTCTACATTTCTCCGAAAACCTGTCCATGAAAATATTAGAGAAAACATAACTGCGGGTCCAACGCGCCATTAATCATTAATCTCAAACATTTTTTCATAAAATGGAACTATGTTAAAAATGGCAAATTTAAATTATCCACTGTAGTAATACCGCTCAACAGATTTTTAATATTTATGTCTCTTTGGACGCGCAATTATGTGCTCTCTAAAATATGCATGGAGAGTTTTTCGCAGAAATAAATAGTTGCAGAATTAGGGGGCGAATAACGGAAAAACAGCAAAAATTTTAGGGTTTTTCACGATTTTGACCCTGTTCCGCAACGAAATTTTGGTAGGAAGCTCCGGATTCGTGCTCAGCACCCCAAAAAACATAAGAAACAAAAAAAATTTCTCTCCACCACATTTTGCAATCTGATGTACTATAGGTTTATCACGTAGTAACTACACTAATAGATATACACATAATAACTCTTCAATTCAAATTTTTATTTTCCTTAAAACCACAGCCTAGTAAGAAAAATATGGCAGCCATTGATGAAATCTTCATTCTTATTGCTGGAGGGCGGCTCTTTTTACTAGAACGAAATTCTTATTGCAAGAGGGCAGCTCTTTTTATAAGACCGAAATTCTCATTGCGAGAGAGTGACTCTTTTTATAATAACTAAAGTCCCTCTATCAGAGTTGAATTCTCTTTACTAAAGTTAAACTCTTCTGATGGGACTTAAAGACATACAACAAGCGCCTAAGTCTCACTATAAGCTATCCCTATAATTTGACGTTTGATTATTTCTGTCGTGGTATGATAAAAAGTGTATCGCATTTTTATAAATCCAGCGGAGAAAGGGTTCGGTGGGTGATTTCTTATAGTATTTTTAGTGTTTTTTCAGTGTGCTTCCATTGCTAAATGCGCTCATTGTGTGGACCATTTATCTCGATGGTGTTATCTCATTTTCACCAAGGTCAGGGTGAAAACAATTCGAGGTGTCCTGATTTGATTTTTGATGGTTTGTTGAATCAACTTGGTAATCCTTTCGTGAAGACATCAAGGAATGAGCACCGCCTCGTTTGAAGTGAAAATTCACGTTTCCCATAACAATCCTTAGCCCAGGAGGATCATCACTCTTTAAATTCTAGTATAATTTGGTTTAACCTTTCGTCGAAATGCAGACGGTCGCTTACACTTTTTACAGTCGAACGACATGTTCTCTTCAAAAGACAGACATATTGTATGTATGCTTAGCTCCTTTGAAATCAATCGTGTACTCACAACACTCTTCTTATATGTGTTTAAGTATACCTTTCTTATATAAGTATTATAATAAGACGTTGAAGACTTAAGTATTTATAAAGCTCTCATCATAGGAGTCATAAGAATAAACTTCTTGAAAGAATATTTTTATAAGAGTTTAAGTCTTAAAGAATTGAACTCTCACTAAAATGTCTTTATTAGAGTTCATGCCAACAAAATATGAACTTGTAACAGGAATACAACTCATACAACATAATCTTATAATAAATGTACTTAAAGAGTTTATTTGAATCTTGCTACTAGAGCTACATTACAAGAGTGGCGAGAGCCTTACTAAAGTCTTATAAGAGCTTTTTCCAGTTCACAAGAGCTAGATTCTCAAGAGTTTGTTAGTTGGGCTATAACCTGGGATTGGAGTAGGGGAATCACCTAGTTTTATTCCGTAGGCATTATGGGGAATGCATTACGCGTATAGTCTTGCGAATGGGGTGACGGCTGTCCGCCTGGGACTTGCAGTTCTATTTGGTGGTTATGTTACTCCTAAAACAAACAAGAAAACAAACAAAAACTAACACTCTACACAACATCACAAAAATGACTTCTCTGAATTTTTTTTCTCTGGGTTTCGCTTCAATTTCTCCTCCAAGTTTCCTTTCCTTTGGGTTTATTTTTCTTCCTTTTCCTTGCTCACATGCACCACGCGTCCACTTGCACTTCCAGCCAAAAACCAACTGTCCCCCCGATGACAGTTGTCACCAACGACCACCATCACCAATCTCCATTTTTTCCCCCAATGTCCGCCAATTGAAAAATGCCAGATTTGCTCATTTTTCAGTGTGGCAGCCCACACCAAAACAGCTGGTGCCTTAGGACCATGTCACACTCACAAATGTCGATTTTTGATTTATAATTATTTATGAAATCGGAATTTGCGCTAATCATTCCATTACTAAAATTTTAATAAGTCGATTTTTGAATTTGAGCGAGATTTTTACAAATGTCAACGATTCGAAATAGATCGGATCAAAGACATTTGCAAAATCAAGCTAATTCAAAAATTGACACTTATTAGTCTGAATTAGTCCATTACAACATATTGGCAGATTTCAGTCAATTTGCTCCACAAGATGGGTCTCTCTCTACCCTAACAGAACAACTATTCATACATGAGAAATTCACAATGAGCAGAATTATGGAAACAGTTCTTTTTCGCATACCTATTTCTGTATTTCTTGAGCAAATTACCGGTTTTCAGTATGTTCACTCCACTAGATTGGTCAACACAAGGCTCCAGCCAGAATAGTAGTATGTATGTATATGTATATTTTGAAACTTCACAATCAGCAAAAATTCCCAATTATTTTTTGTTGATAGTTTTGTCTTTATTTTTTTAACGTCTAGTGAACAGAAATCCGACCAAATAGGTCTCCTCCCGACTAGCAGAGTAACTATTGAAACACTCAAAAAATTCACAATGAGCAAAAATATAAAAACCGTTCCCCTTCGTATAGTTCTTAAACGAATTGCTGAAATTTATTAAATTTATTCCACCGGATTGGCCTAAACCCAGAATACTATTGAAACATGCGAAAAATTCACAATGATCAAAATTATGAAAACAGTTATTTTTCAAATACTTTTGTCTATATCTCCTAAAAGAAATCTCAGATTTGAGTGAATTTGGATCGCCGCATAAATGGCAGAAGAAGTATTGAAATATGATAATTGATCATTTGGCCATTATTTTTAAACGGATTATCGTATTTTTCGCCTTATATTTTTCTTCCTCCATAATTCGAAAAACTACTACTTTTGTTTGAATTGCCCTGCGTTCAAAATAGAATGAGCAATAATTCACAATGAGTTCTTTTCGACATATTTTTGTCTGCCTTTCTGAACGTCTTAGATGATTTTCAAAGATTTTGTCCGAATTTCCGAGTTTGTGTCAACTCCGAATAATAGCAGAATAAGTGTTGAAAACTTCGGAAAATTCACAATGTTAGTTGTTTTTCACAAGCTTTTCTCAACATGTCTTACCGAATTTCAGTAAATTTAGCCTAAATCATTGGTCTCTACCCAGTATAAGGTATAGCTTATCCATAGTACAATACCTATCCATCAAACGTGCTGAAAATTACAATTACCAAATTTTGTGAAAATACTTCTTTCGAACATACTTTTGTCTTTATCTTTTGAACATATAAGCGGATTTCAGTAGCATAAGTCACATCGGATATGTCTGTACCCGGAACAGCAGAATAACTATTGAAACACGAATATAATTCACAAAATTATGAAAACAAATATTTTTCACGTATTTCTAAAAATCGCATAACTATTGAAAAAGATTAGCGGATTTCAGTAAATTTGCTCCACCGGATTGGTCTGTATGCCGAACAACGGAAAATTATGAAGACACAACTTCTGCACATACATAAGCCCACATATCCTGAATTATTAGCGTATTAGTAAATTAGACCCTTTATATTGGTTTCCACCCCAAACTGCCAAACAATTATTGCAACATGCGGAAAATTCACAACGAGTTAATTTATGGAGACAATATTTTACCATAATCTTGTACAGATTAGCGGATTTTAGTGAATTCTATCTCTCGCCTGATTTATTTCCGCTTTCATCATCAGCAAGAATGACTTCCATGCTCAATAGCAGAATATCAACATGCAACATTGACCACTAGAAAAATTGTGAAAGCAGTTTATTTTTTCCATTTTTGTGTAAATCTGTTGATCGAATTACCGTACTTCCCTCCCCCCACCTCTTTCATGAATTCCGCCCGCATAGCTCATGAAACATTCGGCAATAATGTGAAGCCGGTTCCATTTCCCCAGCTCTTGCGTATATTTTTTTATCGGCTTAACATATTTCAGGAAATTCCTCCCCCGCCTGCTCATCCTGAAGGACTTCGACCTTTGATTGAAAAATAAGTATTGAAAGAAAATTGACGAAGAGAACATACAGATCATTTGCTCCCATACGTTTCACTCCGCCCTCTCCTATGCTGAATAAACTTGATCCTCAATAGCATAATTCACTTGCGGCTACTTCTGTCAATTTCTCTTGATCGGATTTACATAGTTCGGGAAATTGGACCCCCCTTATGGTTTTTTTTTCACTTGCAATAGCTGAAAAGCTACTGACACTTGTAGACACTCCAGAACGGATAACCAAATGAGCAAAATTACGGCAAAGCTCTTTGGCTTTGTAAATTTTGTAAATTTGTACTCCAAACCCTCCAAACAAAATTTTGAAAGCAGCTTTCCCCATTTTTGGCGACATCTCGTGAACGGAATAGCGAATTTTCGCCACATGATTGGAATATTCCGTCAATAGCTGAATAACCACTTAAACATGTGGAAAATTCACAATGAGAATCTGCCCCACCCAATTTGACTCGAACATCACCTGGACGAATTAGAGGATTTCAGTGAATTCGCCCTACCTTATTGCTCTCTGTGCCCAAAAAAACCGGAATAGGGAAAATTTTTCATTGAGAAGTGATATTTACTTCAAATTTTCAAATAAATTCTTTGCAAAAAAGGCTCTGGCTTAAGATCAATTTAAAACATTTCCTATTATTGTAGCAATGCTTGAAGAGTTGAGCTCTGAGATCAGTGGCGCAACCAGGATTTTGTCCTGGAGGGGGCTAAGTTCATCTACATTACTGTACATTGGATGTTGCTGTCGCAAGTTGGGGGATGATGCTTTTTTCATAGGATTACAGTAGTTCCGTTGCATTCACGTCTTTTTTTCGATGTAAAATATTTCGTTGCGTCACATATTAGCAATAGCACTTTGCCAAGTTACTGATTCACCGCAATCAAAACAAAATTAGTAAACATACAAAAAAAAAAAAGATTGCGGATTTAGTGACAAACCAAAACTGGATCGAAGTTGGGCTAATGCTGCAGGAACATTTTCAAATTTACAAGGAAATGTATTGCTTCGTATTTCATTTTGCGAATTTTTCTTTCCCAATTTCTGGGTCTGGGAGGGGCTTTAGCCCCCTTAGCCCCTCCCGTGGTTGCGCCACTGTCTGAGATTATGTATTAATATTTGAATTTCTCCATTTTTTAAAAGAAAACAAAAACCGTTACTTAAATCTATTGCTACTTTGGGTATGCAGGGTGTCCCGCATTAGCCCAGCAAACAATTTCTATCGTCCGCGATACGAATTCAATTCGCCTGATAGAAAACATTTCTCGAATTTCATATCGTTTTCGGATTAAAGGCGTCACTCCCTTTGTGAAGGAATAGTGACCGATATTAATTCGCCAGGATGATAACTTGGCGATAATAGACTAATACATAGAAAAAGTGAAAAAATTTTTTATTTTTCCCTTTTTTCTAATTTTTTTTTCTTCTATTTCATCCTTAACTTTTTTTACCTTATTTTAACTTTACCTTTTTACACTTTGCTTCTACTGGGAATCGAACCGGGCACCTACCCAGCAAACAATTTTATCGATTTTTTCGAAATATCACAAAAATGATTCGAAAGCGATATTATTCAAATGAAAAATATATCGTAGACTTGTCACCCCGACGAAAAATCATTTTATCGTCACCAATATGTCAGGAATGCGACTCCTATTAACGAAATATCGTCTTATTATTGCAAGGATGATAAAATAGTAATCCCTCGCAACCAGTGGCGTATTTAGAAAATTCTCAAAGGGGGGCACCGAGTACGGGGCTAATTTGTTACATAAAGTTTTGGTGTGGGGATACCCGAGAGCAGCTACATAGGAAAAACATTGGCAAGACCCTCAGTCTTCAGATCGTTGATCCTTGATTTAAGGCGAAACTCAAGGAGACCTTAAGTTTTCAATAGACATGAAATATAATATTTCAAGGTAGGTGGGTAGCTACCTTGACTTCAAGGGAGGTTGACTATAGAAAATTTCAAGGTCTCCTTGAGTTTCTCCTTAAATCAAGGATGCATTGACTCGTGAATATAAGTGATTTCTATGAAAAAGTATGGAAAATGACATTTATTTTAATTTCGGCACCCTTGACTCAAGGTCTTCTTGAGTTAAGGTATGTTTATAAATACGGGCCTGAGAGTCCTTTGCATTTCAGGTTTATGACACCAAAAGTTTAGTTTTCCTGACAGATCTTAGAATAACACTCACTAACTGCTTTTGGCTTTTCCTGAACCAAAATACGGAGGCCTTAAAAAAGTTTGCGTAGTGTAGTTCGAAGGAGCCTGAAGCCGCAAAGGAATTTTACGATTATGTACTTAATTAACTATGGAATTAATGCAATGAACAAAGAGACTGTTTCCATATGACAAAACGGATTCCAAACGGAACACTTTTCTTTGGAACAGAAATTTCATACATCGTCCGAACTTCTGCCAAATTTCGGCCAAATTCCGCCAAAATGTGGTTCTGCTTACTTTTGAAAGAAGCCCAGATGAAAAGCTGATACAAAAAATTTTGGCTGACATTGTGGTCTTGAATTCCATGGCAAGTTTAAACGAATTTCAATGCAAAATTAGGATTTACTGAAAAAAAGGCGTTTGTATGTTTTGTCAAAAATCTAGTATCAGATTCCGTGAAATCGTAACAAGTGCCGAATAATATTTTCCAAGTATAATCCAGAATACTATAGGAACTATCCGTGGCATAGAGCCGGGAAGTGATCAATCGATTAATTAAAATGAAGTGAAGCAGGAAGGTATGATTGTTTGTTATTTCCATATGTAGTGGCGTAACGGTGTTCCATGTGTTCAGTGGAACACGGGCCCCCAAGCGAGAGGGGCCCCTAAATCCTAAACATAAAAAGATTTTCTTTGATAGATCCTTGGGTGACTGTTCTTTTAAAAACATACGTTTTTATAAATCTGCAAAAAAAATATACGCAAGTCAGCTGCAGCATTTACAGTCTGATAGTGACAAAACATTAATTCGGTGTACGCAGAAGCCTGCACCTCGTAGTTATAAACTATATTTATGCCACAGAGACGAACATTTTTGTTCAGCGTCTCTCAGGCTTGTTGAGTATGGGTCTATCTGAATATCGATTTCTTCTGGGATAAATAGACGCTCAATTTGCAAGGAGGAGTGTCTCTGTTGAAGGTTTTTGCGAAAATTGAGCCTTTATGGTCCAGTTGTTGGAGTATTTGAATCTTGAACTGATGATACGTCATCAAGAAAAATATGTTCACAATGTTAACAAAGAGATAACTGTTGATCTAACAACGGTTACTAAGATCGTTCAATAAGAAATCAAGAAACAGGACATGCAGGTCCTTGGCACGAATCGTCAAAACTCTTCATGCGAGCTAGTTGATGTGATCCTTAGGACAATCACTTTTAGTCTAGGTTCAACGACTATTACGAGACAGGTAGGGGCACTCCTTAAGGTGGTTTCTTTATGCCTCCTTGGATTTTGTGATAAATAGATGATCACACAAGTAGGATAAAATCGAATTTAAATTTAACTCAAAAAATTAAAAAACAAAGCCCTTTGAAACAAGCTGCTGAAACGGAAAATTTCCGTTGCTCTTGCTAATTTTTCGACGGCTTGAAATGTGAGTTATGATCTGTAAGTTTTCCTCATGAAAAACAATCGAACGTAAGGGGCCCCATTTTGATTTCGAACACAAGAAATTTGGGAAACGTTAAGCCACTGCATATGTACTACACTAGCTTCAAAAATCTATAGTATCTGCAACTGTAATACCTTTTAAAATGAATCCTATGTAGATGGTAAGCTGAAGCAACATGCTTTAACAAATCAATTGCAAAATAGAAATGAGAAGGAATGGCTACGATGATGTTTACTTCGTGAAAATTGAAGTATTGAAGAAAGTACCCCAGGCAGGGCACCACAGACACCGAACCGTAGGAATTCGAAAATGTATGCTAAAAATGCTTCCCCACCAAAACACTCAAATTTTTAGCATTTTAACAGAAAGAGAAACATCTGGTTTAAAGACCTTTACAGCAGCCCAACACGAATTTACGGCCAAATTAAAATACACAAGCCCGATCGAAAAATCAGACCGATTGTTTCAAATATTTATCAATTCAGCGGCTTCCAAGACATCGATACCGCAACAACATCTCCTCAACTTATATCAACATAAGATGGGGTCACTTCACACATGACGAGACTTTCAATAGCAGTCCTTGTTTTCGAACAGATTCATGTCGAGATTGGGCAACGTTTCATGACCACCTCGTTGCATCAACATAATCATAGCTTGTACTTATTTTCTGAGAGTTCTTGTTTTTGAAACCACGCATCTATGAAAATAAACTCAACCCGTTCGAAAAATGGAAAGGGTTCATCAACGAGGAGATCTGGCGAATTAAGAAGATGATGTGATGATAATGTTTCGAAAAAGATTTACAAAGTTTAATAATAGAAACGCTCAAAATAAAAAGGGAACATTTGGTACTGCAATTTTTAGTTGGGGTGAAAAAAGTTTGATGTGCTCACAGGGGGGGCACGTGCCCCCTGTGCCCCCCCTGTAAATACGCCACTGCTCGCAACGAGAGAATGATGAAATTGTCAAAAAATAAACCCAGCAAACAATTTCTATCGTCCGCGATACGAATTCAATTCGCCTGCTCGAAAACATTTCTCGAATTTCATATCGAATTCTGATTAAAGTCGTCACTCCCTTCGTGAAGGAATAGTGACCGATATTAATTCGCCAGGATGATAATTTGGCGATAATAGACTAATACATAAAAAAAGTGAAAAAATTTAATTTTTTTTTATTTTTCCCTTTTTTCTATTTTTTTCTTCTATTTTATCCAAACCTTTTTTTTTACCTTATTTTAACTTTACGTTTTTACACTTTGCTTCTACTGGGAATCGAACCTATCACCTATCGTTTCGTAGTCCTACGTCCTACACCTGAGCTATCTAAGATTACAAATTATGGGAATAAATTATTCGTTTTATTTTTTTACAATTTCATAATTCTCTCGTTGTGATGAATTACTATTTTATCATCTTTGCAATAATAAGGAGATATTTCGTTAATAGGAGTCACATTCCTGTCATATTGATGACGATAAAGCAATTTTTCGTCGAGGAGACAAGTTTACGATAAATTTTTCATTTGAATGATATCGTTTTCGTATCATTTTTGTGATTTATCGAAAAAAACGATAAAATTGTTTGCTGGGAAAACGACTAATTTATTCCCATAATTTGTAATCTTAGATAGCTCACCCAGCAAACAATTTTATCAATTTTATCGAAAAATCACAAAAATGATTCGAAAGCGATATTATTCAAATGAAAAATTTATCGTAGACTTGTCTCCCCGACGAAAAATCATTTTATTGTCATCAATATGTCAGGAATGCGACTCCTATTAACGAAATATCGTCTTATTATTGCAAGGATGATAAAATAGTAATCCCTCACAACGAGAGAATGATGAAATTGTCAAAAAATAAAACGAATAATTTATTCCCATAATTTGTGATCTTAGTTAGCTCAGGTGTAGGACGTAGGACTACGAAACGATAGGTGCCCGGTTCGATTCCCAGTAGAAGCAAAGTGTAAAAAGGTAAAGTTAAAATAAGGTAAAAAAAAGTTAAGGATAAAATAGAAGAAAAAAATTAGAAAAAAGGGAAAAATAAAAAAAAATAATTTTTTTCACCTTTTCTATGTATTAGTCTCTTATCGCCAAATTATCATCCTGGCGAATTAATATCGGTCACTATTCCTTCACGAAGGGAGTGACGCCTTTAATCCGAAAACGATATGAAATTCGACAAATGTTTTCTATCAGGCGAATTGAATTCGTATCGCGGACGATATAAATTGTTTGCTGGGCAGGTGTAGGACGTAGGACTACGAAACGATAGGTGCCCGGTTCGATTCCCAGTAGAAGCAAAGTGTAAAAAGGTAAAGTTAAAATAAGGTAAGGATAAAATAGAAGAAAAAAATTAGAAATTTTTTTCAATTTTTCTATGTATTAGTTTATTATCGCCAAATTATCATCCTGGCGAATTAATATCGGTCACTATTCCTTCACGAAGGGAGTGACGCCTTTAATCCGAAAACGATATGAAATTCGAGAAATGTTTTCTATCAGGCGAATTGAATTCGTATCGCGGACGATAGAAATTGTTTGCTGGGTATCGTTTCGTAGTCCTACGTCCTACACCTGAGCTATCTAAGATTACAAATTATGGGAATAAATTAGTCGTTTTATATTTTGACAATTTCGTAATTCGCTCGTTGCGAAGAATTACGATTTTATCATCTTTGCAATAATGAGAAGATATTTCGTTAATAGGAGTCACATTCCTGACATATTGATGACGATAAAGCGATTTTTCGTCGGGGAGACAAGCTTACGATAAATTTTTCATTTGAATGATATTGTTTTCGTATCATTTTTGTGATTTTTCGAATAAAACGATAAAATTGTTTGCTGGGAGGTAGTCAGTACTGTAACGGTTGATAGCACATTTTATTTCAGCAAGAAAATTACCAACACGATCGGAATTTTTTTTACCGTTACTTTGTGATCGCTCTTTTTGTGAATGTCGTCGAAAATCGTGACTTGTCACGCAAAATCACGATTTGCAGCCTTCCCGATGACTTAATCCAAGATTTGATTTCAGTTTCAGAAACTACATAAAATTTCACAAAAGCTGCTGCTTTCTGCTGTCAACGTTATCGCTACTTCCAAGATACAGTTACTCAAACTTAATATAAATTTGAAAATAGATTTCTCATCGAAAATTCAAACAATGATTTCATAACGGTGCTTTATATGTACAACTCTGCGACGTTGGCAAAAGTTGCTTCAAAATGTTGGCTTTCCAACCTTTCACATTTACATTGCGGGATTTTGGAATTGTACATATTGGATATAAATAAAAAACAAGGGAATTATTTTCTTATCGGATTATTCCAACTGAAATTTTTGAGTTTTTGAATTTTCGATGAAAAAAATATTTTAAAATTTCTATTAAGTTTGAGTAACTGTATCTTGAAAGCGGCGATAATGTCGGCAACAGGAAAAACTCAAAAACAGGTCCGGATCCGGACCCCATGAACTCTTCCCCTCCTGCTCCTTGCCTACGTCCAAGTTTGAAATGCGAGAACTTTGTGTCTCCTAAAGCTTCCATTTTGAAAAATATGAAAAATTCCACTAAACAAAATTTTAATGATTGGCGTACTAAATTAAGAATAAAAAATAAATAAACACGTAAAATCAAAATTATGTTTTTATCCAAGAGACGCGAGAGCGGATCGCCCGCCAAAGGAAAAAAACGAAAGCGAACAAGTCTATGATTACCGGAGACAACTTGCTTTTTTGTTTGACAGGGCTACAGCCTTTCAGGCAATATTCCACAAAAAACTTTTTTCATCAAAATATTCCACACATCCTGTTCTAGTGCCTTTCCAAAAAAAATCTTCGATCGGCACAATAACGGGTAAGATATATGCAATAAACGGTGAAATTTTCACACTCACAGAGCGAGTAACCCAATTTCAGACTGGAGTCTACAGTTGCAGAAAGACTTGCTTCTACTGTCTCTCTCCGTGGTGGGATTTTTATGAAATTTGGAATGAATGATCCTCTGGTGGTCCTTCTAAATAATCAATGTCTTCCATTTAGATAAGTGGATGAAATAACGGTAAATTAATAGGTAAAGTTAATAAAAGATTTCCAACAATTGCGTCTTTCGGCTCATCGCATTGACAATTTTTAAAACACACTGCGACATTGGGACACTGGGACATTAGGATATTGGGAAACTGGGAGACTAGGATCTTGGGGCAGTGGGATATTAGGGTCTTGGGACATTAAGACATTGGGGCATTAGGTACACTGGGGAAACTGGGACGTGGGGCATTGGCACATCGGGATATTGGGACACTGGGACATCGGGATATTAGGACATTGGGATATTGGAACATTGGGATACTGGGACATTAGGGCACTGAGATACAGGGACATGGGGCACTGGGATATTAGGAAATTGGGACTTTATGACCTTTGGATAATATGACAATCGGACGTTAGGACACTGGCACATAGGGATATTGGGCTACTGCGACATCGGGATATTGGGACATTGGGACACCGGGATGTTCAAACATTGGGGCACTGCGATATTAGGACATTTGAACATTGGGACATTAGGACATTGGAACATTGAGAAATTGGGACAATGGGACATTTTTACATTTGGACATTAGGATATTAGGCATACTGAGAAAACTGGGACGTGGGGAAATTGGGCCACTGAGACATCGGGATATTGGGACATCAGGATATTAGAACATTGGGACATTGGAACATTGGGATATTGGGACAATCGGACATTGGGACACTGGTACATAGGGAGATTGGGCCACTGATATATCGGGATATTGGGACATCGGGATATTGCGTCATTTGGATATTGCGGCACTGCGATATTAGGACATTGGGGTATTGGGACATAGGGACATTGGGACATTAGGATATTGGGACATCGGCGCATTAGGACATTGTGACGTTGGGACGTTTGGATACTGGGACGTTAAGTACATTGGGGAAATTGGGACAGTGGTACATTCGGATATTAGGCTATTGGGACCTTAGGGCACTTGGAATACTGAGACTTTGGGACACTGGCCACTGGGATATTAGGAAATCGGGATATTGGGATATTGGGACATTGGGATGTTGGGATATTGGGGCATTTGTACATTATGACACTGGTACATTAGGACATTGGGCCATCGGGATAATATCAACGTACGATTCTGGGACATTGGGGAACTGGGAAATTAGGAAATTGAGACATTAGGACCTTGGGACAGAAGGACAATTGGACATTGGAATATTACGACATTAGGTGGGAGACTAGGACACTGGGACACAGGGAGACTGGGACATTGGGATATTGCGATACTGGGACATTGGGACACTAGATTAGTGGGACATTCGGACATTAGGCCATTTGGACACTGTGATATTTGCTCATTCGGACATTGGGACATAAGGACATTAGGAAATTGGAACACTGGGACATCAGGATCCCAAAACAAAAATATTAGAAAAAGAAGAAGAAAAAAGAATAAAGAAAAATTCATCTGCCGCAAAAAGAATACATATAACTCCAATCCGCCGCTCATATGTAATTTAGTTTTAGGTGTAAATGCTGGATGTAATTTTGTTTTTGATGTAAATGCTGAAGAAGTTTAAATGTACAGGACTACTTCTTAAAGTAATTTGGTGGGAGAATTAACATTTTACTCAGTGCCACTTTGACATTCCCACGAAATTACTTTAGGAATTAGTCCTGTACATTTAAACTTCTCCAGCATTTACACCTAAAACAAAATTACATATGAGCGGCGGATTGGAGTGATATGTATTCTTTTTGCGGCAGATGAATTTTCTTTGGCGGGGTAACTTTTTCAACTTTGTTGTTTTTGGTCAGATAATATCAACAAAAAGGCCCTGTTCAGTGAAACAGGATGTCGAATGTAGCTGGAGAGTACTTAGTCTACTAAACATCCTCTTTTCGAATGTCCGATAGCAGCTTGGGTGAGGCTGTTGCATCTTGGAAACACCATCCTGAGCTCCGATGTCGTAAAGATTACCCCTACAAATGACCTACTCGTCTTTATCAATCTGGATAAAGGTCTTTTGAATTAGTGAAGGGTAGGGCACAATATTATGTATGTTTTGGTTGCAGTGCCCACCTGTGGTTACCTATTCTTAGCCTGCTTCTCTAATAATACCTAGTAAAAAAAAAAAACTTCATGTGCAAAAAATCCAAGCAGTATAAGCAACATGTTCGTTTGTGACGTAATTATAAATTTTTATGGGTTTTTTAAAATAATCTGTCCAACTCAAACTGTTTCAATTTTATTTCCATGATCTGTATAATCTTGTAAGCTTTGAAATATGATACCTCCTGCTACGAAAACAATCAAATTTTAAATAAAATAAATATTACATCATTTATATCATCATATAAATACAATTCTACACTCCTAACATTTACAGGTTTAATGGTGGTAACTTGGCAATAAAATTAGTAATTAAAGACCAACTTCAAATCTCACAAGCAATTAATTTCATTGCTGCAAAAGAAAAAATTAAACAAACTGCATACCTCTAAACACGTCTTTTTCAATCTGTGTAAAACATTTTATGACTTTTGCGCCAAAAAAAATATATAATGTAACATTTTTCCTATAAAACTCACAAACATTGCAAATTAATAACGCGCGATCAATGCAAATTCGTCAGTAATTAATGTCTTAAAACACCACACGTCTATAACTTTATGGTACAGAGTTACATGGACCAGATTTCAGCAATTTAGTCACATATGATTAAAGAAAAATGCTATAAAGAAAAATAACAAGTGCGAGTAGCGTGTTCTTACACGGGTAGAGTAGGCCCTATGTGTCTTTGCGTGCCAATTAACCTGCCACTAAAGAAAAAACAAGTACCTACTCTTGTGCGACCAGAAAGAAATTAGCCGTTAATTTATGCAAAAATCTATGAAATTACATAAATTGCGTTTTTTGAAAATTATATAGACACACGAATACATTGTACCCAACATGTCGAACCTACATAACATACATACTTGTTTAAACAAACACCTTATATACGATTTCACCTTTTTTCTTGCAACTGTTCTTACACCGTGTCCGTTTAAATTTGTCGCGCTGCTGCATCATTCATACGTATATGTGTGAGCGCACGATAAAATGTCGTTTGGACATTTTTTAGCCAAACCATAATTTCAATAATTGTTATTAATTCATTCAAGATTAAAGATTTATTCGATACAAACCCCGTCCAGAAGCGATGGATACATCAACAATATTTTAATTAGCAATTTAGTGGAGCAATATAATGAGTAATGACACAGTAAATGTTGGAAGCTGACTTTTGAACATAGGAAAGCTGTGGGAGAACATGACGGTGAATTGCATCTTATGGCTCGGACGCCATTGATGGCGGCCCATTAGAAACAGCAGGTGCACATGGATGCCAGTCAATGAACCGTGCCATGGTCCATGCTGCCGGTAAGTAGATCGTTCATCTAAATGGAGTCACATTAACATTTTTGAGGAATATGTCACTGTGTGTAATACAAACTATTTGAAATGTCGTGTTTGTAACATTATTTTGGTTTGGTTGGACATGTTGCGGGTAGTAAATGTCTGTCTGTAAATTAATAAATGTACCTATTAGTTCAGTAATATCGTGTCGATTTAGTACCAATCCGTGAAAAAAATACAGAAGTTTTTTTCTCACTCTTTCTTTATGTATTATGGGGCGCTGATTCCGAATATGAACTTTGCACCCTAAAAAAAGTGCCGCAACCTTTAAAAAAAGGGGGAAAGGGGGGCATTTTTCGTTTTTTTGCGATTATTTCAAAAACGGTAAGAGATACAGAAAAATGGTCTGAGGACGAAAAAAACTACATAAAATTATCTTTGCAATGATATATAACACATTAGAGTCTAATTGAATATTTCGGCGTTAGAATAGAACATAAATTAGAATATTTTCATTTTAGACCTTTTTTAAAAGCTCCATAACTTTTGAATGAATGCTATTTCAGCCGTAAAATTTTGTACAAGTATTCACAATAAGTTTAAGATCATTTTAAGGTAAACATTGAGCCGCTCCGGTCAAGGACCCCCATTATCCCCCCATTTAAATTTTTCAAAACGGCATATCCATAACTCCCCCCCAAATTGGAGCAGAGTGCTAAATTTTGGTTTGTTGGGATCGGAGGTCATAGTGACCCCACCCACCAAAAATCAGCTCATTCGGATAAAAACTAAGGGTACCTCCCATACAAAGTGACCCATCAGGAGTTTGTTCTACGTACTACTGTATGATTTGTATATGATAGTACGTAGAACAAACTCCTGATGGGTCACTTTGTATGGGAGGTACCCTTAGTTTTTATCCGAATGAGCTGATTTTTGGTGGGTGGGGTCACTATGACCTCCAATCCCAACAAACCAAAATTTAGCACTCGGCTCCAATTTGGGGGGGAGTTATGGATATGCCGTTTTGAAAAATTTAAATGGGGGGATAATGGGGGTCCTTGACCGGAGCGGTTCAATGTTTACCTTAAAATGATCTTAAACTTATTGTGAATACTTGTACAAAATTTTACGGCTGAAATAGCATTCATTCAAAAGTTATGGAGCTTTTAAAAAAGGTCTAAAATGAAAATATTCTAATTTATGTTCTATTCTAACGCCGAAATATTCAATTAGACTCTAATGTGTTATATATCATTGCAAAGATAATTTTATGTAGTTTTTTTCGTCCTCAGACCATTTTTCTGTATCTTTTACCGTTTTTGAAATAATCGCAAAAAACCGAAAAATGCCCCCCTTTCCCCCCTTTTTTTAAAGGTTGCGGCACGTTTTTTAGGGTGCAAAGTTGATATTCGGAATCAGCGCCCCAAAATACATATAACCAAATTGAGAAATAAACTTCTGTATTTTTTTCCTGACGAAAATACCATATGATTGGACTATATGTACGGTGTAAATTGCGAGGAGTTTATTCAAAGAAATTTATCCAAATGAAATTAAGATTTACGTAAAATTAGGAATTTACCTCGAAAACTCGAGAATCCAGAAATCCGGATCACATCAAAGATGGCATTGCATATACTCGTATGGTATATATATTCCGAACTTCGAGAGCTTTTGAGTTCCAGAAATTTTTTGTAGGTCACTTTGCAGGGGCGAACCCAGGAAATTATTTCGGGGGGTGATTTGTATTTGCAAAGTGGGTCATGAAATCCAACGCTTTAAGTGTTCTTAGACCTTAGGCTTGAGAGTGCCCAAGCCCATATACTGTTCAATCGATTGACCAATCGATCTGACGCCCTTACAGCACATACACTATGCAATTTATCGCGCAATCTGAAATGACAATCTCGCGGTTCACACGAGACAACACACACACATAGCGAAAATTATATATTTTGTGGCGATGTCTAGACACTCAATTTTCGTTCGTCTTCGTCATTTTGAAAATTGAAACTTGGGAGGTCTGCACTATTTAAGAAAGGTATTAATTCTTGAACGCGATTGCAAATGTTGAATATGTCAACAACTCACCATCTATTCATAATATTAACGAAAGAATTGATCATTAATCTGTCCTGGACAAAGCCGTGACACACATCTAACGACAAATAATGAACAGATGTGGATAGAATGAAGCATTCATCTCTTCTGATTACTTGACGCAATCAGTTCAATGTTGAAAATGGAAACGGAGCTTGAAGACGATACGGAAGACAAAAGCGCGCATGTGTGGATATAGCCAATGACCGCCACAACCACAACATGAAGAATGACCACTGGTTTATGTCAATAAATCGGCAACTGAAAACACACGATTAGCATGACAGATTGTGAAAAATTGCATGGCAATATGGTCCACACGTCCAAAAAAAAAAGGGGTTAGATGGTCACATACACCTTCCAATTTATCGGGCAATCAAATTTCGGGGGGTGTTTCATCCCCCAAATCCCCCCCTTGGGTTCGCCCCTGTCACTTTGTACTTAATTTTGAAATGATTGATAGAATGTTTTTTTAAAGGGAGTATCATGGCTATCTGTCTTGCCGATAAACCAAAACCGCCTACTGCGATTTTGGGGACGGGTGAGTCAACTTAGAAAAAACGTAAATGAGGGACCGGGGAATTCGATCAGATAAAATTAATTTTCGCGCAAAGCAAATGCATATATTTTAAAATGAACATTTTGTAAAATAAAACATTATAACCCTTCTATTGCCACCCATGAAAACTTACAGTGTCTGTCACCCGGGTACCTGGGTACCCCCCTATGAAACTCTTGCTAAAAGTCCATTGTAGCTGAAAATAATTGTTTGTATTTTTACCAGGAAAGTTAAGAATAGATTGTAGTTTTGTTTAGAGAACTTAGCGTGTCCTAAACATGCACTGAAATATTGCCGTTGGCGTGAAGAAGCCAGGCATTCAGTCACTGCTGAGAGAGTTTCGATTGACGAATAAAAGAAAACGATGACGTGACGACAAAAGAAATGCTGAGCAGGAGAGTGGCAACGAACATTTTTGTCATAGAATCTCACTATCGTCGGAATTTAAAAAAAAAAACCGGCGTACAGAGGGCTGCGCCCGCAATACGAGGGTTTTTTAGAATTTTAATGCATAGTGAATATTTTTTGTACATATATTTTATAAGCAATAGATAAGAATTGTGCACAGCATTAATGGAATGCTTCCTGTAAATCTATTTTTGGGTTGGTCTAAATAAACGCGTTCCACCTTTAATTAGACCAATCCAAAAATAGATTTACTATTTATCCAGTTTGTATAAAAGTACTCCAAGGCAAATCTACAGGCATTTTTCGATTTAAGATTTCTGATGGCCTTTGACCAAAAAGAAACTCAGGCAAACGTAAGGATGGCTTGGCTTTATATATGAACTGAATTATTAGCTGTAAATCTACTGTTACTATTTTTTAATCAAGGAAAAGCAACCTTATAATAAAATGATTCCATTCTGTTCCCTGTCATAAGAGCCAACGCAAGCTTTCCTATGAGTATTGAACAAGTATACTTTTGCAGCTATTCAGGGAAACCTTGTTAACTTGGTCCTACTAACTTCAAAAATATTTGTGGCAAACACTATTACCAATCTATGCATTTCCACCAAATTTCATGTTCATTGTTTCATCAAGTTAAAAGATATGCATTGAAGAAATGCTTAAGCGAGGCTTGCATTGTGAAAGGCCCTTACTAAATACTTATTTGGCTATATTTCCGGTTTGGATATATATGGATAGACATATTCTATATGTAATTTTCTAAAAACCCTTAGCAGAATTTTCATATTTGGAAACCTAAGAGGCAGGCACGTAGCCAGGGGAGGGGTCCAGGGGGTCCGGACCCCTCCCGAAATGTTTGCAGAAATAATCGGAGTCAGCGTTAACATAATTTTGAATAAGATTGACTTCTTCTTAGCTCCGCTATTTTTTCAGACATCATTACTCATTCACTTAAATAGCAGTCGATTTCAGAATTTAATCAATATTTTAGTTGAAAGTGCCGCTAGCAGTGATGCGGCTGAACACTACTAATAATGTGTAGAAAATTACTATTCGCATTCGGCACAAAATTATCGTTATTATTTATCCTAATTTGCCTAAGAGTTTGGTGTTTTGAACTTTCCGCTGCTGAGGTCCTAAATGTTGCTAAGAAATAATTTCAGAACGCGATGAACAATAGTTTAGCCTGAGCATTGCTGAAAATCCAGAATGCAACATAGTCGAGATTTCCAGCTTACACCTATGGCTAAATTAATATATTAGTCATTTGAAAATGTGCATGTGGCCAGACATCTCGCTTTAGGTGGATATGTCCTGCTCTTACTCTCTGTGCTTCCCATTCCAGCCCAAATGCCACGAACTTAAGTTCGAATCTCAGATTTCTTCCTACGATTCCTTAATAAAAAACAACCGCAGATAGAAACACATCCATTGTAGCCTCGCCACATTCCGAATTCAGTAAGCTAAAACTTATAATTTTGACGGTGGTGTATTATGGATCAATCGACGAACTATATGCTCTTGGAAAGTATCAAGACCTTAAATGCGAGCCAAATACAACTTTATACCACATTGGTTTTAGGGAAACTCGGCTTTTAAATCATGCTGATGACCAACATTGTGAAACATGCAGCCACAATCAATAATTTGCCCTATTATTAGTTGGAGACAGTGGCGCAACAACGGGAGGGGTAGACCGAGAAATTGTGAAAGGAAAATATGAAAATAAGAACTACACAAGTTTGAGTTGTGCCGGCCGGTGATCCCAATGTTTCTTTACCTGGGAAGATATTAGCGCAACATCAATCCAGGTTTTGTTTGTGCATAAATTCCTTTTTTGCATTTTTCATACCTTTTTTCTAAAATCCGGATGCGCGCCTTGATCTAATTCGTAGACCGTTGTGACATACATTTAAACACTCCCTCGTCAACCAGAATGCTGAAAAGAGTGATTCAAAATTGGGTTTCCATGAAAACAAAAAAAGTCCTAATGCGGATTTCGAGTATAACATTTCACTCGTGTTCTTACGACGCTAAAATACGCATAAATTTGCTTCGAAAATTATTGTGAATGCAACGGGAACTACACATATAGAAACACCACCGTATAGCATCATTACTAGAAAATAGCACCATCATCAACTTGCGACAGCAGCTTCAAATGTCCAGTAACATGGGTGGCCTTAGCCATTTCCAGGATAAGATCCAAGTTGCACCACTGGTTGGAGCTCTAATATATTTTTTTTCTAACGATGGACCATAGTGAAATAACCATAAATATAAATCTTCCTTTCGGTGCTCCTAACAAACCCTCTCTTCTTTTTAATTTAGAATCTTTGCTATTAAATAGTGTACCTTTCTAGCAAAAGAACTGCAGTAACACATATTTTACAAAATCACACTGCTCATTTCGAAAAGCACTTACCCTTAATTTCTTTCGGGACACATGGAATCTTGCAGTAATTCTTTGTGTACTACCCTGTTAAAATTAACCTAATAACACAGACCATAATTTCAATTTAAAGGTTAAAATCGTTTTCATCAAATTTATAGAAAACAAAAAAAAAGTACGGGGGCAATATTTGGACCCCTCCCGAAACAAAATCCTGGATACGTCCCTGCTAAGAGGGGCTACACACGAACAAATTGAAATTTTACAAATTTACTGTTATTTACTTTTCCTTTGCAAAAGTCAACAGTCTTAACCTTCCGGCGGGCGCAATACTAATCCTAACACGATCGGGCGCAATGCATCTGACAGATTAAGTGCAGAAAAAGGGATGAAACTAAGTTTCTGTATATTTTAGACTCTTATTTATTGTTGCATTGTCTTTTTGAAACAGTTCTACGTAATTTTAGAAACAAAAAATGGCTCACAAAGTTTGATACCCTTCACATTTTCAATTTTCTAAGAATATTCCGCTTTTAATAGCTTCTATATTTAAAAAACCTCCAACAACTCGACCGCTTAAAAAATGTGAGCTTATTTTACTAAAAACATACTATTGAACGATTTGGTGAACCTAAAAGTCAACACAACGTTATTACGCAATGTGAAGAGTATAACATGTGGAAATTTTCATAGACAAGGAGAAAATAACACAATCGGGCGCAATACATCTGAGAGATTATTTCATCCCCTCCCGCCCCTCAGACATATGGTAGATAGAAACTGAAAACTGCTTTGGATAGTTGATCGATAAAGATTAAGCTACTGTGAGTTTCAGATCTCTCCTTTTTCGTATCGCTGATTGGCGCAACAAAAACTGGCCACTTAATCTGTCAGATGCATTGCGCCCGCCCGAAGGTTAATATTTAACGTATATAAGGCCCCACTGGCCAATCTTTGTGCAAAGTTTCATATCGATCCCTATAGCGGTCTAGAAAAACGGAGCTCGAAAAAGAAGTTTAAATTTAAACGCCAATAACATTTTTACCGTTACTCGAAACTGTAAAATTTTAACTGATATCAGGTGTACTCGTTTAGATCTTTGATTTAAATACCCATACGTCAATCACCGATAATAACTAAAAAAGTCGACTTTTTTCAAACGTTCGGGACACCCTGTTGTTTCCTTCCTACCAACTTCTAACGTATATGTGCCAAAGACTGTAACCATTCTACACATTCCTACCAAATTTCATGACAATGAGTTGAGCCGTTCGCGAGTTATTTAGTGAACAGACAGACAGACGGACGGACGGACAAAATCGATTTCATAAGGGTTTTTTGAAAAAAAAAATTCTAAAAAACCCTAAAAATGCATTACTCAAGAAATGATAATGTAGAACTGTTGGCCGTTATTGTCAACGCTTTTTGGATTTGACGAAGAGGTACCATCTGTTCGTATGTTCCGAAGAAGAAAAAAGCGGTGATTCTTCTCAGTACGATATTGCGGGTACCACGCACGTTACTTACTATGAAAATAATCCCGAAATTAGAGGTGTATTTTCAAGGCTATAACTACAAAGCCTTAACTGCTCCCAAAAATATTTCTTTTGAAAATAGTTACTAACAGATGTGGGAAAGCGCATATACACGAAAACCTTGAAATATTGGTTTATGTTGCTAAATATTGACCCAAAACAAAAAGTGGGGCAGCTATACCACTTTTACCCTATTCCAACCAAACCCCACACAAATGTTGTTTTGTCGACCCAACGGAACTTTTGTGAAGATGGGGGGGGGGGTTAAATACAAGACGTAAGTACGCCCGAAAAAACCCGAAATTAGCTTCGGTCTCGTTAGTATTGTACAAAAAAAAATAGGTGGACTGCGATACTCTAAAGCGTAAAAATGCCAGTTTGAGCTCTGGAACGGTACGAAAACTTTCTTACTACAAATAAACCACTGCCACCACGTAGGAGGTGATCAGGTCTCAGGTGGCGCATACTCTCAAAACTTCAGGCTTTCTCGTAATCGAAAAATTTCAGTCTCAGTGACTCGGATATTCGGGGACAGCAAAACTAATAAAAGATCATTCGCACATTACTGCTGAGACTGCAGTCTTGAAGACGAGATTAATGATCGTACTTTTCGGGCCTTTTATATTCGGGGTTTTGATATAAGATCCTGCAATCCCTCGTTTCGCCTAGTATCTCGAATCTGAAATTAGCGACATACTAAGGTTATGCTTTCGCGATGATCCCGAGAGTATAAACGAGCTACGAAATAAAAAGCAGAAATCGTAAGCGGTTTGAATGTATAATCATCACAAAATACGATTATTTATTTGTAAAATCTAAAACCAGCATCACAAAGGTTCTCATATTTGGGTTGAATTGCTATTTTGTACAGGTAGGCCAACATAGAAAAACAAAATTCCCGTAGTTTTCCCTATGCATTAGCCATCTAAATTTGATTTCCCGAAGCTCTAACCCGTCCAGGTTAGTGGCCCGTGTGAAACATACCTGTGTCATTTTCTTATATGGAGTTCGTTACCCAAAACTACACGGGATGTAGCAATAAAACGAACCTTTATGTTAAAAATGGAAAATTTAAATAATTAATTGTAGTAATATCGCTCAACGGATATATTATATTTACGTCTCTTTGGGCGCGCAATTATGTGCTCTGTAACATATTCCTGGAGAGATTTACGCAGAAATAATAGAATAAAGTTTCAGAGTTAGGGGCAAAAAAAAAAACGGAAAAATAGCGAAAGTTTTGTTTTTTTTTCTCGCGAGTTTGACCCTGTTCCGCAACGAATTTTTGGTGGATTCCTGCTCAACACCCCTTAAGACATAAGAAACAAAAAAAAATTCTCCGCCACAATTCGCAACATCAGGTTTATCACCTACTTCCTACACTAATTGTACTTTCCTACAATTTGGCTTTAAATATTTCACACCTTTTCTATCAATATTTGAAGGGTCGACAATAAACAAACGGGGAACATTAATTGTTGTTGATGATTTTAAATATTGATCCTCTGCAAAAAACAAAAATCCTGGATACCCCCCCGGGCGAAATCCTGGCTTAGCCCATGGCTGTTTTCAAAGAACAATTACCCTAATTTGGTTCGCTGTGTAATGGTGCACTGTTTCATCTAAAGACCTCCAAAGTTTGATATATCAATAAAAAAAAAAAATACAAAATTTTCACAAAGAAAATAGCTATGCAGTTCTCTCTCTCTGGTTCCTGGTAATCCCTTGTGGGGCATAGGGCATCAAGTACGCCTACTTTCCACCTCGTTCTGTTCTGTGCCATCGTCTTTAGGTCTGACCACTGTTTGTTTAATGAAGCAGCCTCGCTATTAACCGATCTTCTCCACGTGTTTCTTGGTCGTCGAACACGGCGTCTAGCATTGGCTCCCTGAGGGTTCCAATCTAGGGCCTGCTTTGCAATATTTGTTGGCCCTCTTCGGAGAGTATGATCTATCCATTGCCACTTTCGCCTTTTGACAGAAGTGCCTATATCCAATCCAGGCCTGTGATACTCAGGAGATCATTATTGGAAATAATCTTCGGCCAGCGGATTTGTAGGATGCGCCGTAGGCACTGGTTTACGAAAGTTTGCAGCTTAGTTGTTATCTCGTTGGTCACCTTCCAAGTTGAACAGCCATAAAGAAGCACAGACATTACAATAGAATTGAAGATTCGGATTTTGGTGCGCCTGGAAATGTTGTTATTTTGCCAGAAAGGAGTCAAAGTGAAGAAAGCTGCCCTAGCCTTATTGATACGCGATTGTACATCAGCGTCCGCGCCGCCATCTGCTGTGACTATGCTTCCGAGGTAGCAGAATTCGTCAACTTTTTCGACTGCCTGGCCCGAAACACAAATTCCGCTTGCAGTTCTGGCAAGGTTATTATCAGCGAATAGCTGTACAATGTAGCTATGATTTGTAATACTTTTTTGGCGTCACATTTGAAGTAAATGTACATATATATAATGAATGATGTTAAGTTTCGTTATCTTCTCAGAGAGACTTTCATGCAAAACCACCGTAACTCAGAGCCCGGAGCTAGAATTTGGACTCTAGTGACATACAATTGTATAGTTGCTATAATTGGAAATATGTAGGTGCATTGTTAGTTTTACGTGATATTGGGTTTTCTATTTAGCTGGACTATTGAACCTCCATGCAAAGTCTGCCACTGCGGACTGCGTGGCTATGTCCAATGTCAAACACTTCAGACAGATTCTGTTTAGAAGGACTCTGTCTTTCATAAATTTTATACAAAAATTATATCTACCGGAGTATACCAGGGCAGTGTATTGAGTGCGTTGCTCTTCACCATCATCATGTGCTACTTATTAACACGTATCTCCGAAGGCCTAGAAATATCTCTCCTTTTTGCCGATGATATAGTCCTCAGTAGCCCAAACATCGTTGCCTTACAAGCTGCACTTACAAAATGGTGTGACATTCTGGAGGAGCGTGGACTGAGAGTAAGTATAACAAAGACTGAGTTCTTATGCTGCCCATTCTCAGACCCAGATGCACCGATACCAGATATGTACGTCAAAGGACAGCAGCTTAAGTCTTGTAGGTACCAAGCTCAAGTACCTTGGCTCGATGGTGAACAACGGAGCTACATGCGATGATGACATCAAACATCTCACAAAGTTTGGATGGATGAGAAAATGCCACTGAAGCTAAAGGGCAAGTTGTACAAAACAGTTGTACGTCCCGCACTCATGTATGGTAATGGATCAGAATGCTGGACCATGTATGAAGGTTACGCGAAAGAAATGACAGCGACTGAAATGAAAATGTTACGCATGTCAGTTGGTGCAACCAAAAGGACCACATCAAGAGTAACTACATCCGAGGCAGTTTGTCCATAGACCAACCAACCACCGAAAAGTTCGAAGATCGACAAATGGATTGGTATTGCCATGTTCAAAGGCGTCCGCCTGAGAAGCCCGAAAATAGAGCGATATCAATGGAAGTTCCGCTTGATGGACCCAAGGCCAAAGGCAGACCGCAGAACACCTGGGTGTGTCAAATGAAAGAGCAACAACAACGCATTGGTCTCGGCGATGACACGATCCAAGATAGAGCTGCCTGTAGAAATATGCTGAGATATTACAGCCAAAACGGGCGATGTGCCTACACCGCAGGTCGAGCAACGCGAAACCATGGAACGGTATAAAGAACGAGGCAAGGAAGAAGGAGAATACAAAAATTATAGTCTTAAATATTTAAATTAGTATCGCATCAGTTGAAAAATGTTTGTGAAGCATTATACTATTTTGAAGACATTTTATTTTCATGATTTGTAACATTGTGTAGAAAAATTTGTGTTTTTGATTTTTTTCCTAAAACCCTTATTAAATAAATTTTTCCTTCCATCTGTCTGTCCACTAAATGCTTCGTGAATTGGTCAGACGATCTAAATGAAATTCGGTAGAATATATCGACCAACATGGTCATTCCCAATGGCTTTTTTTTAAAACTTGAATTTAAAATTGTCCAAGCAATATTTATTCATTTTTAAATTTTTCAGCTTCAGTGGTTCCAAAATGTTTAAAAATCATTGAAAAAAGGGGAATAAGTTTTAAACAATATTTGAACATTTTCCATGGTGGCTTGATATGTGATTTGGACATTCCTATATGCATTATTTCAATTTGAAGTTCTATCACTCTAAAAAAAATACCATATTTGCATAGCTATGGATAATGAAATTTCAATTCAGGCTAATTGATTTCCATACATTATTTGAATAATTTGTGTAGGTGGTGTACGAAGATAATTTTTCCAATTTCAGATTAGAATGTATGTATACCTATGCATTGCACTCATTGCTTTCTGAGACCTTCATATCAATGGTAAGTTGAGGGCGGTTTTAATTGGACGATTTTGATCGTTATCTTTCAGAAAACTAAAACGATAATTTACTAGTTAATATATTTTGCTGTGTATGCCAAAGATTTATGTGAAATAATAAATGTCTTAATCCACTTCCAAATGCAATATTTGTCGATTTTATCAAATGTACGATCTCACTCTGACATGATTTTTTCATTAAAAGATGCATTTAAGAACGAACGACAGGTGGAAAATCTATTCCCCGCAAGCCCATAGTCGCAGAAATATGCGTGCATTAGATCAAGTCGATTAACGGCTTAATGTAACTACAAACGAAAACCGAATAAAAGTTATTGGAATGGCAAATTGCATTAAGTCGTAACATGCAAATGTTAACTTTTTGAAGTCAAACGACAAATGGTCATTTTTCGCGATACATGAAAAGTGACGACGACGACCACGACGGACCTTAACGATTGCGCGGCGTGACATGCCCAAACCCGATTTCGAAAACTAATAGCATGTGTACATAACATATCTTCATCAAGCATTTGACTAATAGACGAATTCGAAATCTTTCAAAAAGAGCAAGTCTCCTTTGGAATTTTAGATATAAGTATACCGAGTCATGGAATTTGTCCCGATAGGTATAGGGTACTTATAGACCAGAGCACTAGAAATGTCCATATTTATGTAACATCGACATTAGAGCAATCGATATGGCTATGCAGTTGATTGCGGAGGTGATCGCGCGCACCACCACCGCATCGCAACTATTATGCACATAATAAAACAGCCCCAACTCGCTTGATGTACGTACATTATCGAAATCGCGCCTTTCTATTCGAGCTCGATTGCCTGCAATTTCTAATGGTCACATACAAGACGCGATATCCTCTGCAACACTTTACAGAATTTATTGGAATCCGAAAGGTGATTTATTATGCCCGAGTATGGTAGTCGTCGTTATGGTCCGTTTCGTGGATATCTATGGTATTTTCAGTTTTGCATATCTGATTGATATTGCGCTGCATTCATATAAGGTTTCACAGTGCAAGCATACGCTTGTTGGTCTTCTTTACGAAGTGAAGAGTGCAATGGGCATTCAGGTGATTGTATTATATTGAGAGACACCCTCACCTTTTCACATCTTGACGGGTGGAATCGCAATGCATCTTGTTGCGGCATTAATGTACTTGGCTTGAGGCTGTAAAAGATATGGGGTACTAGTGTATGGCACGCGGCCGACGAGTCAAATGATAGCGGAGTTAATATTACAAACGCGCATGAATAGAGATATGCAATTTAATTGCTAAATAAATTGTGAGGTAATAAGGATCAGGTGCACTTAAAAATCAAGGAGCAAACAAAAAAATGTTTATAGTCCACATTATCCTTATTACCTTTTCCAGCTTGTATGCTTTATCTCATATTTTGCTCCTACGGCCATGTGTTCCGGATTCTAGGAATTCGGATTGGATGCATCTTCCAATGGCTACATATTCGGAAGTGATTATATTAAATTTAGTGAGGGCTGGGCTGTTAGGTAGCCCTGGGCACTGCGATCGTTGGGCTATTGAGCCATTGCTCAAGCTGTGGGTTAGATGAATTAATCTCACCAATTTCTTTCGATAAACCGATTAAGCTGACCAATATTCAAGGAGGCGATATCCTCGTCTAAAGGGAACATAATGCCGAAGCATTCCAACAGCAAAACCAACAGTTCGCGTCGGTAACAATGACCATGCGCATTGTTACCGACGGGAGCTGTCGGTTTCTGCTCATATTTATTAGACTTAGGGTGCGCTTAGGTTAGTAGTTGACAACGAAATGTTTTGACTGCCGAAGCCCGGGAAAAATTTCCCAGTGTAAGGTGACTTTGGCCTTTCGCCGCTCACTTATTAGATTTATGTATTAACAGAGTGGTATCCCACAGTACGTCGGCCTGCTCATTGCCATCGACACCCGAATGCCCAGGTACCCAGAAAGGGAGCCTACCTGTTGTAGGATTTTCTCCCGCAGGGGAGTCTGTGTCCTTGTGACTCAGAGTATATCTGTGTAGAGAGACACGGCATGGCTGACATTTTCCTTATTCCTTTGGAACGGCAGTCATACAAGACGCATCGAACACGACGCAGTGTTTCCTCGCAGGGGAGCAATCCGCTATAAGCGATCGTGTAGTCTCGCATCTGGCGGCTTCGCATAACCCGAGCCACCAGAAAGGGAGCCTACCTGTTCTAGGCTTTCCTCCCGCAGGGGAGGTGTCCTTGTGACACAGAGTATATCTGTGTAGGGAGACACAGTGTAGGGGGTCCCAGATTTTTGGTGAGTTGTGACACCACGTACCCGAGCAGCGCAGGGAGGCCCCTCGTATGGTTGATACGCCATGGCGTGGATCCGTACAAAGGCCATTCGGGCGATGACGCTCCCGTGCTCCCGAGTCATGTACGGGTGGCTCACGGAATGGCTGACTTTTACCGTATTCCTTTGGAAAGGCAGTCCTACAAGTCGAACACGAAGCAGTGTTTCCTCGTAGGGGAGCAATCCGCTATAAGCGATCGTGTAGAGCCTCGGAGCTGTCGGCTTCGCATAACCCGAGCCATGAAGGGCTAGTTAGGGAGAATGGCCTTGGTGAAAAATGCCTACGCGCCTATAACTAACTAGTTTGTGGATTGATGACCACACGGCATGAGTCAAATAGCTGCCTAGTAAGCGGATGGTGCCACTCAGAAGTGAACGGTAGCGCTACGAGTCTGCTTCAAGCAGAGGGGTAGTCACAGGCACAACGATCCTGTGGCTGGCAAGCCGAATTCGTTAGGTCTAACCGAAAGGGGACCAAGGAATGTTCACACCTGCTGCTATTGAGAAATCTTTAGCGAATAGTGTACCTCGGGGATGGGCAAACCCAAGCGACCATGGATCCCTACCCATCTTGGCGTTGGTCTAGTGGTGTTACACAAGTCGACCAGCTAGAGTCGCAGCCTGAGGTGAGGTTCCAAAGGGAGGCATCCCTGCAGTAAGACTCCACTCCGACTTTAAGTCGGATAAAACCAACCATGGCCAAGGAGGAATCCCTGCGGTAAAACTCCACTCCGACTTTAAGTCGGAGAAAACTCGCCACCCACAAGGGGGAGGTATGGCCCATGGCCAAGGTACTCCCTATGGCAAGTGAAGTAGATCACACATCCCGTGTAGGATTTCCTGACAAACCCACCCGTTTAGACTTGACAGTACAGCTCATCAGCGCTTTCAATGCCGCTTGGCTGTCAGTAAATATTGCTATTTTCTTGTTTTTGTGGCCCTTTTTAAGGCATTTTGTTGCGCACAGCTCGATTGCGTGTACTTCTGCCTGAAACACGGTCGGTCGGTCGAAGTCCCATTGGAATAGAAAACAGAACCTGTATCTATCTTTGAGCCGTCCGTGTAAAATATGTTGCTATGGGGGTGGAGTGTCTGAACCTGTCAATCCAATCCTCCGTCGCCCAGGTCACTCAGACAAATGTGGTGTCAAAACGTAACGTTTTAACCGGATAGTCTGATTGCATACTAAGTAGGTTGTCATTACTATCCATTCTAGCGGCACCGAGTTCAGTGGGCAGGCCGTATAACATGCCTTAAGCCTGATAACGGCCAATCTTGCCACTGCGTCAATGTGTATGTGAAGTGGTGAGAGGTTCAGCGGAACTTCCAAAGCGGCGGTGGGGCCTACCGTCTGTAGTGGAGGCCCTTCTCCACCATACTACCGCCCCGTATTCCGCAATGGGTCTAACAATTGTCATATACATCCACAGAATTATATCTGGTTTGATACCCGCATAGCTTCTGCAGATCCATAAGGCCTTAGTTGCTTTCTCTGTTAGCACCCTGAAGTGCTCTTTCTAGAATAATTTCTTGTCTAGAGTCACCCCAGATACTTGACAGTTTCTGGCATGGTTAACTGCGAATTATATATTGAGGGACACTTCAATGCTCTTAGCGTCTCCTTCCTACTGAATAGCATCACTGCGGCTTTTCGTATTGACACGCCCATTAACAGTGCACCATTTCTGTACGTACTATTTACAGAGCATTCTGTAAAACATCCGTTAGGACCTTCTCAAATTTGCCTTTAACCGTGATTACCAAGTCGTCCGCATACCCCTGGGTGGAGAACCAAGCTGAGTTAAATCTTCACATCAATCGATCACCACCAAGAGGGGGGATAGTCAGTGGCGGCTCGTAGTGGAAAACACCGGGGGTTCACAAGGAAATATATTGACTACGGCAAGAATAGTGATATAACTCAATTTTTTTGTATTAAAAAAAATAGTCTACAAAAAAGCCAGAATTCAAGAGAAATTATTGTTTCTACTACATATCATTCTTTCGCAGACTATTCCCAATTTGCACCAGCTGGAATTGTCGTAAATTGCCGCTTTAAATGCACACTAAAAAATCCTTTCATATTTATTTATTTATTTATAGAAGATTTTTGAAATTTGCTTTACAAAAATTGCCCGTTGCAATTTCATTCGCAATTTCAACGACAGAACACACGCAATCTCTCTTCTTTTAGATTTTAGTTCATACAATTACAAGGCGCTGTGCACAACGACTTTGTGCACAAGCTCTGGTGAAAATTTTGCTCCACCCCCTTACCCCGGAAGCCTCTAATGTAGTCAAAATTTGAGCATGTGCTCCTCTTCCCAGACTGTGCACCCTTCGTGATTGCAGGTTGTTGGTCTCACGATGTCTTGAGTCTTGTGTGTGCAGTGACCATCAGTCAGCACAGCAGTGTACACATGCATATGTACAGGTATAGATTCTGTAGGTGGAATGTGTCTACCTATATCTATCGATAAATAGAAACAGGGCGGGCGCGTTGCGGGCTTGATGTGCGAAAATATTTTATATTTGAGGAAAATAGTGAACTATGTGCTCTTACGATTTTTTTTCAGGGGGTGCACGTGCACTTGTGCACATATGGGCGAGCCGCCACTGGGGATAGTACACCTCCTTGGGGACAGCCACGTGTGGCTTGGGCAGTGAGAGTACTAGTCTTGCCTTCACTGGTAAATATGATTCTGGACGATAGCCTACGTTGCACCCACATTGTGGTGGTATTGTCGGCCGCATTTGGATATTAATACCGTTCCTATGTCTAGAAATGCACCTAGAGACATGGCCTCCTCGATCTCTTCCACTAAGTGCCGATTGCGTCGATTTTCCCGGTTGATAGGCATATTGTTTTGGGTACAGCGGCCGGTCTTCAGAATTGTAGTCCTAATATGAGCGTCCAGTAACTTTTTCATAGTTTTCATGAGGAAAGATGTCAGGCTAATGGGGCGATACGACTTGGGGTCGTCCGTCGGTCTTTTACACACTTTGGGGATAAAGACTACCCTCACTGATCTCCAGGCTATTGGGAAATATCCTGTCATACGTGAAAATAACTCTTGCTGCTGCCCAGTCAGCTCTGTTTGCTCTGTTGGGCAGATTCATGCAGCTGTGGCCATAATTCACGTTATAGTCTAGTCTGCAGACGGGGAAATGGGTTGCTAGGAGCAGCATGCCCGCACTTTCGGCATCCCTCTTGATGTCTCCATTTCCTCTTTTCAGAGTGTTTATCGAACTGCAACCATTTTTAGTAATACTTTGTGCAGTCTAGCCGCTTTGGTAGTACTATTCAGACTGTCGCAAAAGTGTGCCCAGCTACACTTTTTGGCGTCTCTGATCATTTTGTTCTATTCCGTGCGGATGGAGCGATACAGGTGCCAGTCCCCGTTGCGCTTGGCCCTGTTAAAAAAAAACTTCTTCTTCTTCTTTATGGCACGATAGCCCGACGTCGGGCCTTGGCCATCTGGATTGAAGACCTCCAATTATCGCGGTCACGCGACCTTGTCCTCCAGTTGTAGCTCATCATATAGCTGATACAACGTCATTCACCCCGTTCTCGAACGGCCCCAAAGATTCTTCGGAGAACTTTTCGCTCGAATGCGTCCAACAGGTGTTCAGAGTTTTGGGTGAGGTTCCATGCTGTTAAAAAACTGCCTCACCATTTTCCTGAGGCAAGCCAGTTCCTTGTTCCACCACGGAACACACGTATTTTCCTTTACAACCCTTAGAGGGCAATTTTCTTCATAAGTGGGCACAATTGCCCTGGTGGTTTCGTCTACGAGTCATTCGAGACTGAGCCACCCGGTGATTTTCTTGTCAATCTGCTGCAGTCTGCATATGTTCCTTAAGTCTCTTGATATATCCGGACCAGTTGGTATTTTGTGGAACTCTGAGCTCAATCGTTGCAGAATCCGCAAGGATCTTAATGCATCGGAGAAAGAGGGTTCGTCCGATACGTGCCAGCTACAAATTTGTTTCGCTACTAGTCTGTTACTTAAGAGTCAAATCAAGTACTTCCTGGGTTACTCTGGTTATGAAAGTGGGCTTAGATCCCCTGTTAAGGATGTTGAGATCTATAGATACTATTAGTTCTAAAAGGTAGTCACCTCTTCTGTAGTGAAGTGAACTAGAACCTGTCATCCCTTCCAGAAAAGCCATAAATACTGGACATTTTTCAGTCACCTATTTTTGGTTTAGGTTTACAATATTTTTTATTGCTAAAATAATTCGGATCTCGCACTACGATTAAATTTTCTAAATCTGATATTTACGATACAAATTTAAAATAACACGAAATTTTCATTACCGAGTCAAAAAATTAAATGTTTCATCATAAGGAAAAACGAAAGACTCAAACGGGTAACCCCAAAAGAAAGTATGTATAAAATGCAAACAATTACTCCAATTGACCGATTATCATTTTCTTTCGCAAACAAGGTTTCAGATAATTGCATTTCACATATTTCACCAGATTCATATGAGCATACATTATGTACCGCTCGCGTACCGGTCCACTTTGATAAGAATTTTGCGCAGAGACCGGTTAGCGATAAAGGTTGACTGCTACAATTTTTCAAAGAGATTCCTCTACTTCTTCTCATTTTTCATCTGTCCTTTGCGCGGCACGCAACCGCGGCATAAGTATGCTCTTTCGGTGTATGCGGTTAGATGTGAAAAGGGCGCCCCAACGACCAAGATACGACACGTACATATTTCGTTCGTATCAAATGTACTCTGTGTTTTACGATCACAACTTGATGGTTTTGCGCTACTTTCTGCGCGCAGTAATGCTCCTCGTAACATTCGGTATCCGTTTGATTATCCCAATGTCTTATGGGATCCCCGAGGGAAGATAATGATGCTATTAAGGTTGGAATTTGTCGATTCCATGCGGTGGTGAATGAATCGTTGGCATGATTGTGATCAGATTGTTTTGCTCTGTTATATTGCGGAGAAAATATGAGTCCTTGATTGTATGGCATTTTCCAGAGTGCTCCATTGAAGCGCAGTGCATTGAGTGAACTGACTCTGATATCAAGTGGCTTTTATGATGCACTATCTTAATTACCTGCTTATACAATTCTTACTGCATTATGTGCAAATTGAGGCTTGTTTTTGCCATATACAATCAAAGTATGCGAATTATTATTGATTCTTGCCCTTTGGGAATTGGTGTAAGAAAATTGCAATTAATCGAAGATCTGAAGTGCATCGAAAACACGCTGCAATGAATTCCGCACGAGGACAAATGCATGCTTTTGTTAAGTACTTTTTCGTACAAAAATTCAAACAATCAGCATACGAAGTGTGCTATGTTTGCAGAACGGAGATGGTAAGTCGCCCATTCAGAGTACTTTTCATGCTATCTGTTGCTCCGTTTGCATTATTCGCGTATATGATCGCCCGTTGTTGCGGTACGTCGAAAAAACATTTACCGGATCACTTCTTGTGTACCATTGGTGGTACTTCTTGTAACAACTAGTCCATCGTGAGTTTGCAGTCAGATCGTCGCGCGCGTTAAGCTCATTCCGATATATTCGCCCTGTGTGAGTTCGCTCTAGAGAGCATGTTATACCGTGTGGTGAACTAAGTGTAAGCGCGCGATTGCTCGCGCGAGCCACAAAACCAAACACACCCATCTTTTTCACTGAGTAAACCAATATACGTACAAGTACCTTATACACATCACATCAGACTTGCACTTTGTGGAGGAGATCTACTTATAGACTCCTCGAAAAGATCAACTTGCGCGCAGCATACTCTATTCCGGATTAGCTCTACTCTAGATTATACGACGATATTTTTACCGTATAGATACTATTACAATGCCATATCATGCTAGCGTGTTGTATGTAGAGAGCCATACCCTGGACTATAAGGTGGTTACCTATCTTTAAAGAGTTATAGGTATGGATTGCATGTTTGTGGCGGCTGAAGAGATTTTTCCAATAGGGAAAATGTAAGGCGATTTTTTTTCTATCTGGTTGCTTTAGATTTTTGTTTTCTTCATAGTCGTCGTTGTCGGCCGTTTGTGTCGTGTTTGCTCGTTTTTTTCTTCTATTTCTTATTTTGTTTTATTTTCTTATAAAATTGGTCAAGTTAAATGATACATACTCGGATGCTGGATGTTTTTAGTAAACATCTAACGTTTGTTGGGTGCAGATCGCGAATAGCATTCATTGGTGAATTGTAGTTTTTCTATGGAGTATCCTCTTGCGTTTAAAGTTTTTTAGAATGATATTGTTTCTGGAGCAGTACAGTTAGCTTGTTGAAGTGTGCTTTTTGTTTTTGATATGGGTTTTACTGACAGCCGAAACATATTTTAAATTTTCTAATTAGTTCGTGTTAGTGTCAGTTTAAGATGAATCTACTTTAGTGTGGTGAAATTAATTAACAGCAACATAATTCAGCTGATTTTCATATTTAATTTTGTAAATGTAAGAAAACGAGAAAATAAGAGAAATAAAAGTACAGTGTATTCGAGTGTACCTGATATGAATAACCGCAAAATGTACTAAGCGATATGTTTACTGGTTTTTAATGTTACAATGTGTAAAGTGATATACTCAAACTATACAAGATGATGTTGGGGAGAAGATGGTGAGTAGACTGTTGTGTTTTGTACTACATCTCACCAACTATTAAATGCTTTTTAATAAACACCAGAATTTTATTTTTCGAAAAATTAGGTACTTACACCCCAAAAATTTAATTTAAATTTTTGAAGAAGTATAGAAATTATGTTCAGGGATTGTTTGCTTTCCATGGAGTCCAGTTAATTAGCATATAGTTTATACGTTTACAGTTGGGCCCTAGAATTTCATATTGATTCATGTCCAAGAACTGATCTAAATTTTACCAAGTTGAAGTTTCTGAAAACAGCTCTCGCCCGTCATGTGCCTCTCATATATGCGAAAGCGTTTTTATGTCTCGAGCCTGCCACCGGAACGGCACGTCAATTGAACGAAGTCTTATCGTATAGTCAAGACGCACACCACGATATTTTCTAGTTTATACAGTAAAACTTATAACGATCTTCTGGGGTCTAAGCCAAAAAAGCGCTATAACCGGGAAAACGCTATAGCCGGGAAGTCCAAGAAATATACTTCATGGACGCATACACCTTTTAGGTGACAAAATTTATTATTCGATTGATACATGGAATCAAATAGTAAGGAAATTGCAATCAATTGATACTGGTTAAAAAAAAAAAAAAAAAAAAAAACAGATTTTCTTTTGTTTTAGACTGGCAACAGACTTCGATAATACTGAGGTTTTCAATTTATTGAAAGATCCTTCCTCCTAGTCCATGCTATAGGCAAAAATAGCTCGAATCTTCTTTATTTCAACTAAGACTGCAAACGTTTTTGGCATGCTTGACGCCTAATTTCTTATTCTCTTCGGTGACGACGGATGCTGATGCAGTTAAGAGATCTTCAATTATACTTTCAAGTGTTGTTATGTCTTTCCCTTTTCCAGGAAATTTGACATTGATGTGGATTAACGAACAACTTGTGCATCATGGTTTTGTTTGTGATTATTACAATGTAAAGATAGACTACGTGCTCAATAAATTGTCAATAGGTGTGTTTTTTGGTTATCTCCGTGCAGGTTTGGGTAACGAAACTTTATATAAAAAAAAATGACAGGTAGATCAGCTGGCATTTTTTTATATGGAGTTTCGTTACCCAAACCTACACGGGATAACCAAAAAAACACACCTAATATAAATTGTTTCAAGAAATGAGACTAGGAAAAAAGCGTTATAACCGGGAAATAGTAACGTTATAACGAATCGAAATTCTCTGTAATAAATGCTAATGGGACCGGGACCGAGAAAAAACAGCGTTATAGCCGGGAAAACATTATATCCGGGAGCGTTATAACGAAGTTTTACTGTATATTGTTAGGAATAGTTATCCCAATTACCATGGCTCCAATTAAATTACTTCAGGAGCTAGAGCGCCAAATGTAACTATCCAAAATTCGAAATTACACCGAATGTTTTTGGGTCCAGTATATAATCTGCCAAGAGGAGGTATATGCTATAATATATCGTTAGAAAGGAAATTTTATGTAGTTTAAATCGTCCTCACAACATTTTGCTGTAGATATTATAGTTAACAAGATATTGGCGAAAAATCATAATTTCACCCCTTTGCCACCCCATCCCCCCAAATGTGACGCGCAAAAAAGTCTAACTTTTTACTGCGTAATGCGGTCAGGCCACAGAACAATTTGGCATCAAAAGTAAGTTTTTTTTTTTTTTTGATGTTTGGGTCTAGAGCTAAAGTCACTATACTAATATTCAGATTTTAGTATTTCAAGATAATGCATAACAAAATATTTAAGCTTAAGGATAGAGAATCGGGGGAATGCCTATTACACCTTTTTCACAGCAAGTTCCCAGTGGGTTTAGGCGATAGTTTCCGCGATAGTTTTTTGTAAAAATTTATTTGAATTGCCTAAAAAAGTTATTTTTGAAGACCTGTGTCCCGGACGTGTAAAGAATCTAAAGTTGAAACAACAATTCTCAGTTATTTTCCAAAAAAAATGCTTTACGTACAATGTTTAGCGTGTGGCCATATGTCTGATGAATTTTCTAAAGTTTTAGGACACTTTAGTTTTAGGTCAGAGTGGGACAATAAGTAACTTCGGAAAGTGTATCTCTCCTTGTCTACCAATATTATTATCTTCGCTGAAGTTTTTTCCTATTTGAAATTTTTTTTTTTAATTTTTCAAGAAATCTGTCTTGTCGCTTTTGGGTCCATAAATCCCTTGGGCGTTCCCACAACGCGGACCCTTATGCGCCGCCAATGGTTGTATCATTCTATTCTAGCTATATTATTTCTGGCAGTTTGAATGCCTTAAAAGAAGAAAACTAGGGTTAGTCTAAGCCTCAGGTTAAATGGTAGGTTTCTCCTAAAATATAACAGTTATTGTGCAATTTCACAAGGGAATAAAATCTAGCACTGTCGTTCAATTCGATTCTGAAAAATAAATGTTTTTAGGACAACATTCAAAGCAAAACTTATCGCTAAGGCATTTTTCTTTTCTTACAGCAATTCGTACTCCTTTTTGATTCAGCACTACTGAACAAGTATCGCGGTAACGGTTTTTAGACCTATTTGAATGGTATTTTCACGTCTATTGGAAATAATCGTTTCAAGTAGCATAGATAAAATTATTTTTCTCTCAGACGAAAAATATTTAAATAAGAGTCCTTTCCTTTTAAATTTATTGCGATCTGATCTCTAAACAAAAATATTCCACCGGTTGTCATTGTTTGGTGTGGACCAAGAAGGACTATCTCTCTCTCAGTATTTGGTCGCAATTTCAATTTTTTTTTATCGCAAAGGAAAGATCGAAGCTATTCGCCAAAATTACTTTACTTCTTGTAGTCTTTGATTTACTCTTAATAGGGTTTAGTATCCGTTTTTCGCCCTTCAAGTTTTTTTTTGGTTTTAATTTGACGTTAGTTGCACACGATAAGAAATAAAAAACAAATCCTTATGAAAACTGAAAACTCGTTGTGAAAAAAGTAAAAAAAAAACGTACTTATAATTTTAGCTAAGCCCATTATCTTTTTTAAACTACTATCCAGCATTGTTATCATGACTGACTCAATAAAACCCATTGTGATTTGGTAGCTTCTTTATCCGCTGTTTCCGTGAAAAAAATAGAGCTCAATTCAATTTAGTAAATTGTGTAATAAGACTTCCTGCTACATTCTAATGAACAATGAAAATCACAAAAAGAACACATTTCGTATAGGCTTAAGAAAATTAAGTGACAAATAACAAAAATTAACTCGGAGCCATGGGGGATGGTTGAAATTGTGCATATCTGCTTTTAATTTGTAAATATTTCTGCTTGAATACAGGGTTGTAATTGCCGTCAGTAACTGGAGATATGAACATCTTCTTAAGATTTATCAGTCTAGAAAAGAATTTTAGATGAGTTAGAATACGGTAACGAGTCAATTTGACCCATCCACCGAGTCCACGTAACTATTTCGTGCAATGCTTATTGTTGTTGTTTTTTCATATAATTTTTTTTTAACCAAAAAGCTATAACTTTTTCCTATGAAAAATTGTGTTGAGATTAATAAAAAACACTATTAACAATTTATTATTTTAATGAAAAAAAATGAAAACGAAAAAAACTGTTTTTAGCGATAATGTTGACTTCTTTTTATAAATTTTCATATAAGGATCAAAAATTTATTTAACAAAGAAAACTAATTTATTTTACAAATTTCGATGTGATGCTACCCAAAAAAATAAGAATGAATACATAATTAAAATAAAAAATCGTCTTAACTGAAAATTCGGGTCAACTTAACCTCTTCTACTTTTAAGGGTTTTGTAACCCCATTTAGCCGAGCTAAGTGATCTGTAGTGACAATGGAGTTGGCCGCTATTTCAAATCGCGCGAGTTGAGATTCATAATGTAATCAGGGAAACCATTGCATTTCATTTCATTTGAAAGACATGAAGCAGATAATTCTCAACACGTTGCATTTTAATAGAATGCGGCTTCACTCCTATTACATATATCATTTTAAGTGTTATAAAAACCATCAAAAATTAAAACGCCGTTCAAAGCCGAACTGAAACTCCAGCTGGACCAAGTGGTCTAACCATCTCTAAGCAGGATCACTCAATTAGATAGATTGTACATACAAACGAAAAATTTTGTATGATTTTTATTGAAAATAATCACAATTTGCTATCAGACACCGAAACTTCTCTTCAATTTAAATTCACGCCATTGCAGTTGTAGTTCATTTCATGTCTTCGTGACAGCTATAGGAGAAATAAATGCGATAATGAAGGCCGCAACTATCAACCACTCTATATTTCCAAACCCGATCGAATACCACATGAATATTCCAACTATTTTCATATTCATTACACCGTACTTGCATATCTCTAGGTATGTACTACGCGCATAATCCATGATCACATTTCCTGAATGAATCAAGAGACCATGAAGTGTATCATCTCATCATCAACCGGTGTGCTCGTTCAGAGCTTCAGGCACGAAACGGTCCGAATTTCGAATTGTAGTGTAGTTACTGAGGCAACTACGACGATAGACGACATCTTTGGTAACCTAATCGTCTCGAAGAAATGCAAAAGGCAATTTTATCGTATAACCGCCGAACCAATTAGCGTTACACCAAATACAAATTAACGATATACATATCTAGGCTGGAATGAAGATGCAGTCCAAGATGCTAGAGGAAAAGACAAGTTCTCTGATATCACTTTTCTGCGCGTCCATATACATATGTTCAAATCCGATTGCCAACGAAACGAAATGTCATTTGGAAAATTTACGTGACTTCACGAGAAATTCCTCTCTCAATCCTTCGTGTGTAGATGTCCAATGCCTTACGGTCGTCACAATTTACATGATCAGATAATAATTACTTAATTATATCTTTCGATCGGAGTGTGTGTACCTACGTACGCGCACAATCTCCACGTAACGCAATGAAACGTTTGCCCATACGTGCGGTTGTAATGTATAAGTGCTTCAACACTATGCGGTAATGGCAGGATGAATAGCAGACGAAAGGATATCTCTGAAGTAATTTCAACTAATTTATAGATGCAAAATCAATCCAAGTGTCGAGATGATTCCATCAAATAACTACCATCAAATCAATCTTAGATCCAGATTTTTTCTTCTCTCCGGTAGCTGTTACCATTAAACAAATGATCGAGCGTAACTCCTCGTCATAACACTCGCTGTCCAATAAGTCAATAATCACATGGTAGTTTTAAGAAGTATTATACCGCACTGCGGTGAATGATTAACTGGCCAATATGTGACCATTACACTACCATAAATTTTTATTCTTAAACTTACGATCGGTCAGCGTGCGAGAAGTGATTACATTCGTTACGTTATATGGCGAGTGCGTGCAGATCACCTATCATTTCGTATACGTAAGATGCTACATAGCGATGCTGGATGGAACATGGAACAAGATTTCTTCTGGACGCAAGACCACAGAACCAGTTTAAGTGTCACTCGTCTCTCAATTCATTTCAAGCAATTGGACATTAATCAAATTTCCCTAACGTTAAGATACATGATCGTACCATGACAAGCATACGCACAGCACATACTATCCTTACTATAGATAGCATAATAAGTGGGATCACGGGTTGCCTACTGCGAGATGCTCTGGTTTATAGTTAGTAAAGTATCCAATGCAAATACGCGTGGCTAGAAACGATAGTATGCCCAACGCTGGTGCACTATACGTTAACTTACTTTGAAAATCTCAAATAATAATTGGCTAAAAAAAAACAAAGTCTCAGAAAGTTATTATTAGTATTGGAACAACCTGCAGGCAGCCTGGGTTCAAAAAGATTAAAACCGACGACAATTTGATTGAGTATTGGACGTATAGTTGCGTTGCGGCATGAACATGAACAGGTTCATAGTGCGCGCATCCACTATTGACTACCATCCGCGGTAAGCTGCAATATTTATATGCATTGCCACCACCACCATTCTTTTTAGTCGAATCTGTACTATACAAAGTTATTAAATGTTAGACAGCACTAAGTATGCAGTAAGCACACCAGCTGTATACGTGAATTACCTGCGGATAGGAGGAGACTATAATCCGAAATGGTTTGCTTCAGGTGGCTGGAAGTCGTGGGTCAAATCCGCCTGCTAAATCCAACAAGATACCACCTCTATGGGACGTACTAATTGTGCGTCTTGTTGAGTAAAAGCCTATTGAGCGGATAATTGTACGCTTCTGATGCTTTAGGTACTTCTATAGTGTAACGTCTAACCTATGTACAAAGTAATGTTATCACCACCCATCTACATTGTTGGTGGTGGTATTTCGGTTGAAGAATATGAAATTTTTCAAAATTAAAAATCGAACATTTAGTAAGTGAGTTAAATATTACACAGGCCTGCGTTAAAGAAGTTTCGCGGGGTCTGATATCGTAATATTAGTAATGAAACAATTTCATCACGCCACAAATTCCACTTTAAACTTTCGACAATTTTTTGAACTGATCAGATTTTTTTATTCATTGACTTCACGTAAAAGAGTTATTGTGGAGTATTTAAGGGATTTGGACCGAAATAATCAATCTTCTTCGGTCAGGTTAATTTAAAATTGTCATATGAGTAGGGAAGCTCATTGAAATAGCTTTTTACGGTGGAATGTCAATATGTTCATAAGTCACGGCCGGTTAAAAATTCGAGAAAACGGTTGCGCCATATTATTATGTTGAAGCCAACTGACTGATAGCACACTATCTAATACCAAATCAGTAGCATCTTCACATCTACATCCTTCTATAGATACGTATGTTATTTATGTTTTATGTTAGGGGTTCAGAGCTAGTAGCTGCTACGCGCGGCCAAATGACTGAAATTGCCATTGAACGACACGAAATTTATTGAATACCATTAAAAATAATAAACTCAGTTGTTTGTTAGAGCCGAAATTATGTCCTCCTTCTAAAAAAAAAAGTCTTGATTTTCTCTTATAACGTCATCCATCACGTTCCAATTTTCTCGAAATGAAGGCAGGTTTCTAAATGTTATTATTTAATCGGATTTGTATTGGAGAACTATTCCGTAGCATTTAATTACAAAACATCACCATTGACTCCTGTTGCAATGAGAAAACTGATCAAAAACTAGATAGGGTCTTGTTAATCTCTGGAACTTGAATCCACTGATTAGGGTTCTTTCTTCGTTTAATTATGTTTAAGGACCGAAGGAGTTAATTGAAAATTAACTAAGACTCAGTTACAATCTGAAACTAGTGAGAAACTTGTGAAAAGAAATATAATTTTATCCATCCCAGGAATTATTTTCTGATGACCTTATTTTGAGAAATAAGCTTTCTACGCTAATAAGCCTTTTTGCGGGTACCTTCGGAATAGCACAAAAGATTTTGTCAGCACATGCAATAAAGAGTTATTTGTTTTGTCATCCAAACATCATGACTTTGTTTAAAATTTTAATGCATCGAATAAACTCTACGTAGGATTTCCATTGATATTGTGAAATATCGGAAATAACGACATTGGGCCTTGCATATTAAAAAAAAAATTTCGTTTATTATTAAAAATCGACAGTTCCGATTTATTCAGTAAACTTTTGAAGCCGAATTTTGATACTAGAATCTGCTAATATGAGGTGCATTGTGTTTAAATATTTTTGTGCAAACTTTTGAAGAAATTTGTGCAAAATTAGTTTGTTGTTGTTTGCATTTATAAAATACTAATATCAAAATTTGACCCCATAGACACTATAATTGTGGCCCGTAGAAATGCTGAATCCTGGCATCCGTTGAATCCTGCCAAGCCAATACAAAATTTATTTGTTGTCGTTGGAATAGTTCGATAGATTTTACATTTTGATCCCTTCAGACTAATAAGAAATATATAATCAACGGTGAAGTTGCTATGTATCTATCCCCTACATCAACTACCTTGGACGATAGATACCCAACCATTTCAGGTCCATTAATTTGACAGATTGAACATTGGTTGATAACAAAAAAACAAATTGTCTCCTATCGCCTTACTTAAAGTAAAAGGTAGTTGGATTGCTCATGAGGTTTCATTGTGTGAATTCGAGAATGTTGTACATTTTGCTGTACGTTTCTGGATGCTGTACGGCAGGTCCAAAGTCTGTACTTTAGGTAAACAGCCCAATGCTGTACGTCTGGTCTGCTTAATTAAAGGGCTAGCAACGAAAAATAAAAACTCCGCAAAAAAAACTTGAAAAAAACCTTTCACCAAATAATGTTCCTACCGACTCGCGATTTTCTCCAAAAATTTCCGCTACAAGTTGAATTGGTAACTTGTCCAGCTGGTCATTTTTATACCCTTCGCTCGTAGAGTGAAAGGGTATATTAACTTTGTCATGAAGTTTGTAACGCATTGAAGGAAGCATTTCCGACCATATAAAAAGTATACATTATGATCAGCATGACTTGGTGAGTTGATTGGGCAATGTCCGTCTGTCTGTCTGTCTGTCCGTCTATCTGTCTGGCTGTATGTTGCGTTCTTTTTTTGGCTGCTATATATGAAAGCTTCAGAGCTGAAATTTTGCACACATGCTTATTTATATTGCAGGCTGTTTGTATGTTTGAATCACCCAAATTGGATCATTGGGTCATGGGGCTGCCAAACAAACCTAGCCCCCCCCCCCCCAATTTAAGTTATTCTAAGAAAAATTTTTTTTTATTTATGAACCAACCTTTACCTACCAAACTTCATATAAATTGATCCCTATTGATGTCACATGAAATATGTAAAAATAGAGGGAATCGAACGATGGAGTCACGGGGCTGCCATACAAACCCAATCCCCCAAATTTGGTTCTTAACCTTCCGGCGGACGCAATACTAATCATAACACGATCGGGCGCAATGCATCTGGAGATTAAATGCAGAAAATAGGATGAAACTAAGTTTCTGTATATTTTAGACTCTTATTTATTGTTGCATTGTCTTTTTGGAACAGTTCTTCGAAATTTTAGAAACAAATATTGGCTCACAAAGTTTGATACCCTTCACAATTTCAAATTTCTAGGAATATTGCGATTTCAATCGCTTCAATATTTAAAAAACCTCCAACAACTCGACCGCTTAAAAAATGTGAGCTTATTTTACTAAAAACACACTATTAAACGATTTGGTGAGCCTAAAAGTCCACACAACGTTATTCCGCAATGTGAAGAGTATAAGAAGTGAAAATTTTCATAGAAAAGAATAAAATAACACAATCGGGCGCAATACATCTGAGAGATTATTTCATACCCTCCCGCCCCTCAGACATATGGTAGATAGAAACTGATAACTGCTTTGGGTAGTTGATCGATAAAGATTAAGCTACTGTGAGTTTCAGATCTCTCCCTTCTCATATCGCTAATTGGCCCAACAAAAACTGGTCACTTAATCTGTCAGATGCATTGCGCCCGCCCGAAGGTTAAGAAATAAACTTTTTTATTTGTCCACCAATTTCAACCAAACCTTATACAAATATGTCTCTATTCATGCCACAAACATACGTAAAAATGGATGGAAAGGAGCCATAGTGCTGTCACACAAACCCTCCTCCCCCCATTGTGGTTCTTTTGAGAAACATTTTATCCAACACCTTTCACCAAACCTTTTATTAATATGTCTTTATCCAAGCAACAAAAAATGTAAAAACAAACGAATTGTACTATGGGACCATGTCCCCCGTTTCCCCCCAGTGAAGTTTTCTAAGCGATTTTCTTTTAATTGTCCAATTATTCCAAGCAAGCCTCACTAAAATATTGTTTTATCGGTGCCACGGAGCTTATGTGAAAACGGAAAGAGAAGAAAGGAGGGGAGAGGATTAAATACAAGTCATAAGTACGCCCAATAAAAATTTTTAGTTCGAGGAGAGCGAAGGGTATCCAAATTTCAGCCGCGCCCGAAATTAGCCTCGGTATAGTTTTATATGAAATTTGACAGAACGAAGAACCCATTAACTCTCCATGTATGTGCGGCAATATACCGCTCCATCGCTCAGCTTGCAGTGTAGGCACACTTTAAATTAAAGAGTTCGGCGACCAGACTTTATTTTGATTTTAGAAGTGTTGGCCAATTTGAACTTTTCTTTAGCCAGCCTTATTGAACAATTTACTCATCATTCAATCAATCAATACACTGTAGTATTGCAAATATAAGTTGGCTGAAATTCGTAGAGTTTGGAAGGCGGCAAATTTTGGAAAGCCTACTGGTGGCAAAAATGAAAATTTGCTTCTGAACGATTTTTCTGAGTATAATTAATTTTTTTTTTGTTTATCGAAACCGCCTCTTGAAATTTCGAAATGCGTGTTCCTCAACTTTCAAATGTCAAATAATTGCAAACCTGTTCATATATTGAGACACTTTCCGACAGAAAACTATGCCGTCTACTAACGCCGGAATGGCTTTCTTAGCAATCAAGCGAAAAATCAATTACCGAATGATTACTGCGAATGCGAATCCATAAACGCAAATGTTTATAAAAATAATGATATTTTACTGAAAAGCGTGTCCATCTATGGGGTACCTAATCCGATGCAATTTTTGGTTGGCCAGGGGTGTCCAACTCAAAGCATGGTCCGGGCCAAATAACTTTGTCTTTCGGTTTGAGCGGGCCGCAGAATGTAAAAATTACGAAATCGTCTAGAAAAGTATTTCGATATTTAACTACATTAATTAATTGCATTTCAAATAAGACTATAAATCTGGATCACTAACTACTTCGAGAGAAGAAAATTATATCGTACTTGAGAAATAGCACGTTTTGAAAATGTACTTCAAAAAATAGAGAAAACTTAGACGAGAAGTTAAAACGCCAAAAATTTGGTTGATCAATCAGTACCTAACCACTATTAGTGAATTAATTTTCGCAAAATTTGTACTTAATTCATGCTCGAACCGGTCATCCAGAAACATCAAGGCTGCCAAATAGTATCTTAGGAGCAAAATTGGAACTAAAATCATTAAAAATTATAAAAAAGATTTGCTTGTCTCATAAGCTGACAGATGCGAACGGTAAATTGTAATGTAACCGTGGCAGAGATAACTATCAGGCTCGAGAAAGCCAACAACTTTTTTTTCAACCGGATTTCGGTAAAAAAACAATTTCTCGATGGGGCTTATAATTTTCTTGAACGGAACTATCAAAAATCGTCTTAAATTGTTTATAGTCCATCCAAGAAGATAAAATACCTAGTACAGAGTTCTCTGAGTTTTGTATATGCGTATAGTAAGCATTTTGTCGTGCTCTGTGGCCGTGATCGTTCGGTCGCCACTCTGTGAAATAGACACTCATAGAGAAACGAGTTTCCAAACTCGGCACGACTCGTCGCAAGTTTATTATTCAAAAGATGATAAGAATCATTCTTATCGTAGAATAATAAACTAACGACTAGGAAGTGGTATGGCTGACAACCGTATCACACTCCGAATTCAGTTGTCTTTGTAACGTTGATGACTACACACGGTAGTCATCAACGCACCATGCTCCACTAGGAGTAATTGAGAGAGAGAGATAGTAAGCATTTGTGTTGATGTACAGTGTGCTGCTTGTACCTGGCTGCGTGTGGGCTGCCCAAAATTGCGAGTTTGACATGCCTTCGCCTACGCGACACCGTATACCTAGGCCTGTTCCTAACACCGGTACATCGGTTTAAAACCGGTGTTTACTTAGTACCGGTACCAATATTTCGAAGTACCGATATCCCGGTTTTTTCAACCATGGGCCGGTCCCGGTTTTTTTTTCTCCAACACCGGTGCACCGGTTTTTCATCCGGTTTTTTCAACCATGAGCCGGTCCCGGTGCACCGGTTCTTTCATCCGGTTTTTTCAACCATGAGCCGGTCCCGGTGCACCGGTTCTTTTATCCGGTTATTTCAACCATGAGCCGGTCCCGGTGCACCGGTTCTTTCATACGGTTGTTTCAACCATGAGCCGGTCCCGGTGCACCGGTTCTTTCATCCGGTTTTTTTAACCATGAGCCGGTCCCGGTGCACCGGTTCCTTCAGCCGGTTGTTTCAACCATGAGCCGGTCCCGGTGCACCGGTTCTTTCATCCGGTTTTTTCAACCATGAGCCGGTCCCGGTGCACCGATTCTTTTATCCGGTTTTTTCAACCATGAGCCGGTCCCGGTGCACCGGTTCTTTTATCCGGTTTTTTTTTAACCATTGGCCGGTCCCGTTGCACCGTTTTTTTAAGATTTTGTAGCACCTGTTCAGTACCGTGTTTTTTTTTTGATAACATGTTCAGTATCAGGATTTTAGCACTGGGTGTTTTCAAGTTGTCTTGTTGTTGGGTAGGTTCTTGCCAGCAACGATTTATTCGAGTTTTTGTTGTAGCGTAGCACTTTTTAGTACGGTGTTTTTATTGGATAGCCATGGTTCAATATTTATGTACATATATGATTTTTTTTAGCTTCTATGAAATTTATATAAGGTAATTGTGGCGATGAGAAAAAAATTATAAAGAATTTCTGTTGAGAAAATTATAAAGATGTAAATTACACATTCTTAAAGACTTAGTAGAGAGTTTTAGCATCTCTTTGAAAATATAACGTTCGGGATTATATAGTAAAATAAGAATACGGCAAAAATCCTGCATCACTGGATGACTGGGGATGGCCCTCCGAATATGGGAAAAAAGTCCCCACCGATTGGAGGTCCGCCACCTTAAAAAGGAAGGGGAGGTATTTTTTCCGTTTTTTTTGCAATTATTTCAAAAACGGCAATAGATACAGAAAAATGGTCTGAGGACGAAACTACATCAAATTTCCTTTGAAATGATATATGTATATGTAACACATTAGTATTTTATTGAAAGTTTAGTTGCTCTGATTAAAGACGATCCCTCCATTTGAATTTGGCAAAACGGCATGTCCATAACTCCCCCCAAAATTAGAGCAGAGACCTAATTTTCGGTTTAATATCAGTGGAGGGCATCATCTAGGGACGCGGGAGCGTCCCGCACGCCAAAGAAAAACGAAGAAATTTGAACAAATAAAAAGTGAGAAGCGACTAAGACTATGTTTACACGACGGAACAAGTACGGGTTTTCGGACCTCTGTAGCTCGGACCCTGGTTGGTCCTGAGTCTTCAAATTCGGTAAGCGTTGTCGCTCGCGCCGTCTTACGAAGTGTAGAAAATTTCAAGATGATACGATAAGAAACACCGGAGATAATAAGAGTTTGAAAATCGCATTTCTTTCAAAAATCTTGTTCTCGTTGTTCTCGTTGTTCTCGTTGTTCTTGTCGTTCATTGACAGGGCTACAGCCTTGCAGAGGGCATCTCCGGATTTGGTCTCTTTTCCCATTGATAGAGTCTGTCGTGAAGGTGTGCATAGGCTATCGTTTGCTCCGATCCGTGAAGTAGAAAAAAAGATACAGCGGAAAATGTGAAAAAATACATAGAGTTTCTCGCTTAAATCTTTTTATATGTTTTAAAGGAAGCATTTGGTAAAAGTCGGGGATAGGCCCGAAAAGAGCCTAGAAACGAATCGTATAGTATAGTATAGTATAATTGGTAGGACCGAACAATCTTTTGTATCCAAAATTTTCAGTTTTAGATCGTCTGCAAGAGCGGGGGCGGGTCGAAGTTCCTGTTTTGGTTCGTCTCATATATACGAGTACGTACATATTAGTTTAATATTGGATGAGCATACGCACTGTTTCATTCATCCCGATGATCCTAAAGCTTCCACCAAATCAGCGCGGTAGCGGTACGCGGTACACACAACACACACACCACAAGAATTGACAAGTACTCCGTGGTGTACCGCGGCGGAAACTATTTCATACATTCTGACACGTACCGCTACCGTTCTGCGCTGGTTTGGTGGAAGCTTAAATATGGCGCTGGGACACCAAATCGGTTTTGTCAAGACGGTGTATTCTGTTGTGTTCAAACCAGAGTTACGTGATGATGGCATATGGAAAATCGATTTTTCAAGGAATTCTGATGAGTTAATTTGAACAAAATTTGGCATGTAAATTTATTCTTGTAATTCCACCCGGTTTGATCCTGTTGTGGTAGGCAAAAAGGTACTGTTAGTTATATAGTGAATTTCATAGCTATCCCTGATTCTTGGTCATGAAACCACTTTATTGTTGTAAAAGCAATGCTCGTCAGGACTCAACAGGTTTTCGGGACCTTTGATGAGGGATAAAAGGATATTTTCACATGTACATGTCTTTCTCTATGTGTCTTAGGCGCAATGTGGAACTTAGGAAATATGGATGTTATTTGAATCACATATTGAGTACCCAGTGAGGCTTAATGGTTACATTAGAAATTAAGATTTAAGATTAGGATGAATGTGATAGAGATGAAGTAAAGGTTTAGACTCAATTTAGGGCTAAGGTTAAAGTCAAAATCAAGTTTAGGGTAACGGATAGGGTTAAAGTTATTGTTACATCGCAGTTAACGTTATTATTAGGGTTAAATGTGAGGATAGGGTTTGGGTTAAGGTTGAGTCTGAGTTTGAGGTTAAGGTATAGGCCAGGGTTATGGTCAAAGTTAGGGTTATCATTAAGTTTAATGTTATGTATAAAGATACCAAGGTTAGCGAGGTTACTAGAGCTACCAAGGCCATCGGGGTTACCGAGGTTACTAAGGGTTTGCAAGATCACCAAAGTAGTCAAGTGTACTATGGTTACTAAGATTACCAAGGCGAGCAAGGTTACCAAGGAGACCAAGGAGACGAAGGTTAGCAAGGGGTTTATCATTCTTATAATTATTGTTCTCAAACAAATTCGTGACAATAGGGCAATGAATATCGTCTTCATAATATATTTACGAATTTTGTAAATCGAAAACTGCAAAAGATATGATATCTCACAAAAACAACTGTGTTGTAAAAGGTGTCCGCCAAAGAAAAACTCATCAGCCGCAAAAAGGATTGATATAAATACATTCCCGCCAAAATACTCGCATCTTGTCTCAATGATGGTGGTGGAGCAAATTTTTTTCAACGCTATTTGGCGGGGAGCTTGAATAAGGTTAATAACAAAATAAAATCAATGTTAAGAAATTTATGAAAGAACTTTTATCGTATAGAAAAAAACGAGTTCCATACAAAGGAAAGCTAAATAAGGTTCTAAAACGCATTTTTATTTTCTATAAGACTGGAAGCTTCAAAATTATCAAGAAAAGAACATAGTAGCAAATAGTACCCTCGTTCAGCTCCCCGCCAATAAGCGTTGAAGAAAATTTGCTCCACCACCATCATTGAGACAAGATGCGAGTATTTTGGCGGGAATGTATTTATATCAATCCTTTTTGCGGCTGATGAGTTTTTCTTTGGCGGACACCTTTTACAACACAGTTGTTTTTGTGAGATCACTCTATCTCTACTCACCAAAAATCACTTCAATCAGATAAAAACTAAGGGTACTACCTCCCATACAAAGTGACCCAAGACAACTTTACTCTACAGTTTATAAAATGAGTTGTGAAACATTGTAAGAGGGTACCCTTAGTTTTTATCCTATTGAGCTGATTTTTGGTGGGTGCCCCCCATTGGCAATAAAACATTATTTTTTTTAGTCTAACGGCACGGTATCTTTTGCCGTTTTTGAAATAATTGCAAAAAACGGAAAAAATACCCCACTTAAGGTCGCGGACTTCCAATCGGTAGGGACTTTTTTTCCCATTATCGGGTGGCCATCCCCAACCATTTTGTCAAAATGCAGTGATGTGGGATTTTTGCCGAACAAATACCGTATTCTCCTTTGACTATATAACCCCGAACGTTATATTTTGAAAGAGATGCTAAAACTCTCTATTAAGTCTTTTAGAATGTGTAATTTACATATCTTTAAAATTTTCTCAACATTAGAAATTCTTTATAATTTTTTTCTCATCGCGACAATTACCTTATTTAAATTTCATAGCAGCTAAAAAAATCATTTACATAAATATTGATTCATGGCTATCCAATAAAAACATCGTACTAAAAAGTGCTACGCTACAACAAAAACCGGATAAAAGAACCGGTGCACCGGGACCGGCTCATTGTTAAAAAAAACCGGATGAAAGAACCGGTGCACCGGGACCGGCTCATGGTTAAAAAAACCGGATGAAAGAACCGGTGCATGGTTGAAATAACCGGATAAAAGAACCGGTGCACCGGGACCGGCTCATGGTTGAAAAAACCGGATGAAAGAACCGGTGCACCGGGACCGGCTCATGGTTGAAATAACCGGATAAAAGAACCGGTGCACCGGGACCGGCTCATGGTTGAAAAAACCGGATGAAAGAACCGGTGCACCGGGACCGGCTCATGGTTGAAATAACCGGATAAAAGAACCGGTGCACCGGGACCGGCTCATGGTTGAAAAAACCGGATGAAAGAACCGGTGCACCGGGACCGGCTCATGGTTGAAAAAACCGGATGAAAGAACCGGTACTGAAAAAAAAACCGGCTCATGGTTGAAAAAACCGGGTGTTTAAAAAAAACCGGCGGGTGCCGGTGCACCGGGTTTAGTACCGGGTACTGAAGAAAACCGGTATCCGATACTGAAATCTGAGTACCGAACAGGCCTACGTATACCTGTATAAATAACGAAGCAAAGAAGAAGAAGAAAAGTTGGTTAGATCTCGTTTCAAGTACTTTGTTTTCAAAGTGTGTACATATTTCCAAAATGTTCAGATGTAAATTCCAAAAATTATATACCGTTAAAAGCCCAACATGTTAAACCAACTTTTCAGATTTGAAAATTCAATACACCGCTATGAGATTATTGTTAGAAATTTCAATGAAAAAAAAAGTTGAAATTTCTCTAAAACGAAAACGCGTATCTTGGCAACAACGTTAATTTCTTAGCCCAAAAAAAAGAGTCAAAAGTCAATTCATGTAAAATTTTATTTTGTTTTGAAAACTGAACTCGAATTTTTCAATAATTGATTAGGGGAGCAGTAAATTTTATTTTAACGAGACAAGTTGTTATTTTCTTTGACTTCCGCCAAAAAGCTGATAGCATGATAACGGTAAAATTTTTACCAATTCTATTGATGATGTTGTTACCCAAACAAATTTTCTTATCGACCAGGTGCATACACAGAAATATATTTCAGGAGGGGTTTTACGAAAGTGATTGATGTTAGCCAGAATTCCGAATATACCAGGGAACAGTTTCAGTTTCCCTACTTTCAAGAGATTCTACAACAAATTTTTATTGGCTTATTCGACCTGGGCGAAATTTGTAAAATTTAAAGAGTTTCTGGATGTAATAGGACCCTTGGAATAGCAGGTGTAAAATATCCTAATTTTATCAATTTCATCTGTGAGAACTATAAGCTTTGAAAACTGTTCTAAAATTTCAACAAATTTGATTGTTTTTTCTAATAACAAAATTTTAAAATTCAAAAATCCTAAATTTTAAAAATTGAAATATTCAAAATCTTAATTATTAAAATTCACAAATTCACAAATTCAAAAATTGAAAGTTTAAAAATAAATAATTTAAAAGTTCAAAAATCAAAAATTCAAAAACATTTAAAATTTAGAAGTTTACAAATTTGCATATTTGAAAGTTTAGAAATTCAAAATAAAAATAAAAAAAAAAAAAACAAAAATTCAAAAGTTAAAATTTAAAAATTCCAAAAACAAAAATTCATAATTTAAAAAATTCAAAATTTTGTTTATGGTTTTATTATTTGAAAGTAATTTTTCACCATTAAAAAAGTATTATATCCCACATGAAACAATAAAGCTGCAAAGGTGTCCGCCAAAGCAAAAGTCAGCAGCTGCATCACGCATATGCCTACAGGTTCGCATTTGGAGGTAATATATTCGGTAAATCCAGAGCGTATACGCAAAAATATTTCGAAAGGGGTTTTTAGAATGAGTTTAATGTTGGCCATGAATTTTAGCGCGATTAGTCTGCTAAGTGCTGAATGACTTAATTGCAAATAAACTGAGACTCCTCTCAGTATCATTTTCAGCTAATCAAAAATTAATCTGAATTTTGACTGATCAGGGAGCATTTGCAGTTATTGTACTTCGAAATGCCATTATACTCAAACTGTACCCGCTTTTCAGGCCTGGTTAAAATATAATCAGCTTGAACATTTTTTTTTGTGGTGCTGGAAGAATCTTCCGAATAGCAGAAAACGCTATAGTGGCATCATCTCTGGGATTCTGAGTTGCTTGTTAAATTTTTATCTGTTGAAACTACTTTCGTGGGAAATTACCTCCAGCTATATTAACCCGATTTATAACATTACAACTACCCTGAAAACCACTATAGGATGTTTTCGCGGTTGAAATTAGAGTATTGACCACCTTGACCTGTATAAATAAATATATAAGTGAAATAAAATAAAGAAATGAAGACTAATCCAAATCGCGAACAAATCGCTCATGTCATATTACATGAAGCCCTCTAATTTAACATCAGCTCAAATTAAAGTGATGCTTATACTAAGCGCGAAACATTAACCATATTGGACTTAAACAGACATAACTCTTTCGTCTGGAATAAATTCCGCACAATCGATGCAATATCTTTCCGTACTTATATCCATATCAGAGCACAACGATAATGCACCATATTTGGATGCACCCCGACGACCATCGTGTGTACTATATCGGATACTTGGTCAAGGAAAATCGAAGGCAAATTCCGGCGTCAATAAGAAAATGGTAGGACACTAACCACCAATTGACGTACTAAGAATGGTATTAAATGCATTAAAATAAATCCAAGTCATCGTGGAGGCATATAGCGTCGAGTCGTGGTTTGTTGTCGTCCGTGTCTATACACACCAGAAAGGAAGTCTTGAAAATCTCTGTATCTATTCGACGAAAGTTGGAAAGAAGATTCACGGCGAAAGGTAGCACAGTCTGAACCTGAACCAAGTGTGCCGTATAGCTGGAGGCACTCCATACGGTCAATCTCGTGTGCTGTTGTGTGCCAATGCTTGATTTCTACCGGTATGTGTCAGGGACTGTATCACGACACGATATTAATTGCTTCGTCTAATTTATTGCTCATCCCGACCGAACCGATTACATGCTTATAAATTTTCTTGGATTTGTCGGCTGTCGTTGACACTAAAGTCTAGAAGAATTGGAGTGTGCCCTTATCAAAATGGACAAATGGAATGATGCAGAAAGCGTTTCTGGTGGTGAGTGAATGTGGTGTTTTGAATTGAAGTTTCGATTGACAAATGGCTTTCAATTGTGGTGATCGACATGCCAATTAGGACACCTGGAGGAGCTGAAGATTCAAAGAAAAATATTCAATGTGACGATGAGGGAGTTCTATAGAGGATTTCTACACAAATGCCCACGTTAATTTTAAGATACTGCGTTCAATAATAGGTAACGATTTAAAAATAATAAAGATTCGACAATCTCATTCGATTATAAGGAAAAAGGATTTCCCATTTAAAACGAGATGCTAATAAATTTGATTTTAGAACTCATGTAAAAAATACTTTTTGAAAAACTGTTTATTAAATCCCCTTGCCCAAAAGCAATTCGATTTAAAACTGCGTCTTTCGTCATTTATTGGTTTCGAGCAAACTCCCGATTTTTGAGCCTTGTGACTCAAAATTAAACTGTTTGAAAAAAGAGTCTATATCCCAATTTTACAACAAATTCGTGATACGTAAATATGTACGGGCAACCGACCTTTATACACCCTTTTAGAAATCTTGCTTCCGACATGCACAAATAGCCTGATGCGCTTCTTGAATCACGTAATACACATATATACGACGTAAAAGTGCAGCGCGGTGGCCGCCACTGCTAATCTGTCTTGCAGCAAACTTCCTACCGGGTTGATGGAGGATACATGTTGCGGCATCTCTTGACCATGCGTCGGCTTTTCATCGGCGCAGACTTCCATGTAGCTGCGAGGACCATGGAAGTCTGTGTAAATTTATTCCGCCGTCAATTTACCATGTTATCTGTCGCATGGTGGTGGATTGAATATCTACTACGCTTTCAATTGCTCGAAGCCCATAAGCGTGTTTGCCTAATTAATGGAATTATGCGGGTGATTTGTTTCCGCAGGGAAACAGGCGCATGTCGACACATTTGGATGGCAGTACATAGATACACGTATCCAAGCTTGCTTTCAAATCAATTCGATTTCACGCGGATAACTCTTTAAGAAGAAGAACACGTTACTAAATAGAGGGGAGGGTAATTCAAGGTTGAATTGGTTAATGGAGGATGTGTTTGACAAGCACCATACACATTTAATTAAACAAATTTACAGAAGCAATCCTGAATCTAGGACGTTGAAGAACATAAATTTCATTAGGTGTGTTTTTTTGGTTATCCCGTGCAGGTTTGGGTAACGAAACTCCATATAAAAAAAATGCCAGCTGATCCACCTGTCATTTTTTTTATATGAAGTTTCGTTACCCAAACCTGCACGGGATAACCAAAAAAACACACCTATTGTTAGATTTGAATACGGGAATATGTGCCAGCAAGTTTGCCCTGAGTCAATATCCACATCACCCTTCGAATTTAGTCGACGAAAATTTTTTGTTTGTTGGCAACACACTTTGCCCCTTAAAACTTTGTAAACCCAATATAAATAAATAGTATCTACGTAAAATTTCCGAAATGTTTACACAAGGCTTAAATTGGGTGTCGTCAGGACTCAATCCATAAAATTAGAAATCATTTTACTCCAAACGGCAAACGCAACGTGATACGACAGCCACATACCCACGCCCATCTTCTTGATTCACTCGCTGGTTTCTCTCTGGCATCATCGGCCCATCTTATACAATTTCATAATCTACCATTATCGTAATTTCCAATGAAATATCTTAACTGTCTGCTCGGCAGTATAAATCAAAATTATGAATCTAGTTCTTAATTTATTGCAATCGTAGCAATCGTATACCCCCCGGGAGAAATGGATTGGCGCGCGGAATCATCATCAAATTCACCACACAATCACAGTCTTACATCTAATCGGATCATAAAGACTTAAGATTACAAACTATCGATAGGCATAATCGGAATGTACTTACATACATACTCGTCGACGTAATTGACCACCTGCGCCTGCTGTAACATCATCTGTGTGCTGGACGTTAACGTATATGCGCCAATGCGAATTTATCCGTGTCCACATTAGAATTTATCCGCACCACAAGCGTATCTGTTTTTGCAATTTGATAAAATTTTCTGTGTCCATTATAGAGATTTTTGCAGTTATGTTGATGATGCATTTCTTAAATAAATGGAAAGATGCCAAGATGTGGATCTTTGTCAGATTGAAGCGGGAATATGTGTGTGAATTGATATGAACGAACGAATGTTCCCAGTTGTAAGTGCAATTGGGTTAAGTAGCTTGTTAAACTATCTTCAAGGGAATTTACAAAAAAGAAGTTCTCATGACAAGTTGAAACCAACTTGGATTTTAATCCTTCACTCATAATTATGTATTTACATTTGGATGGTTTTATGGTTTACGGGATACTGAGCACACTATGCCCATACCTGTGGAAGCCAGTCTAGCGTTGATCAACAAAATCAAAATGATGGAAGAAAAGAGAGGCTCGTAGGAGAGCGACAATGAAATTTTATGGTTACATTTTAGATACCAAACAGCACAAAATATTTCGCTTTGCTGTCAACTTCTTGTATCTCGTCCATTAGTCGCCAGCCACATCAAAACATTCATGACCTACGTAATTACTGTATGCATTATCATGAAGAATTTAAAAAGAATAGAAGAGCTAAATTCTACCTAAGAGTGCGCGCAAATGCGCCGTTTTAAAATTTATTTCTAAAAAGATCAGGTTACTGTCTTAATACTTTTGTTTTGTCGACGCCTGAATTGAATCATAAATTGAAAAGAATCGACTTAGAAATGTTTATGTTTTCGATTTTTTATGGTTCTTGGTTTATAGGACTGTGTACTGTTTGATTGGTTAAGTATTATATTATGTAGGTATTTTGACATGTGGAATTTCTTTCCTGCGAATAGCGCATTGAAAAAAAAACGCATTAAGGAGTCACTTGCACACGGCCAATTCAATCCAAATCCATTCTTAGACATTTTTCACGAAATTTTGGTGTTTGAGATATTTCTCATTTTAGTTAATTTTGGTGGGAAGAATTGTGGTGCTTTATGATGACGATAAACAAAAATTGTGCCCACCAAAAATATTAAATTGCTAGGAAAAGAGAAACTCCGAGAAACTTTCCCTTTGGAGGCAAAAATTTTAGATCATGTACATACATATATGTATGTCTACATCAGTGGCACAACCGCGAAATAGGCTCAGGAGGCGTCCATCTCGGACACGCAAATTGCTGTAGGAAAATTTGCAAAAATTAAATAAATAAACAATGCAGACATTATCTGCCAGTTTCGATTGCTGTGCATGTTACAACATTCTTAGCAGATTTTTAGAAACATCATTGTGAGAAAATTAGGAAGACAAGCACGTACTTAGGTTTTATATGATTTTTGCACCTAAAACAATGTCTTCGAAATAAATTCTCAAAAAAAAAGATTCGCCCGCTTGCGTTAATTTGTAATAAGCTTGAAATTGTATACAACTAAAACAATGCCTTTGAAATAAATTCTCAAAAAAAAAAAGATTCGCCCGCTTGCGTTAATTTGTAATAAGCTTGAAATTGTATACAACTCAAACATATGTATGAGGCATATCGACCAAAAAATTCACTTTTTCATTGCAATTAAAAACTTACGCTGCGAAAATAAGATGTAGATCTACAGAATTTTTAAATTCATCATTGATCTTACTTGTAATTAGGTGGCTTAGTATAAGAACATTATGAAAAGCTGGAGGCATTACTAAAACCTAGTTTTTTCGGACATTGCGTAAAAAATATTCTAAGTCAATTTTTTGCTGAAAAAAGGACCTAAAGAAGCGTTGTATCCTTCGATGATATAGCTTAACCCGGGAACACTAATGTGAGTCATTTTGACTCACATATAAAAGTTTTTCACTTAACCTTGAAAGGGCCGTACGCACACCGCGTTGCGCTACTTATGTATTCCTCGAGAAACTAGTTTTGTACCGAATTTCATTGTGAGTGGTCGATTTTGTTTTCGTGGTGAGTAGATATAAGTGTTTTGCTGCAAGCCAGTGAGTCAGATTGGCTTACTGTCGATTCTGCAATTACAAAATAAGAAGGAAGACAAACACATTTAGTGCTAAATGCAGTGTTCCTGTATGCGGTGAACATACAAAAAAATTATGTTTCCAGTGCAATCAATCGGAATCGTAAATGTAGGTATAGCATTATGATCGTGCATTTGTTGAGGCTGTTAAAATTACAGAGCTCTTTTTTATGGCTGTGAAAGTCAATGATTTCTTATTTTTATTTTTAGTTAATAAAGAGTTTTCTATGAATTAAATTATTCTTAATTGTTTTCCTTTGCTGTCTATGATTTTGATTCACACTCTCCCATTTTATGTAACGAAAATCTCATAGTGAGTCAAAATGACTCATGGTTAGTAACAAGCGCCTAAAATTAAGGTTAGTGTTCCCGGGTTAATAAAAGAAAACCGCCAACGCCGCAATTTACATCTGAAATTTGTATCGAAAGGACTTGGCCATCCGAAGATGCCAACGGGACGGAGCCAATGCCTCTACAACCGTGCAGGTTATGCAATGACGATAGGGCTCCTCAACGAGCGAGCAGCGGCATGCGCTTGCTGTAGCTCAGTTCGGGAGATACGAGCGGGGTTTGCGCCACTCGTTGCCCCTGTCCTTTTACAAAAAAAAAAAGGTATCGCAAGCCTGCGGGATCACAACACAACACGAGGGTTAAAATTGGGAGCAAAAACCGTAAGAATATAGCCATCTTCAGGTGCCATCTTATGGATGCTCAGTAGACCCGGATGGCGTCGGGTCTCAGCCTAGCTAAACCCACTAAACTTTCACATAAAAAACCCGTCCTAAGGAGCCCGTGGCCGAACAAAGAAATATATGGCGCCTTCCTTCATAATCAAAATTCGCCACTGGAATGGGGGGGGGGGGGGGGAACCAAGCGGGCCGACAAAAAGCTATTTTCATGTCGGCGAACAACAAAACATTCCGAGACGACAAACGAGACGAGATATCAAAATACGAGACGATATCACAAAAGAACATGCAAACTTATCTGCGGTTGGCGCTGCGGGGTCACCATTTTTGCCTCCGCTATAGATGGTTGTCACTCCACCGAAAAACGTTCACCTCTGCCAAAAAAAAAAACGCGTGTCCTCACAATGCCGCCTGTCAACCAACTCCCGCAAAAGACCAAACACGTGATGTCCTCGTGACAGCCGTCACTTCACTCCTCTGAAGTTGGCCGTGTGTCCCGCTATTCATGCCATTTTCGGTACAGCTGTCCTATTGATAATGTTTTCGGCACATAGATGTCTACTTTTGAATGTGCAAGCCCGAAATTTTTTCAACATCATGATTTTCTTAGGAGTTTAAATTTCCGGCCGCAGAAATATTGCTAGCCTGGCTACTGACTTGGGGAGTCGATTGAGCCGTGTCAGTCTGTCCGTCTGTCTGTCTGTTGCGACGCGTTTTACTCGACAAATTTAAAAGCTGTGAGCCTGAAATTTTGCACAAATGCTTCTTTTTGCTTTTTATGTTTGAATCGGTAAAATCGGACAATGGGGCTGCCATACAAAGCCAATTATTTGTGCATTTTAACCAAATTCCACACAAATGTGTTTCTATTGATAACACAAAACCTATGTAAAAATGGATCAAATTTGACCATGGGATCATGGGGCTGCCATACAAACCTAACCTCCATTTTGGTTCTTCTAACTAAGATGCTCCCGCATCCCCCAATTTTCTGAGTAAATATTTTTAGTTGCCCACTTATTCCCACCAAACCGCACACAAATATATTGCCTTGTCGATGCAACCGAACTTTTGTGAAGCCAGAAGGAAAATAATAGGGGGGAGGGAGTTTAAATACAAGTCGGAGGTACACCCGAAAAAACTTTTAGCCCGAGGGGAGCGAAGGGTATCCAACTTTCGGCCGCGCCCGAAATTAGAATCGGTCTCGGTTTTTTTGCTAATTATCGAATCAAATTTTAAAAATGTAGATGAGAATGATTTTCTTCTGCATTCTGATTACATTCAACTGGCCTCCAATATCTGCCTTATAGAGCGTAGTTTGTTTATTTTGTATCTCGGACTGCATATTCTACTTGCGAAATCAGTTTGTTTCGTCTGTCACTTTCATCTTAGCAAAGTAGCATCGTCAGAATATTTATAAATCCTTTATTGATTGAAATATGGTTAACGGTTTTAATAAGATTTCCTCTAAATTTATCAAAGTATTAACAGTGGCTAAATTTTATTGCTGGTATGATACAGCTAGAAAAGAACTTTTAATTAAATAACTTGAAAGACACTGAAATATGAGACCCGTTCTTTACAAGGTCCCTAACAAAGCAAAGCTGTATACCATTTGTCACCATTTCAGATGAAAATAAGTTGAATTCCATTAACTTCCCGAAGGGACCTAACGGTTTAAATTGTGTACTCCAGCTCAAAAGCCATGAATTGAAACAGGAAATATGGGATCCACGTAGCCACACTAGCACACTCACAAGTGAAAGGTGTGTGCTGGTACGCAGCCTCCGTCAGCCTCAGTACGAGAGGCCACTCGCTGTCATCTATTTGTATGCACCTCCTGACTGCAAGCTGCTTCAATCATGGCTTCTCCGGCAGCACTTGAAGTGATGAAAAAGGCATCTGCTGCGCCACCAGCAGAACATTTTTTTAAATAATGTATAGTGCAGCGATTTTTTTACTACATCGATAAGGATTTTCTTTACCATCTTCATCGACCAGGGGGGGGGGATCCACTAATTCGGAATCAGCGGCCCATAATTAATCGGCGGCTCAAATTTACCTTAGTGTTTTTTTTCTACGCCGATTGGACGAGTATTACCCAGAGAAAACAGGGGCACCATTTTAGGGCGGGTAAACCCAAAATTTTTTTTGTATTTGACCTCAAATTTGGAATCAGTGGCCCATAATTCTTTCACTGTTTCTTTACATGTCGATTGGACGAGTATTTCCCCTAGAAAGCAGGGGTACCATTTTGGAGCGGGTAACCCCAAAATTTTTATACCCGTCACTATGTGAAAGGGTATATTAACTTTGTCATGAAGTTTGCAACGCACAGAAGGAAGCACCTCCGACTATATAAAGTATATATATTATTGATCAGCGTGACGAGAGAAATCGATTGAGCCATGTCCGTCTGTCTGTCTGTCCGTCTGTCTGTCTGTCTGTCTGTCTGTCCGTCTGTTGCAACGCAAACTAGTCCCTCAGTTTTGAAGCTATCGGGCTGAAAATTTGTACACAAGTTTCTTTTTAGTGTACGCTGTATATATGTCGGAACGAATGGAATCGGACCATGGGGTCATGGGGCTGCCCCTGAAAATTAGGTTTTTCTAATAAAAACTTTTTTCTTCATGTACCAATCTTAACCAAACTTCACCCAAGTGTGTTTCTAGTAAAGCCCCAAAACATATCTAGGAACGAATGGAATTGGAACATTACGTCATAGGGCTGCCATACAAACGAACCATTGAAAATTAAATTCTTCTAAGAAAAACTTTTTCCTTGTTAAGCCGACCGTAACCAAACTTTATCCAAATGTGTTCCTAGTAAAGCCTAAAAAAATATCTAGGAGCAGATGAAATCGGAACACTACGTCATAGGGCTGTCATACAAACCAACCGCTGGAAATTAGGTTCTTGCATGAACAACTTTTTTCTTTCTGAATCAATCTTAACCATACTTCACCCCAATGTGTGGCTAGTATAAGCTGACCAGACGTACAGCATTTTGCTGTAGAGCACAGCATTTTGACTTGTCGTACAGCATTAGTAAATAAACAGCATTCCCAACGCCACACCAAAGAAACCTTTCATGTGGCAAACGTTCATTTTCGATAATTTCGGAGCTCTTTGGTCAATCGTTCTGAAATTTAATGTACCTAAATGTTAACGCCAGGTAGCTCCACAACCTAGGGACTACATTTACTTTCATATTCTCCATATTTTAGGGTCCCACTATCTGCGTTCGACAGTTACAGCTGCCCAAATCGCACTTTCGTCTTTTCTAATCGAAAACTCTATAAAATTTGTCCAATAAATTTGAAAATTGGCAGACTTGTGAAAATTTCAAGGCTCTACCTCACACTTGTAGCTGTAGAGCTATACTTGGCGCTCACCGCTCACATTGTGTCCAAATTTCAAGGTCCTACCTATCTGTGTTCGGGATTTCAATCGTATCAATCGAAAATTGTCCCTAATTCGGAAATTTTGGAGCGGAAAATTTTGAAATTTAACAGCCATGTATAGAGGACCGCACTGCCCGTATTAGGTAAAAATTTCAAGCATCTATGGGTGCCAATGTTCAGAAGTAACAGCCATGTAAAGATGCGATTTGAATTTTTCACAAAACGATGGAAAAATTACTGTACTCCATCCGATTCTCCTGTCAACCTCTTTAGGAAAAAGAAAATGCAAACTAAAGAACTCTGTAAGGATTTCCCCTATATTTCGACTAAATTCAATAAAGTAGCGATAAATTCCCAGAGGGTCGCCATCCGCTTAAGAATTGTCTGCGCAATGAGGTATTAATTTACCTATTGTAATAAACAAAACGAAACTTTTAAATAGGTAGGTACAAGGAGGTGTAATTTTCGTACTTCAAATAAACAGTTTCATGATTTTTGTCTCAGGGTCACGGATAGTCACAGATAGGGAAAGGGCCACCATCATCCCTACAATGCTGCTGAGGCTGCACTTTCGAACACTGAAATTCAAAAGTTGAAAAATCACTGAGTATCGACTGTCTAGAAAGCTGAAATCGAATCCGTATTGAAACAAATTGGATTATAAATTGTCCTTTCTTGAAATGTGGTTTTAAAAAAATGACAAAAAATCCTAATCTTTGTCGTACATTTGAATTAAATACCTATTCCTAACCCTACAAAAATTCCGGGTTCATTGTGTTAAACAATTGTTGGGTTTGCCCCTTTTAAACGAGATCCTGGCTACACTTCTTCAATGCCTGTTATAACTTTGCGTGTTAGAACATACATTTGCACTTCACATGCTGATGATGTTTTGTCAATGAGAACATTTAGAAGTTGAGAGATCTTTTCTGGGTCCTGTTTAGTACCAACAGAACCTTGCAAGGACGTAGCCAGGATTTAGCTGGGCTTCAGAAGTTATGACATTATTAGAATCATGTTGCTAATTGTAGACACTAGTTTCGGCGTTGCCCCAATGAATAATATGCCTCTTGTCCCACTGTTCCTGTGTCGAATTCAATTTTATCGCTTGATGAGGCTGGACGAGCATGATAGCACGCACGATTACTTAATTGCTCCGCTATCATCGGAAGCAGACAGTGCCACGTCTACAACGCCAAAGATTTCTTTTCTGTACAATTATTATAGAAGGGCTCGTGGGCCATGGTATATGCACGAAGCAGCAACTATCGTATCGATCGAGTATTCGGTGCCCGCGTCGTGCTGCTTTTGCCTTCCCTTCGCACAGCTAAAAAAAAATTACTTCATTCTTGCAGGGAAATATTTTATTTCAAATTGTGTAGCCTGTATGAGGTCTTACGAAATTTGTTGAAGTTTCCATTATGAAAGACCATCCCAATTTTAGGTCACCAGATTTTTATGTGTTTCAAATTGTTTATTATGTAGTCACAATTTTCGTCCAGATGACACAATTTATCTGACTGCAAGCTTAATTTCGGCAGAGTTTTAGGAATGAATAAATTAGAAATACTGTGCGAAGTTAAGGACTCCTGGACCCCTCCGCTGGCTACGTCCCTTGCTTTCCTAAGGTTCACCACACATTTCCCAGAATAAAGGCTACTATTCTTGCTGTATTCCGTTTAGGAAAATATCACTTATGAAACGATGGAGAATATGTGGTCGTTTTATGGCATCCATCATGGTGGTAGCCTCGTGACATACAGTTGACACCGCTTAATGCGATCACATCGGGACCTTGCTGTTTTGATAACATTAAGCGAATTATAACAAATAATAAAATAGTACGATTGAGGCTTTGCCTGAAAACCGAATTCCGGAATGTGTACTGCATTGGGCCTTCGGGAATCTGGTCACCTTAGGCTAGTAAAGCCTCAGAAGATATTTAGGAATGGATGCAATCGGAACATTACATCATAGGGCTGTCATACAAACCAACTCCCAAATATTAGGTTCTTGTAAGAACAACTTTTTTCTTTTTGAATCTTAACCCTTCGTTAGGCGCGCACCTATTTGTCACGTGGATAGGCGCGCAATTGTAGCCCAAATAAAAAATAGTATAAAAAATATGGTTCAATTCTAATTTTTTTTTCCTGCTCGATCTGCGGTCTGGTGATTGTTGTACAGAATAAAAAATATAAAATCCTTAATTTTCCAATAAAATATATATAATAAAAGAGGGCAAAGTGCCAATTAGTCATATTTTTAGTGTTTTTTCATATTAACTTACTTAGGTGAACAAAATAGTTACTTTTTAAAATGAAAAGTACAAAAAAAAGTTTATATTCGCAGAACTCAATAAAAAATCTTCGAAATGGAACATTGAGCTAGAGAATGCAGTTAAAAATGCCCAGATTGTGGAATTTCAAACTTAGCCTATTTTTGGGTACCCAATATTCACACTTTTTTACACTGGAAGTACAGTTTCTTGCTAGAAAGCTAAATATATTGTAAGTCAAACTGATTGAATTTCTACTTACAATATTCAGATTAACTGTTCTCACAATATTTACGTTACAATTGATAAAAATGTCATCCAGAAACTAAGTTATGTTAGCAACATGTAACAGATGCACGCTGTAAGAAATTTTGACTTCGACTCCAGGTTTTTCGTGCAAATAGCAATCTATTTTTTGTTCATTTATCTTGAAACCGTTTTTATTTGTCAAACATTTTACTGTTACCATTTTCTATAATGTTTTACAATAATATTTTTATTTTAATGGATATCTATGAGTACCAAAAAAGTAACATGAATGGGCACGCGGGCTACACTTGTAGCCCAGTGGACTTTGATCGCAAAAGAATATTAGTTTCTAGGCTAAAAAAATATTAAAAACATTCTTATTCGATTAAGAAGCAGTATTTTAACAGCTACTGAGCAGTTCGAATGAATTCGGTTCATATCCTGAAAATGGTTGCCATTTAAACAAGTGTGGGCTACAATTGTAGCCCGCGCGCCCACTGAAGGGTTAACCAAAATACATCCAAGTGTGTTCCTGGATTAACCCCAACGTATCCAGGAACAGATGGAATCGCAACACGTCATATAGGGCTGCGGTAGAAATTTTTAACACAAAAGGAGCTTAAGTTTCATTCAAATGTGACGGGTATTCAAATTTCGGCCGCGCCCGAAATTAGCCTTGGTCTCGTTTTTCTTGTTTTTGACCTCAAATTCGGAATTAGCGGCCCGTAATTCTCTTAGCGTTTTTTCCCGCGCCGATCGGACGATTATTTCCCGAGAAAACAAGGGTAACATTCTGGGGCGGGCAGCCCCCAATTTTTTTTTTATTTTAATTTTGGAATCGGCGATTCAAATTTACCTTAGTGTTTCTACCACGCCGATCGGACGTCTATTTCCCTGAGAAAACAGGGATGGCATTTTGGGCCGGCTGTCTCAAAAGAGTGCTCGTACACTACAAACTGGGTTTTATTGCACTGCATGTTTCAATAAATTTCCTATTTCACCCATTCATATTATGTTATTAACAATTAGCACGAAATGCCGCCCGAATATTTTTATGAAACGCCTAAGCTAACACTGCAAGTTTCTAGAAAGGTTAGCCTAGCTCTTTCAATGATTCATCGACATTACCTTCCTAAAATTCTACAACACTACATAAATATTCCGACACGTTTGTGTACATTAAAAATATCAATGGTAGAACACTCGAAGCGCCATGTCACGAAGTCAATCTGGAATCATACCCATATCAGCAGCAAATTGCACGAGCCAGCGCCGTATAAAATCCCCTTAAAAAATCAGGTTTTCTTGCCATACAAAACAAATCGGGTCAGCTCGCAACAAATAGCATTGCATCGCATCGCCCGGCCCGATATCGCAAGGAGTGTACACACATTGCATCGCATCGCGTTGCCCGGCCCGAAAACGCTTGGCGTCGCACTGTATGTGTACGTGCCCTTAGTTTAGTGCATTTGTTTTATATTTCATAATCAATATTTATTTATTTCAAAACTCAAATTAATTTGACTAAAGCTTTTAATAGATAAAGCCAAGTGCTATTCGATATATTGTGAAATTTCAGCCCAAACTAGTTCCGCATCCAGGAGGTGTAATTTTAATTTATAAGGCGTGGACCAATTTTTAGCTTTTTCTAGTTATGTATTTAGAAAATCGGGAAAATGACAGCAAAATATTCCGAGGACGAGTTAATTAAGATAAAATTACCTTTGCAATGATATATAGTACAGTTAACTTATATTGGGAGATGGATTTCAACCTTAGGCAAAAATCAAAATTAGGGCATTGTAATTTGTAGACATTTAAAGTTGTCATCATAATTTAGAAAGAAATGTAAGTTAAGCTACAGTATTATGGGGATATATTTCTAACGATATGAAGTTGACTTCAGTAAAAAATTTTGCAATCCAACGAAGGACACGCTTGCCTCGCTCATTTAGAACTTTATAAAACGACAATTTCATAATTCCTCGCAGGGGTGGAAAGATATATAATTGGGAACGGCGAGTAATACATCTCATCCTCCACCTAAAGAACTGAACTGATTTGGCTGAAATTTCTTGAGTAGGATATTGATATTCTGGGATGGTTTTATGCCACAGAAAAAAATGGTATGTGTGATGTTCAAAAGCTGTCATAAAAATCCTACCTCCAACAGTAGTTCTGGTGAAAGCGTTTTTTATCATGGACCAATTTTAACTTAATTTGTCAATTAACAAATTTCATAGTCAAGAGTCATCGCACTCAAGTTTCATTTCAATTTCTTCAATTCGCCAAATTTCCATACAACAAGAGCCTAATTCAAAATTGGAATAAATTGTACCACCATAATACATACTATACTGACGCACTTCTTGCAGCCTAACATTTCATTAATCAAATAAATATGTTTCGTTACAATTTCAAGTGCTCTATTAACATTTGCAATTCAGATTCATTTACGAATGTTTAGTCTCCTCTCTAATACTCGCGATATATCTGCGCCATCTTAACGAACAACAATAGACACTACATGTGTAGTGCATTTTCAACTGTCACAAACTCCATGTTTATGTTATGTTACGTATCAAGATCAAGAAAAGGTCTCGCAATATGTTAACAGTGTACAACACTATACGCGCTCTACTAAGCCCGAATACTCGTACTAAATTCCTTGTCGTCGTATTGCCTATGGAGACCGCACACCGCGTGCTTAACTTTTGCTTTTCTTTTCTTTTTTACTGAAAACGAGGAGGATTAGTGACTACATTTGATTCGTGTCAGATAAATCATTTGATCCTCGACACATATAGGAAAAAAAGATATTCCGCGCATACATTGTTGTTTCAGCGACAACACAACTTTGTATGTAACAGCAGATTGTTTAGAGATATGTAACAAAGTTGTAGGCGATTTTTCAGATTATGCTAGTAGAAAAGGTGTGATAAATCGAAGAAAGTATGAAATGTTATCTCAAGAGTAATTGGGTTAATTAGACGAATCTGCGTCACGACGAATGACGTCAATTGAATTTCACTGAATTCAGATTGGTGCATGTAGTATCGAGTCCAAATCAGTCAAATCAAATCAATCGAATTGATGATTATCATTGATCAATTATGTTTATTCAACTGAGTGCAATACGTGTAGGTACATGTTACTGGGAGCAGATTGTTAGATATGATATAAATTCTGATGTTACTCCATTTACCACTAAATTATCCTCGTCCCTCGTATAATCATGTCAGAATTGAGACAAGCGTCAGACTGATTCAGAAGCAGCGGGCTATTTTTTTAGGTATTATTCTTACAAACTTAATGTTAATATAAATTGACACACATAATTTTAAAATGTAACATTACTGCAGCGTGTCCATGTCCACCTATAATAATTTTCGATGCATTTTGTACTCAAACATGCTACTTAGTGAATATCTGCCGTATAACAATTTATCTTTGACCTACACAAAGATATGTACATAGTATCGAAAGATATTCAAGAATATCTGTGATTAAGATCTGGTCAATTAAAATAACTGTTTGGTCATGTCAAGTTTTGAAATACATATGCATTACGTAGCTTTAAAGAAGTATTTTTGACAGGCTACATGCGGATTAGCTGAGAAAATTTCAACCTCAATAAGTGTTGACGAAAAGCCACTTAGCTCTTTTTTTTTCACCCTGTTGAGTTTAAATTAAGGAGGTTGACGTAAGTACATACACTTTCACGTGCAGATGACGTCAAATTAAAACTTGATTAAATTGATTATGTTTTCTATATGAGTCAGCTGGCAATAAAAAGAATCAAAACCTTCTTTTTTTGAAAGTAAGTTAATTTAAAATGGTTTTAATGAAAAAATTAGATGGATTGGGATAGAAACTTTTATTTTTTTTAAGTTTGTCGTTGTTACGTACATATTAGATCGTTTAGCAATTGCATGCAATAAATTATTCGCCTTCATTTTTCTAATTGCAGTATCTACGACAAAATTGTTTTTGGATCTACATTATGTAAAAAAAAATAGATAAATTCTAAACATATCAAAAGTCACCTAATAAAGTCACTTTGCGGCAAACCAAAAAGGATAGTTGCATAGTTAGCTGATATTATACTGCGGTTAAAGGAAAATACCGCCTTTGAAAATTAAATAAATTAGATTCTTCATCCCCATAATCTCTGATTTTATTCTTCAGACGTATCATTGCTATAAAAATATCTCTATATATACAATTACTTGTTGCTCGTTACTTTTATTCATAAAAACCTATCATAAGTAATTCAGTTTTATTGGCTGCTATTTCTTAATTGTCCTCATTATTACGCAAGCATAAAGAATATTAGATCTAGCCAACTCGAGCAATTTCAAAGGAAATTACAACACTACGCGGATGTGAACTAGCTCAATGTCTACACACTCCCAGCATTATGTTGCGAACCTGAAACCTGACTGCAAAACAAGCGAAAATTCTTTTAAATAAAATTAATTCAATTAAGAAAACATAAGTCGTCGTCGTTGTCGTCCGGCTGCTCGCCACCAGAGCAAAAAAATGTGATTAATGCTCAGTCTTGAAATACCAATTCGATGTCGACGGGAATATTTTTTATCGATGGCCTACCGCACTCTTGCGAAGGACAATCCTTAACATCTCAAACCGACACTAGGTTTTTGTCACTATGTATATATTTTTCTCCCGCTTGGATTCTGTGTATGATACACTTTTGCGTCATCATATGTATACGATGAGTTCAAATCGCTAGTTTACGCAGTCTATACGATACACCTATCAGCAATTCATGGGATGTATGCACCACTTTTGTATGTCCGTGCGTGTTTCTCATGATGTCAATTTCCTGCGTGGACTCTAAAGCGCCAAATGGTATATTATGACTCCTTGATGAAAAACTTGGTAGAGCAATTACGCAGAATGTTTGATGTCTTATTCTGCACACCATCCTTTATGTGCCGATCATTGCAACAGTTGCATATAATGTATAGTGGACAGCTCGAGGGGTTGGAAAAAGTGCAGTCGCAGCTAGAGAAAGCGACCGCGCTTTAAGCTGGATCGGATCAATTTTTTTTTCTTGACCCGTATCGTATACAGTTGCAGCGCGCTCATACAACATACATCTTTCACATTAAGATAGGTTTGTACGTCAGCTAAATGTCACGATCTTTCATAGAAAATCTATCAAAGCATCTGTTAAAACGCCAACTAACTAGCATAGTGGAAGCGTATAAAATATATTCAATTTGGTACAGATGGTTCTCAAACGATTCCTGGCCGGGAGCCTTGGGATCATGCATTTGATGGACGACTTGGGGAATGGGGAAACGTCTCTTGGTGGCTTCTTATAACAATATGAACCCAGTCGACTTGGGACTGAGTGCTGAGGAACTTAGATCTTACAGAAGAATAATGGCTTGCGAAGTTGAAATCGTATCTATTTATATTTTGATCCCGTCTGTCCACTAAAATGTTTTATTTATGCTATCGACCGTTCATTAATAAAACATACACTCGATGCGAAGAAGCGTCATATATAAACAAGATTGTATTTTGAAGAGCATCTCAACGTCGACTCTGCGGACGAGAAGCTACATTAGACGAGCTGTGATATAGGACCCTATCGATGGTATCCAAACGTAATTTTCTATTTATTTATTCAATCAGTAGCGTCTCTCCATTAAATGGACCGGCTCTATACGGTACGGATTTTCTTCTCCAGCATTGCGAGTCTTGGCGGAATACCAACTCGCGGATGAGCCACTGAATGAGGATCATAAAGGTTTATGCTCGTCATAATCATGAAAATGATCTCCATATCAATTATTATCATCATCATAGCCATGAGATGATCGTTAATTTCATATTACTTGTGGCCCTCGAGTAGTTTTACAGTTGCCGGATGATTATAATGGTCCTTGTGTGAATAAATGCTGCATATTGTCATTGTTACGCTTAAAAGGTTTCAGTTTAAAAAGATTTATTATTTTTTAGAAGCGGGTGAGGCGCGGTTTGGAACATATAGTTCGTCTGAAGTCCCAATTTCTATATCTTTCTTTTTGGAAGAAACAGGACACAATGTCCCTCTGAGAACCGGAAACTCGGAAATAATAAATTGCAAAATGAAATATAAAACAATGCATGTCGTTGAAAATTCTACGAAATAGGATTTCTTCACTCAGAGAAATATTCACTAATATTGAAAGAAATATATTTAATTCAAACGATTTCCGCTTTTGATTTGGCTCCACACGCAAATGCGTTTAATTCTAACGAGTGGCGTTTCTTTCAAAAGCATAAAGAGTAGTAAAAAAGCGTTTGAATCAAAAGAATTTACGTTTACCTGGAAAGAAGGAGCCAGTCGATTCAAACGTATTTTTCATTGAAATAAATACTTATTCTTTTATTGTAAACGGGTAAAACATTTTAAATAAATGAAAGGCAATTGTATCAACCGTCTTCGTTTTTATATTGAACATTTTTGTTATTTAAACTAAACGAAGCATTCTTTTTAATGAAACGGTATGTATTTCGAAAGTAACGCATCCCGTTTTCATTTCATAGAAAATGCCCCATTCAAAATAATTGAGTTTTACATGAAATTAAAGGCAAACTCTGCTGAAATAAAATAATACATTCCGTTTGATTGTCCATTCTCCATTCGATTAGATACTTACTGTTACCTGTGTTGACAAATGAATAAAGAATAAAACTTATGAAAACTTCAGAAAAACACTTTATTTTTTATTTAGGTCTAATTTTAATACGATTAATCATTACACTTTTATTTTAACACCCGCTAAACTTAAATTGCACGTGTGCAAGCGTCCATTCCTCCAGATGAATGCAAAAGTACATTCTCGAAAACACTCTTAAGCCCCGGATAGAGTTCGACCGGAATGAAAATGAAACGGTAATGAACCGGCATAAAAACCGTGGTGAATTTAAAGTTTTAGCTTCGAAAATTGCTACAAAGGCGTTTTACGTCCTAAATCATCTTAAAAATAACTAAAAAAAATTTTTCCCCCTTGTCCGAATGCATTTTCAACGTGAAAATGAGTCGACTCTGTGGCATATTCTCCGTCGGGCGTGGTGAGTTTTGCAAACGTCAAACCGATTCACTGTACACGACGAGTTCATCGTGGAAATTATCTAATGACCGGGGAATCGAAAAATAATGTATAAAATGGCAGAGACAAATTGTGGAACCAAATTTGGATTGTAGCTTATGGAATTCCCCATCATATCCGACATGTTCCACGACAGTAAGCATGCATTTTCATAGAGAAAATCGCAGCGGACAAAAATTTCATTTTCATTCCGCCCGATGTCTATCCAGACCTTTAACATCGACCTAGATTCTAATACGCGTTTGTTTTTAGACACTATACACATTTGTTTGGAATTAATATGAACACGTGAGACTCATCGGACCGGCCAGAAGTATTAACTACCTGTTGTGCAACGTTGAAACAAATGATATTTTGGCATCACGTCCTTTAGGAATGCGTATTTGTTACGTAAAGGAATGTATACACATTACTATGTAATGCGGAATCTTTTGATTTAAACGACCGTCGTTTGCGGTTTAGCTGCTCTTTTGTTTTAAAAGAAATTCTCTTAGCGTAAATGAGAACTCGTTCAAATCAAACGATATTTTTCAAACGAATACTGCGTTCAATTTAAATGTGGAGCTTTTAATATGAATGTGCGTTTTTTTCTCTGAGTGTTGAAGCATACTCCTGCATAAGTTATCCACCAGTTACAATGGTCTTTACAAGTTACAATACATATCAGGATTTTAGAATATTGCAAAAAAGAAGAAGATAAACATGCAGCTCTGAAGTGATCTTTGAAAAAAATATCTTCAAAACATATAAATACAATAGCCTTTCGAATGAAGAAATATAAAATTCTTAGTAGCAAACTCGGAAAATTCAGGAAGAAAGTTTTGCATTTTATCGAATGACTTGATGATTTTTGACGATCCAAAGGTGGAAAATTCGTTATGAAGCTTTTGATAATTTAGAATAATTGTGGAATTCATTGTGATAAAAGACGTTTTGCGTTCAATTTTGGGTGAAGAAGCTTACGAGATAAATAAATGGGTGTGCTGTGAATAACTATCAAACACGCGCAAAATTATGAGGACAGTGCATTTTATCACACTTTTACCTTCATCTTCTTCTGTTCATATTGGCGTATCCAGACCGCATTGTGGAGCAAATACAAGGACGAGATTGCTGAAGACATTTAGCATAGAGTTCGCACAACAACTTCGAATTTCGATCTTGAAATTAACGAAGAGATGCGCAACGAAGCGTTAGTTCTTATCGAACACATGACCGTGCTCATGTGCGGCAGTCTGCTGTCGAAATTGAGAATGCCACCGCCAAATCGTTTGATGGACGATGCAACTAATCGCGAATTGCAGCGGCAGCAAGATTATGATCGAGAAGAGCTGGCCGAACGAGTTCGAATAAATGTGCCGCTTTTGAATGCCGAGCAGAAGAACGTATACGATTCGCTTATGAAGGTTGTTGACGATGGAACAGGAGGCATTTACTTTCTCAATGCTCCTGGTGGGACAGGCAAGACATTCGTCATGTCTTGATTCTGGCAACGATTCGGTCAAAATGTCAAATTGCGATGGCTTTTGCATCCTCTGGCATTGCTGCTACATTGTTGGAAGGTGGTCGAACTGCATATTCCGCTTTAAAGCTGCCGATCAATCTACTCTTGGTTGAGAATCCAACGTGCACAATCACCAAGAGTTCGGCACAGCGAAATTGATGCGAGAATTCAAAATCATCATTTGGGATGAATGTACGATGGCGCATAAGCGAACTTTAGAGGCAGTTGACCGAACGATGAAGCACTTACGAGGTGATTCGAGACGATTTGGTGGGGCACTGATATTACTCTCCGGAGATTTTGGTCAAACGCTTCCCGTCATCCCGAAATCTACTGCTGCGGATGAACTTAATGCATGCCTGAAATTGTCATCTTTGTGGCGGCATGTCAAGAAGTTGAAATTGACTACGAACATAAGAGTCGCAATGCAAAACGACCCATCGGCTGCTGAATTTTCAAAAATTTGTAAAAATCCGTTGACACCGTGATCGACGAGGATGAAGCGACCAACTATTCGACGGAGTTTTTGAACTCGCTTGATGTGCCAGGAGCCCCGCCGCATAATTTACAGCTGAAGGTGGGATCGATCATAAACATGTTACGGAATCTGAATCATCCGAAATTGTGCAACGGTTCGCGGTTGACCGTCAAAAAACTGATGAACAATGTGATTCAAGCGACGATCATCAAGGGAAAATTCAAAGACGAAGAACTTATCCCACGAATTGCGATTATTCCAACTGATCTTCCAATTCAAGCGGATTCAGTTCCCCGTTCGATTGGCTTTTGCAATGACAATCAACAAATCGCAAGGCCATTCGTTGGAAGTCTCTGGGATTAATCTCGGATTTCCCTGTTTTTCGCACGGTCAGCTGTATGTTGCCCGTTCACGTGTTGGCAAAACGTCTTCGTTGTTTGTTTTTTTTTCGCCAGAAAACAAAACGAAAAACATTGCTTATAATATATCTACTGATTTTGGTTCCATTCAAATAAATCACAATGAAAATTGAACAATATCTATGTTTTTAGAGTTTATTTGAAGGCGTTGAATTTGGGCGAGGCGAATATTTATAGGTATAGTTAGGAGTTGGGAGTCAAAATCGCTCATAAATTTAAAGTTGTGTCAAATTGTGAGAGAGCGAAGCGAGCTCTCTCAGCTAGTAATTTTTTCAAGATTGAATTGTGGATACAAATTGTATGTCCAGAAGTGATCAGCAGAACGGGAAAAATACAACCATAGCCAGAGCAAGGAGCAAGCAACAGGAAGTTTCGAATTACACCATCATATGAATTCAATTGTATTATTTTATTTATTACTCATTTGCCGTCAGTAGGTTATTTACTAATTGTGAAAATCTTGACTTATCGTTCCATTCTATACACCAACTGCGGTGCATGTCTGTAGTATTTATGGCATGGCAACTTACCAGCTCTATGGGAACTACGCGGAACTTTGTCTGTTTGGAGGAGAAGAGCCCCAGCGGGAGAAATATCGAGTTATTCAATTTCGGAAATGTCACATTGGAATTTTTGCATCAGGACCTCTAAGCGTCTATAGCTCAGTAGGTAGAGTTGCTGACCTTGTGACTGAAGGTCGGAGGTTCGAATCCCGATTGAGACGAAACTTTTTTCCCTCATTTTCCTCAATTTTTGGTATTTTTTCCCAAAGTTTTGTGGTTTCCTACAGATAGACACACTCATCAGGTCTTGTGTCTGTTGTCTATCTGTGCACAAGACGACCACTTGAATTTTTAGCGGGAGAATATCGAAACTTTTTCGTCCCAATCGGGATTCGAACCTCCGACCTTCAGTCACAAGGTCAGCAACTCTACCTACTGAGCTGATGCAAAAATTCCAATGTGACATTTCCGAAATTGAATAACTCGATATTTCTCCCGCTGGGGCTCTTCTCCTCCAAACAGACAAAGTTCCGCGTAGTTCCCATAGAGCTGGTAAAGTTGCCATGCCATAAATACTACAGACATGCCCCGCAGTTGGTGTATAGAATGGAACGATAAGTCAAGATTTTCACAATTAGTTAAAACTCGCACCCACGAAATTGGGAACCAGAATTAATACAGTAATTGTAGGTTATTTACATCATGCCGCCCCTCTCCACCTCTATGAGTAGGTATAATAGTGCTCATGAGCTTTGAACTTTTCAATTCGTGGGTCCTGAGTGTTCTTATAACTTTATCACAGGGAAAAATTCAATGCAAGGGAGCAGATGCATATCCGAAGTTTTTTCTATTCTTTCTGGTGACAGTAAAATCTTTTAGAATCCTTCTCAATTTTGTGCGTACATTATTCTTATTATGAAAAGTTATAAAAAGTTGAAGTGATAAACGACTTGATTAGTCTTATTTATAATGATGTGCATATGCAATTCGTTTGAGCATAATCACATTCAGAATTGGTGTACATAGTTCTTTCCATTATCCTGTAATAGCGTTTTTTTTTTGTTTTTTTTTTTTTTTTGTGAAAATTATCGTGAAAAATTTAAACTTTTGACATCCCTATAAACTTCATCCAAGCGTATAGCTTCATCTGCAACTTCACAGTTTATTTCTTTCTTTGACTTCAAATAACAAAAATCACTCCAAAGATATATCTACTTATTGAGGTTGTACGAACATCTCAAAATAGATTTCTCTCTGAAAATTCCTACAAAAATTGTATAACGGTACTTTCAGAACTGGTATAAATTTACAATATTGATAGAACGTGCTTTAGTATATCTAGAAATGGGTGAAATCAGTATTAAATGCACTTTTTTTCCCTCAGACAGAAGTCTTAAGCTTACGTCTTTTTGCGCTTGAAAACCTGCTCAAAAATTGATGGTTTTAATTTCAGTGTAATCACTTTTTTTATCGGATCGTTCCACATGGATGGATTTAAAATTTAAATTTTTAATTTATTGAACTTTGTAAAAAAAATAAGATTTTTACAAATTTAGAAAAACTTAAAATTTTGAAAATAAGTGAATTGTAGTGAACGTACAGTTTCTTAACATTGCCTTGTGATCAAGAAATAATTTTATCTTGATTTCTAATATTTCAAAAAAAAATTTTATGTTTTCCCTTGCTCCATTTGAAACTTTAATTTTTGCACGCGTTGTGTTGAACTGACAAAAAAAAAGAAGTTCCTTTCAAACAATAAGTTTCTTTGTAAGATTTAGTAGCTGTCTATTGTTTTTTTTTTAACCTCAAAAAAATTGTTTCAAATTTGCTGCCACCTTTAAATCTGCCACTGTAGACCAGTGGCGTAAATACCTTTTCGGAGAGGAGGGGGATCATTTTGCAAGATTACTTACACCTTCACGGTTATCAAATGTTGAATTTCAGAATAACATTTTCTGTATTTATTACACTTCAAATTGGCAGTTTTTTTTAGCACATACGAAAAAAAACTGAGTCCTGAAAATATTCATTGATAAATTTTGGCTTTTTTACTACGGCTAGTATTCCAATTTTCGTAAAAATTTTCCCTTCTGTGATTGGAGTATCAGAGCTTTATATTGGGTTAGTTAGAGCAGTGGTTCGCAAACTTTTCGGAGTCACGGAACGCCTAGCATCGCCACTTGATATAGTAGAAAGTTGAAAAGAAAATCGGTTGAGTCTCTGATGCTGGTCAAATATTTTACAGTTAAGTTGATTTCCGGTACAGCGTAGCAGACTTAGCTTCGGAATTTTAAGACTTGTTCACATTTTTCTAATTTTTGAGTATCTTTGCGAAACCCCTGAGAGATTATCAACCCTAGGGCACCGCGGAATTTCGTTTGTTTGTTTGTTAATTAGTTTTCGAATTACTGCCTGCATATGACTATATATTTTTCAATTTTGGGAATTTCTACATTTTATTATACCCTTCGCTCATAGAATGAAAGGGTATATTAACTTTGTCATGAAGTTTGTAACGCATTAAAGGAAGCATCTCCGACCATATAAAAAGTATACATATATGATCAGCATGACTTGGGGAGTCGATTAGAGCATGTCCATCTGTCTGTCTGTCTGTCTGTCTGTCTGTCTGTCTGTTGCGACGCGTTTTACTCGGCGGGTATTAAAGCTAGCGGGCTGAAATTTTGCACACGTGCTTCTTATTGTTGCAGGCTGTTTGTATGTTTGATTCACCCAAATTGGATCACTGGGTCATGGGGCTGCCATACAAACCTAGCTCCCCAATTTGAGTTCTTCTAAGAAAAACTTTTTTATTTGTGTACCAATTTCAACCAAATTTCACACAAATGTGTTTCTATAGATAACACATAATATATGCAAGAATGGATCAAATCGGAACATGGGGTCATGGGGCTGCCATACAAACTTAACACCCCAAATTAGGTTCTTCTAAGAAAAACTTTTTTATTTGTACACCAATTTCAACGAAATTTCACACAAATGTGTTTCTCTAGATAACACAAAATACTTAAAAGAATGGATCAAATCGGAACATGGGGTCATGGGGCTACCAAACAAACTTAACCCCCCAAATTAGGTTCTTCTAAGAAAAACTTTTTTATTTGTTCATTAATTTCAACTAAATTTCACACAAATGTATTGCTATTGATGACACATAACGTATGTAAGAATGGATAAAATCGGAGCATGGGGGCATGGGGCCGCCATACAAATCCAACCCCCCAAATTAGGTTCTTCTAAGAAAAACTTTTTTATTTGTGCACTAATTTCAACCAAATTTCACACAAATGTATTGCTATTGATGACACAATACATTATGTAAGATTGAATCAAATCGGACCATGGGGTCATGGGGCTGCCATACAAACCAAACCCCCCATATTGGTTCTTCTAAGAAACATTTTTTTACACCAAGTTCACAAAACCTTGAATTAATGTGTCTTTATCAAAGCAACTAAAAAGTTCAAAACGAATGGAATCGTATTGTGGGGTCATGCTCCGGCAGGGGCGAACCCAGGAATTTATTTCCGGGGGTGATTTATATTTGCAAAGTGGCTCATGAAATCCAACGCTTTAAAAGTTCTTAGACATTAAACCATAAAAACCTTAGACCATAAAAAATATAAGCGAGGATATCTGTGCAAAGTCTGTTTGATGATGATTGCTAAAATTGTTTTAGGAATAGAGACCGAGGGAAAAAAACTCGAAAGAAATTAAACTCAATGACTTCAATTTGGCGTGTTGACGCACCGCTGAGCCAAAAAATGAGCCTTGCCAGTAAAAATGAGGTTTTGGTCGAAAATCGGATCTTAGGCAACATTTTCAGCGCGTAATTACCGTTTTATGATTATGCGGCCTCAATTCTTGACGTAATGTAGTAGGGATGTAGGGCCAAATGTAGCTCTCCGCAATGCCCAATTCCGTTGTATACTGGCCGCTACGGCTTCTACGTTTTTCACTTCGTACAAGTCAAATTCAAACATTGCCATTCTGCATGCTAATTTTGAATTGCGAAAATGTAATCCAAGCTGATCTGATTAGTTCAAAATCTCTGTGAAATTGTTCCAAATTATGGCAAATTTTCTGTAATTATTTGCCAACGTGGCAAATTCTTAACAAAATAAACAGAATAAGCTGAAAAATGATTTCTTCCGTTATAAAGCGAAATTTCCTCTGGGGGCGCCAGATTCTGCTTATCTGGCAAGGGGGCATTCACTGAAAATTGTTGGGAAACCCTGCTTAGGTATTTGATTTATCAATAAAGATATTTTGTGTGAATTTCATTCATACTTATAATTTTCATTTTAAAATTTCGGGGGTGTTTCATCCCCCAAATCCCCCCCTTGGGTTCGCCAAAAATATTTTTATTTGCCCACTTATTTCAACCAAGCCCAAAACATTAATTAATTAAGATTAAATACAAGTCATAGGTACGCCCGAAAAAACTTTCAGCCCAAGCGAAGGGTATCCAAATTTCGGCCGCGCCCGAAATTAGCCTCGGCCCCGGGGTTAGCGAGCGAAGCGAGCAGGGGGCGAAGCCCCCTTGTTTTATATTAGATTTAGTTTAAAAAACTAATCCTGATTATAGCATTAAGATTTTCCGGCGACAAGTTTTCAATCAGTGCTTACATTTAATTTTTCCAACAGAACGAAGACCACCTGGATGTGTCAAATGAAAAAGCAACAAAAACGCATTGCTCTCGGCGATGACACGATACAAGATAGAGCTGCCTGTAGAAATATGCTGAGATATTACCGCCAAAACGGGCGATGTGCCTACACCGCAGGTCGAGCAACGCGAAACCATGGCGCGGTATAAAGAACGAGGCAAGGAAGAAGAAGAAGAGGGTCAGCACAATAGTATGCATACTCCAGCGAGTTGCGGCACACAGAGTGCATTTCGAGCCGGTTTCGAACTAGTATTACTTGAGCCCGGAAGTGCAGTAGGTGTTGCTATGAATTTCAAAATTTGCGATATTGTATTTTTCCAACTTTTAAAATGACACATTTTCATGGGAGTGGCTGCATTCAGCTAGCATATCTTAAAATAAGCAACTAAAAAAGTGTCTCTATCCACGCCCCACTCGCCCGTTAATGGTCCAAATGCGATGTAGAAGAAATGTTCCCTACATATTCATAGATAATCCTACATTTGGTGTGTTTGAGCTGCTATATCAAAGTTGCTAAGTTTGTGTTCAATGACTGGACTTACTACCTTTCTCGGAAGTTGATTCGATGGCAAACAGCTGACAGCTTCATCAGCCGGGCTACGATTGTTGATCAGACTTTCTTAATATCTTTTTCAGGATATGAACCGAAGTTATTCGAAATTCTCAGTAGCTGTTAAAATGTTAATTATTAGTCGAATAAGAGTGTTCTGCATATTTTTGGAGTTTAGACAATTTTATTATTTACAATCGAGGTCAGTGATCTAAAAATCAAATAAAAATATTATTATAAAACAATATAGTAAATAGCAGCAGCAAAATTCCCGACATATTTAAACGAAAAACCTGATTTTCATGAGAATATGTAATGGATTCTCTGCGTGATTATTTGTATCACTGATTTTACTAACTTTATACAACTACTCGTATCCTAAATGTGGATAATAATTTAATAGAATTTTACTCATTATACTATTTATCTTATTTTCTTCCAGATTTAATATTAAACTGATATTTCGAAGCATACTTACATAAACCATTGCTGAGGAATTCTGTAGAAACACACATGCAATCCGATTAGCCGAAGTCAGATTTGAAACAACAGAAGCTCTAAAATCAAATGAAACCTCAACAAGAACACACCAGAAGCAAAATTGACAATAGCATGCATGGTAAGTATATGCACGTACATCCTCTTCTACGTACAATATGCATTCTACATCACATCAACAATGACCAAAAGAAACAAATTTAATGTAATGGGAATCACTCCGGTAACAACCTGATAATCCTGCGCTCGCTAAAGGCCCCCGAAGACATGACGAGTAAATGTAGTATGTATTGCATACTGCCGATACAGAGCAAATGAGGGCCTCGTAAATGTATATTATACGTGAAATCAGCAGCAAACATTTAAATCGCGTGTTTGAAATGATCTCGTCCTCCTCTCTCGGTATCCATTTGAACGGGCAATTCAAGTAATTAGATTTAATTAAGCTTTTTGTATATATGGCACACCATCTCGTTGAATGAGGTGTTAACAGTGCACTTTGAAATTGAAATTGATTGAGTTTTTGTATGAGAATGGTGTCAGTTGTCACGGTTGAAAATGTATGAGCGATTTGATTTTGGAAACTATCACATTTTCAGTATCTCACGTCAATCTAGACTCATTGAAAATGATGTAAATTTTAAAATAGACTTGTTTACCTTTCCAAAGACTGGCTAAATCAGAATGTTAAAAAAATTGCTACATTAAGTAGCATTTAAAAAAAAAATAAAAAAAAATAACAGGCACGACATTAGGACTAAGGCTGCAGATGTATTAGAGTCATCCAATTTCCAAGATCTTAACTGCTTTTTGGTTGAGGTGTTGAGATTAACAGCACGATCAGCAGTGTTATTTATATCCATAAATGGGTACTCGTTTAACATCTGAGTGAGATCTCAGTCCACCATATGGGTCTGAGTTTAGAAAACACCATAATCGTTTATGGTGAGTTTCGAACCCATTACCCTGTGCACCGAAGACTATACGTATCATTTACATTCCAAAAAAATATTTTATATTATTACAAAAATAAATAAGAACTGATTGCTACAAAATATTTTTCCCCAACTCTGGCAACTCTGTCCTCACTGCATACCAGAGAACATTAACGTTGTTTAGTAAATTATTCGAAATTTACACCACATTCTACGGAGGTGCAATCTGTTTTAATTGCATTGTTTATTTGGTGATAAGGACCTATTAACAGTCTTGGAATTGCACATCATCCAATACGTTACGTGTCAGTAGTTGTGTATGTTTACTTGGACGAAAGATACTTCTTGATGATATGAAATGAAGTGAATGTCATTGGCACTATAAAATGACTGTAATCAACATGTATAGCAAATGTATTGGAATTTTACGGTAACGAGTAGGAGGAAAAGAATGCCATCGTTTCGTTTATTTAGTAAAGCGAAATCTCAGAAAGCTGTATAATCATTGGAGCTGTTTATTGTTCCACTCTAGTTTGGCTTGTGATGGCTACCTCGATTACCTAAAACCGTAAAATAAACAAATGAGCTCTTCACTTGATATACACTTCTGCTCAAGCAAGTAATCTGAACTTCAATAAAATCATGTCAGCACAACAAAAAAGAAGCAGCGATTGCCATGAGCGAAAAAGCAGTGCTCCTTCAAAACGATCCACCCAACTAAATCCTATTCAAATCCGCAAGTTCCTCTAAAATATTCAAAAACAACATTTCGCAACTGCGTAACTAATCCTTTTTACGAATATTTCAAAATCCCACAAACCAACACGAACATTTTTCCATTTACTCCAAAAGCCAACATATGGAAAATTCAAATCAGGTTACTGGCTTAACTCTTTCGTTTTAAGCGATCGTCAAAACGTCCGTGTCGCGTCCGTTGTCGTTCAAGATTACAATATACCATTTTATCTTGTCTCATATTTTACATTTATGTTCTTAGCGAAAATATCTTGGCGAACAATCAATTTGCCATGCACTTGTAAAAGAGATTATGGGTGAGTTGTAGTCGATTTATAACTGCTGTGATATTTGTGTCATGCCACGCGCGTTCAAGACGTACATGTAAAATTTACGTGTATGGTAGATATGATTGGGGATTTGTCGGTAACAGTTGGACGCAATCGATATAATGGTGAGAATGAACATTGACAAGTATGGGCGTTTTATGAAATATATTTCTATTCAGTATCACACTTGAAACCTTTTCATTTGACCTGGCACTTTTTCATATAGAAATGAAAGTCGCAGCCTATTGATTTTGACTAAAAGTAGCGTTGGTACTCAATTACATTGGCTGCGCGTGAGTAGTCAGTCTGCAACGAATGGTCCGTTCAGAAAATATTTTTTTTTTCTAGAGAATTTTCAATATTCAAAGTACCTTCCTTAATCCATAAAGCAAATAGCAATTGAACGGTGATCATGCCCACACCTAATACAAGTTTGCCACATAGTCCCCGTGAACAGTTATAGTTGCTAACAAGTAGGTTCACTCGACATGATCACGCTGTGATCACCTCGATCATGGATGGTACCATATTATCTACATGGTGGCTTCTTTTTTCCATCTTAGTTACTATGCCCTGGCTAAGACATTATTTGTGAAGACCTAAAATGGGAAGCGTTCCGTGATCACACCGCGTGCACAATACCCGCGCGACTTAAACCAAGAAGCACGACATAGTCGCCTGCCTGCGATTTTATGATCAACAACAACTGATCAAAAAACGTTGACCGACGGCGTGCAGCTCCAATTCAATGAATGACTGGGGAGCAAGCCATCGTTTTTGTTTTTGTTTTTTTTTTTTGTTCAGATTGGATGCTTTTACGATCTCAAACCGAGGATAATAATGGTCCCGGTTAGCGGTCGGACTATTCTAATTTTGGTAATGAAATTTCCACTCTAGTTGGCCGTAAGTTAGTCATCAGGAAAATTCGGATTGGCAATACTCACGACAATGCGCCCAGACTATTATACATTGAACGACTCTGTGCACATATGTATGCAAGACTGCATTGTTTAGAAGAGTTTCCTGTACACGCTTATCATTAAAAGTCGATCGAACATGGATTTTCAAGCAGCAAATTTATCAGTCTCCTGGCGACTTGTAAGAATTTTTATTACTTTTACATCTTGATAATACCGTGAACCTTTTTTTCTCTTTGCATTCATTTTCATCAGATCAGGAACTATAATATGGTGTACTATGGCGCATGTTTAAGGTTTATATAGCGTAGCGCGATATAACCATTCCCGGGGCGACAGAATACAACCTTCTGGCTCTAATCTAGAGCATCAGGTGAACATAACGCATACCACCTCGACAACAGTCTGCATTTGTGCGATGTGCCTTTTGATACTGTTTTTGTGCGCGTTGCGAATTTGGTTTCGTACAAGACCTCAGTGCACTTTGCGCAGGAGTTTTTTGTTGGGCGCGCTATCTCTTGCTTTTTATTTGCAAACGAACAAATTGGTTACAATTATTGTATACAATTCGTAGTCAAAGATAAGAAGATCTTATATGGGGGAACTACTGTTAAAGTTTGGAGACCGAAATGATAGGACTACCTTAAGAAAACGGCTGATCGCCACGAATTGTTATATTGTTTTGTTGGAATGCATTGCTGTATACTATTAAATATGGGGGAGTATCTTTTTACCGAGATGTACTTAGCCTGCATTTGTGAAATATCGAATTACAAATATCACTGAGTTGGCGATTAATGATATTAAACGAGGCAGTTCTATATACAGTAATCGAATCCCGAGGCTAATGCTGGCGAATTAGTTTGTATTTTGTTACTTTTTTGTATTTACATATTAATTGGTGAGTTGATGATCAATTGAAATTATCTATAGGGAAAAACAGTAATAAAGCGCGGTTAACACGAGTCGAGTAAACAGTAGGGTAAAGTGGAATTTGTCCAGAGTGTCGACTTATGCTAACCGCAATTGCCGACAATTTTTAAGAGATCAATAAATTTATAGAACAAAAACGAAGCAAACAAATGTAATCCTCTTTATTACACCGTTATTAACTCAAAAACTATTTATTAAATGTCCTTGAAATTATTCAAGAAAAGGCTTTTATTTTATTAGTGCAAATAAAAAAAATATATCATCATGTTTGTATTGAAGTTCAGTTTGAATAAGTTTTTCGAAAGCACGTAGCCAGGATTTTGTTTCGAGAGGGTTCCAGTATCGCAGAAATATTATTGTGGTATTCTTTGATTTAATCGTTCTGCTAACTAAGGCCGCAAAATTAGAGGTGATTGGAGAAGGCCTAGTTACAATTGTTCTGAGGAATCACTGCACCTAGACCCATCTTGATAATATATGAAGGATACTCATGCATGAAATCCATCTATCTATCCGGTTCGCAAAGTAGTATTGCCACCAAAACCTAATACGCCAAGATATTTAAGGCCCGCGATAGAATCTCGATAAAATATTTAAGTACCTTCTACAAAAACTACAGAAAAGGTAATAAAAAATCACCTTCAAAAACGTGGCAAGATTTGTACCTCTAAAAGGCCGACAAACTTTCGCCAGTATTTCGCGTAGTTAAATCTCGAGGTTTTTGTCCTAAGCAGGCAGCATACACTTTTTCACTCCGATAAGGCTACACCTTTTTCGCTTTTCGGTGGATATAATATTTTGGATTCAAGAAACATTTTAAAAACAGGTTTGCCACAAGAACCGACAAAACCAAAGGAAACTTTTATTTGGACGGCGTTTTCCAGCATGGAATATTCATTTTTAATCAACGTTTTGTGGATGACTTACGAACTTCCATTCGGATATTCCGTTGTGGAGACTTTCAGTGGTTTTGCAGAAATCTAAAACTATGTATTTCATTTCCAAAGCCCTAAAAAGCGCACATCTAGTTTTTGGAAAATAAAATCCTCGGTGGATTTCAGATGCAAAAATTTATGAACGTTTCTTAGTTAGTTCCTCTGGCTAGATGTATGCCTTATGAGGCCCTTAGCTTTTTAGTAGTTGAGTGTTGGGGAGTCTTAAATATCTTTTTTTACAAGGAGACATTTTTTAATCGAAGAGTTTTTATCTCCATGATAGTCCTCATGAAAGCAGCTGATATTTTGAACAATTTTCAAATAAATTACTTACTTTAAAAAAAGCTCCGACTCCGACCAATACTCAGGACTTGCCAAGCTCACATGAAAATATGTTCATACGATTGGGAAAATTTGAAATATTTCGAATAAATAACATGGAAGTCAATACTAGTTTTCGATATTCGACAGGTTTTCGCATAGATTCCGTGCAATTTAGTTTGAAGGGTTGTGTTCAGAGAATTGTGATATTCGGATTTACCAATTTTGTAAATCGCCATTTGGGATATTTTTTTTATAATTTCTAGTGTCCAGTTTCCAATCGGATAAATACATTATTGAAAACATTTCGGGAGGTGTGCGGACCCCATGGACCACTCCCCTGGCTACGTCCCTGGTTTCAGCCAATGGCTCTGATTCCTCTATCAGGAAAATAAATAAATTAACGAGTTTGCATGAAACCTTAGGGCGACTTTTTTTTATACCCTTCGCTCACAGAGTGAAAGGGTATATTAACTTTGTCATGAAGTTTGTAACGCATTGAAGGAAGCATCTCCGACCATATAAAAAGTATACATATATGATCAGCATGACTTGGGGAGCCGATTAGGCGATGTCCGTCTGTCCGTCTGTTGCGACGCGTTTTACTCGGCCAATTTAACCCTGGAATACTAACATGACCGGTTAGGTCTTTATTACTAACAACACGTAATTTTGACGTGTTCATATTTTCCTACAGTCGCTTTCCCAGTTTACATATTTTACCGAGCTTATCATTTTTCAGTGCCTCAGACAAAAATTATTTGACCAAAATATGCCCTCGGAAAATGCACTTATATTACTTACAAGACGTATAAATTACATGCTATTTTCTATTGGTATAACTATTTACACGTCAAATAGGTAGGTAGCACCTAGAACATTGCTAAGCTTACCGCCATAGACCACAAATAGGATGCTGCCACTCACATGGAACTACAACAACTAACTGAGGAAAGCACTGCTGCAGTGAGTAGTCAACCAGACTCGTGGAACAGCTTATACACATTTTAATGTGAGCGAACACGTCAATTTTATGTATTGTTAGTAATTTAGGGTTAAAAGCTATGAAGCTGAAATTTCGCACAAATGCTTCTTTCTACTGCAGGCAGTTTGTATGTTTGAATCGGTAAAATCTGACAATGGGGTCATGGGGCTGCCATACAAACCCAACTCCCCAAATTAGGTTCTTCTAAGAAAAACTTTTTTATTTGTCCACCAATTTCAACCAACTTTCACACAAATGTGTTTCTATTGATAACACAAAACATATCTAAGAATATATTAAATCGGCCAATGAGGTCGTGGGGCTGCCCTACAAACCCATCCCCCCAAATTAGGTTCTTCTCAGAAAAACTTTTTTATCTATGCACCAAAATCAACCAAATTTCACAAAAATGTATTTCTATTGATGACACAAAATATATGTAAGAATTGATCAAGTCAGGCCATGGGGTCATGGGGCTGCCATACAAACCTAACCCCCCAAATTAGGTTCTTCTAAGAAAAACTTTTTTATTTGTGCACCAATTTCAGCCATATTACACACAAACGTGTTTCTCTTGATGACACAAAACATATCTAAGAATTGATCGAATCTGACCATGGGGTCATGGGGTGGCCATAGAAACCCAACCCCTATTTTGGTTCTTCTAAGAAACATTTTTCGCACCAATTTCACAAAACCTTGAATTAATGTGTCTTTACCAAAGCAACAAAAAAGTTGAAAACGAATGTAATCGCACTGTCCGTTCATGCTCCCGCAACCCCAATAAAATTTTCTAAGTAAATATTTTTATTTGCTCACTTATTTCAACCAAGCCCAAAACTTTTGTCAAGACGGAAGAAAAAGAATGATGAGGCGGATTAAATACAAGTCATAGGTACGCCCGAAAAAAAACTCGTAGTACAAGGAGAGCGAAGGGTATCCAAATTTCGGCCGCGCCCGAAAGTAGCATCGGCCTCGGGGGTTGGCGAGCGTAGCGAGCAGGGGGCGAAGCCCCCTAGTTTTACATTAACTCACGTAACACTTAACATTACATTAACTCACGTAACCTTAAAGTTATGTACTATATTCACCAAGCGAAAAACTTGCATTTATATCTCCCGTGAAAAATTTTTCGTGCCGACTGGCCTTTTATTCAAAAAATTTAAGATAAATATGCACTCGCGGACTGATAGACTACCCTTGACTCTTTTTCCCTGTGAAATAAAGTGCAACTGCATTGTTTTCGCCGGCGAAATTTCAAAAACCGGTGTGGAAACTTTCGTGTGAAGGGAGTACAACCAAAGGAATTCGATTTATTTCACGACCATCAAAATTTTGACAGTATTTGTATGGATTTCACGTAAAATGTCGATGTAAGTACCTAATCTTATATTTATTGATAACTAGAAAATGCTAGAAATTAGAATTGGCCAAAACTATTTTTGTTTTTCAATTTTCGAGCGTCCACTGTACGGGTTGTGAATTATGTTCATGGTGTTTTCTACACTAAATGTAAAACAAAATTTATTCATTGTTTACGGCTTAGTCCTTAGACAGATAGGAAAATCATGCTGGCGAAAACCATGAGGGTGAAATTTCGAAATCGCGGTGATACATATGTTTTCATTATTGGAAATCGTCATTTAAATTTAGCGACATTTCTATGAATATTCTGTTCAATAATTTGGAGACACATTTGTCAGAATTTGAATAGATTTATGCAAAGCTTGATAACCAATTTAATATTTTTGCAAACATTTGTGTTTTTTAATGCCCAGCGGACATGGAAAATAACAAAAGATGCCATGGAAAAACGGCGCCATATTGTGCCCACGAATTTGAACATTTGGGAAATTTTCTATGTCGTCTTACTGGAAATTTATGCTTGTGGTTAACGTTTTTGGTGGATTTTTGCGGCATTCTAACCGATATTCGTTGCAGATTGCAAATGAATTTCGAACGTGACGAATAATTCTTATTGCATTTTCGAGTTGAGTCGCCGGCGTGCAGTATTTAGCGATAAAATCGCTCTTTTTCCATGTTTGGTCGTCGGACATTTCTAAGAAATCGAGATCCCGTTTTGAAAAACTAATGCGCGACATTCTATTGTAGCAAAGTGTACTTATTATGGATGTAGGAGGCTCAGGGGGTGGGCGGTGTGTAGACCAAGTTGTTAGGCACATTCCGTGGAATATTTCAAGAGTCATGGCTGTTAAAAAGTTACTGCCGTTCAACGATTAGACCCCAGAGGACAGAAAAATCGTAAAGCGTAAGGCGACCAACTTTCTTGAAATACATTGCGAGATATATGAGTAATGGGCGACCTTCCGATCGATTGAAGAGATTTTTTGATTGCAAGATAAATTGGAAGGTGTATGTGACCATCGAATGGATTTTTTTATTTGACGTGTGGAACATATTGCCATGCAATTTTTCGGACAATCTGTCATGACAATCATGTGTTTTCATTTGCTGATTTTTTTACATAAACCGGTGGTCATTGTTCATGGTGTGGTTGTGGCGGTCATTCTCTATCGAAAGTAGCAATGAATGTCCATCTTGCTTCGCCACACAATAGATAATTTTCGCTATGTAGTGTTGTGTTGTGTGGGCCGTAAGATTGTCATTTTAGATTACGCGATAAATTGCGTAGTGTGTGTGCTGTACGGGCGTGACATAGATTGTATGCAATCGATTGCTCAATCGATGGACCAATAAATCGCTAGGTGCTCTTTAGTCGCTTTAGTGTGTTCCTGTGGAATACTGTACAGAAGCCGAGGTGCGAGCGAAGCGAACGGTTACCGGGTGCAAAGCGTGTTCGAATGTTCTCAGGATCATCTCTAAAGTATAAAATAATCTGGAATGGGCTCTCTAAAAATTGGAGACACTTGGTATCATTATTGTCCAAATGATGCTATTCGTGGCAATATTCCGTTCAAGAAATAATATAGAAAAAATATAATATTGAACTGCATTTATAATTTCTGTATTGGCCAAAACTCTGGCGCGGCGTCATTTAGGAGGGAGTGATTTCATGAAAACCCCTAATTCGTTCAGCAGAAATAGGAAAAAGAATGTGAGAAAGAACTGTCTTCATAATTTTGCTCATTGTGAATTTCCCACATACATACTTCCGCTCAGCAAGCCACACCACACGGGGAGAGTCGGTGAAATCGTACCACCGTTTAAATCGTACCACCTCCGAATTTCCGACTAAATGGTAAATTATTTACACACTGGTAACACCAAACCATGTCATAACGCCATCTTTGAAGAATCGGCTAGTTGCAAGTGGTATCTGTCACATATGTGCATGTGAGCCAAAAAAATATGTTTTGTGACTTTTTCTTGTTATTTTGCGTGTCGGTTGCTAAGGGAATAACTCATGAGGAAGGTAAGCTAAAAGCGCACAGTTTGCTTTATTTGATTACAAATTTAAGCTAAATTATTGATGATTTGGGTGCCCGTGTTAAAGTTTTGCAGTTATGACGAGATAGTTCATCTTTCGAAAAATTGCAGGGTACGTTAAATCGTACCGCTATGAGTTTGGTAGGTGGTACTGGTACGATTTAGTTGCTTGGTCTAAAAACGATTAGGCGAAATGTTGCAAATCACCTATTTTTGCTAAGGATATATTTATAATTGTTTTTTCTTTTACTCCTAAGTGCCCCAAATAAAATTTCTTTAAAAAAATTAATGGTTTTTATTCAGTGGTACGATTTAAATACTGGTGGTACGATTAAAACGACTCGTTCGCTAAATCGTACTGATGAGAGTCCTCCACGAAAAGCAATTTTTAAAAACGTTAAACTACAGCTATAGAACTGATTTCCATACATCTGGTAGTCAAAGCCCTAACGTATATTTTACATATTTATTCATTATTGCAAGTGCCGTCATAAACTAAATATCCAGGTCAAAGTAAAAAGTGGTACGATATAACCGACTCTCCCCTAATATCCGGTGAGGCATATTTACAAAAATCCATTCAAGAAAGGTAGACAAAGCATGAGAAAACAGCTGCCTTCAAAATGTTGCTTATTAATTAAAAGCCGTTCAGGGGAAGGGTGCAGTATTTTTCTGAAGTACGGTAATCCGTTCAAGAAATATAGTTAGAAATTCATGGAAAATTAGCTGCCTTCATGTTTGGGCTATTGCAAATTTTCCAGATTTCATAAGATATCTTGTTATTTGGGGTGGTCATCATTGCTGAAATGCGATACTCCGAGCAGAGCATATCAACAAATCTAGGAGTAGATGAAAGAAGAGCTATTGGAGTTGGTGGTCAAGGGTGGGATGGAACCTAAGAGAAAATTAACTGTCTTGAAAATGATCTCTTGGAAAATTTTACTTTAGTCGTTATTCTTCCATCGAAGGTGGTAGTACTTTACTTAAATATGGTAAGCCGACCAAGAGATATAGGCAAAAGCTGCGGGAAATTAACTGCCTTCACCATTAACTTCCGGCCAATTTTTCAAATGCTTCATGATCTATTCGGAGCGGGGTCATTAAATAGTTGAGAGAGGAGGAGGTCAGGTGATGATAACCTTACTAAAGTACGATAATCCGATGAGCAGATATAGACAATAGAGGGAGAAAATGAACTGCTTTCACAATTTTTCTTCTGGTCAATGTTACAGATGTTTTAATAGGTATTCTGCTATTGAAGGTGGACGTCATTCAGCTGCTGATGCAATCGGAAATCATTCGAGCGAGAAATGGAATTTACTAAAATGGTAAAATACTATTTCCAAAACTTTACTCATTATAAATTTCCCGCATATTTCAATAGTTGTTTTGCAGTTCGGGGTGGAAACCAATCTGAAGGGTCCAATTTACTAAAGTGCGTTGAACCGGCCAGGATATATGAGCAAAAAAATGTGAAGAATACCTGTCTTCGCAATTTTGCTGATTGTGAATTTTGTGTATGTTTCTATAGTTATTCTTCTGTTCGGGGTAGAGACCATTTTTGGGGGGAGGCTTAATAAAAATCGCTTATCTGTTTAGGAGAGAAATGAAAACAAACGTATGTGAAAAACAACTGTTTTCACAATTTTGCTCATTGAGAATTTTTCACATCTTTCAATCGATAGTTATTCTTCTATTCTGGGTAGAGACCAATGATGTAGATTCTGTTCGCATAAAATCGAGTAATTCGTTTAAGAGGTGCAGGGCGTAGTATTTGAAAAACACTGTCTCCATAAATTTGCTCATTCCAATTTTTCAGTTTTCAACATTTAATTTGCTATTCGGGGCGGGAACCAATTGGGAAGAAAAAAAACTTATAAAATCCATTAACACGTTCAGGAAATGCAGCCAGGAGTATGCGAAAAAGAACTAATATCTTGTTGATTATTGTGAATTTTTCAATAGCTATTCCGGCCGAGATATGAAATGGTGTAACTAACACGACTTTCCTTCATATATATTGGAATGGCGAAAGGATATGAAAAAGTGCTGCTTTCAAAATTTTGCTCATCCAAAGCAACTTCAGGCCAAGAAAAATCCATGTGGACAATTTACAAAAATATGCTAATTCGTACATAGCGACGTAATTCAAAATGAGCAAATTTTGAAGGCACACATTTTGCACATGCTCTTTCCTATATCTTGATGTAGTAAAATTTGCAGCAATGTATGTATTACAAAAACACTAGAATAACTATTGAAATATGCATAAAATTCTCAATGATCCTTTGGCCACTTTTCTAAACACGTTCACTTCTGGCCGGTTTTCGCCGCCATTGCCACCACGTCTTACGGAAATCCGGCAATTCTTTAAAGAAATACAGAAAGACATTATGTGAAAGAGAATTAGAATTTTGCTCATTGTGATTTTGTCGGCATGTTTCAACAGTTATTCATGGAAGAGACCAATCCGATCTTCATAATTGTACTTGTAATTGTCATCATCATCATTTTATTTTTATATTTTGGCCATTTTTTAATTCATTTAATTGCATATTTTGAATTTCATAACTAATTTCCCATTTCATTAATTTCACGTTTTATTTTTCATTAATTCTAATATTTGTATATCTGGCAATGCCTCTCACTAATTGAATTCACAATTTCCCAACTTTTAAAATAGTTCTATACTGTAAATATGGCCGTTATGAATTGTATTGAAATCTGGACATGAATCTAATAAATCAGTTCATTGAATCTCAAACCAGGCATTTCATTTGCAATCCTAGTTAGTTCATTCCTTCCGAGCGCTTTAAATGTACCGAGTACAATAGCCCAACAAATCACAATCATCTTTCGCGAATACCATACAACATAATATCCAAATTCTAATAACCATTATTTGCTGCGGTACATGCACCGTATGCAAAATTATAAAAGAAATCAGTGTCTAAGTAGTGTACTTAGATCTATAACAAAAAGTGCATTTCGCGGCGACTTACGCTTAATACAAATTAAAAGAAATTTGTTCAGTACTCATTGTGAATGTTTCAATAGTTGTTCTATTACTCTGGTGAGAGACGAATCCGGTGGGGAAAAGTTTACTGAAATCTGCTGATATGTTCAAGAAATACAGGCAAAAAAGAATCCATTGTGAATTTTTCGCATGTTATTCTGCTATTCCGGCCAAAGCCTAATCCAACAAACACAAAATCATGGAAATTAGTTCAGCCCTTCTTGAGTTATAAACGGTGTAACTAACAAGACTTTTTTTATATATGTATACCATTTCTCAGTCAAGTTCATAACTATGGAACATCAAATTCGTAACTTTGGAACATCAAATTCGTAACTTTGGAACATCAAATTCGTAACTTTGGAACATCAAATTCGTAACTGTGGAACATCAAATTCGTAACTATGAAATATCAAATTCGTAACTATGGAACATCAAATTCGTAACTATGGAACATCAAATTCGTAACTATGGAACATCAAATTCGTAACTATGGAACATCAAATTCGTAACTATGGAACATCAAATTCGTAACTTTGGAACATCGAATTCGTAACTGTGGAACATGAAATTCGTAACTATGGAAAATCAAATTCGTAACTATGGAAAATTAAATTCGTATGTGATTTATTAGGTCCATTTTCTCGTTCGTTTTGATTAATATGTGTACGATAAAATATATATGTAGGTATATATTTCCTAATAGAGTTTCCTTAACAACTGTTTTCATCGGGAAATGAAATATTTCCTATTTCGCGGTACCGTTTTTCCTTAGAAAAATATGATTGCGCTAATCCGAATGTTCCGCTGATTCGGATTACCCCTTGCAATAATTGATCCGGATTATCGAGTCAAGACTGTATATGAGGATGTGTCCACTATTAAAGATGCTGCAACCGCAGCTGGAGTTAAATATTCAACTGCTGCAGGGATAATTAAAGCATACACTCGTAATGGTGATAATATGCAATCTACTAGAAGAAATGGCATCGCAAATTAACGCAGTGCTAGACAAAATAGAAAAATGTGTCGGAACGAATCCCTGTATGACACTTAAACAAATTAAGCGTGAGCCTGCGATCACAGGGTGTATTGTGTATATATAAGTACGATAGATCGAGGACTACACACGCTGAAAATAACTTTGAAGCTTGCTTCAAAGGAGGTTGATCGAATGAGCGCATCCAGGACTATGGGTTTGCAAAAAGATTACGCAATTGAAATTTAAAAAAATAATTGAGGAAACAGCGCGAAAATTATTTTTTGTCGACGAGTCTGTCTTTAATCTTCAGATGCGGCGTAATCAGGCACGGTCAAACCATGAGACTCGACACAATGTTATTATTCCCACAGTCAGGGGTAGGAATATGACTTTAATAACAGCTCTTTCAAAAGACGTAATATTACATAGTCAAATATTATCGAATTCGACGTATAATTCAGCAAAATTTTGCGACTTTTTAAGAGGATTGGTGGAGAAAGTGGATTCATCATGGGAGGGGGCTTTGGTTATTATGGACAATGCCGCAATCCACAAAAGTGCTCAATCCAAAGAAATTTTAGAGCAAAATCTATTAAATTCTTACCACCATACTCTCCGATGTTGATTCCGGTGGAAAAAAGCCTTCTCAAAAATCAAAATTCATGTTAGAAGCAGATCTTATCAAAGAGGGAATTAATGAAGTTACCGTTACGGAAGCGCAATTGGGTGCAACAAATGCTGCCCATATTGCCACTTGCCGCTGCAGGAGAGGAGCTGCATTAATTTAGTTATAATTTACGCCTTTTTCATTTATAACCTGGTTAGCGCCATACTTCTCTAATGGATTTTGCTTGCTAATTGATTAGTTTTAGATTGAATATTTTGCGCGAGCTAAATATCCAGATTTATAAGATCCAATAAAGCTTGTATACGGTAAGGAACGTTTTTGCAAAGGAATTGTGATGGCTAATTATCTGGATTTCTGACTTACGTAATGAGAAAACAAGACGACCATACGAGTAAACGATGAATAAATATATTTCATAGTAAAACAATTTATTCGTTCAAAGGATGTTGATCGTTAATTCTATTCTATTTTCAGGAGTTTGTCGCTAGCCTTAATTAATAAATACTATTTTATTCTAGATAATAGATTCTAAAAAAATAACTATGCAGTTATTTATAAAATATATGTTTTATTTGTGAGCCTTGGTGTTTTAAATCTTCTAGCTACTTTGAAATAGGAAATATTTCATTTCCCGATGAAAACAGTTGTTAAGGAAATTCTATTAGGAAATATATATACATATACATATATATTGTCGTTCACATATTAATCAAAACGAACGAGAAAAAGGACCTAATAAATCACATACGAATTTAATTTTCCATAGTTACGAATTTGATTTTCCATAATTACTAATTTGATGTTCCACAGTTACGAATTCGATGTTCCAAAGTAACGAATTTGATGTTCCATAGTTACGAATTTGATGTTCCATAGTTACGAATTTGATGTTCCATAGTTACGAATTTGATGTTCCATAGTTACGAATTTGATCTTCCATAGTTACGAATGTGATGTTCCAAAGTTACGAATTTGATGTTCCATAGTTACGAATTTGATGTTCCATAGTTACGAATTTGATGTTCCATAGTTACGAATTTGATGTTCCATAATTACGAATTTGATATTTCATACTTACGAATTTGATGTTCCACAGTTACGAATTTGATGTTCCAAAGTTACGAATTTGATGTTCCAAAGTTACGAATTTGATGTTCCACAGTTACGAATTTGGTGTTCCATAGTTACGAATTTGATGTTCCAAAGTTACGAATTTGATGTTCCATAGTTATGAACTTGACTGAGAAATGGTATATATATAAAATAGAAGGCAGATAGAAGATATATAGAGAGATATAGAAGATACAAATTTGTACACAAATTTAAGTGCAACGAAATATTTATCAATATAAGAGGACTATAAATCAAACCTGAATTATAATGAAAGTTTTATGAAGTGGAATTCGGCTCAAAATTAATTTTAAGAGTGTATGTGGGCTAAAACTAACATGATAGCCAAACGTTTATAATCCATAAAAAAAAGTGATAAGAGAGTAACGCAAAAGCATCTGGTATGATGTCCTCAAATCTTTACCATTATCAGTACTTGAATGGCATCGGAATCAGACCTGCCTTTTGGACCGGAGATTTTCGTTTGTCAAACTTAAACAGAGAAAATTCCAAGTCTAGTCTGAAGAATTTATCTGATTGTATTTTCGTATTTTCGAAAATTGAGCATCTGATCACCCTAATTAACATATTCCCGTTTTAACAATAACTACTAATTATATCGGGATATGTTTACATACATTATTTTGTTCAAAATCTATTTTATTCTTCGTCCCTCTAATCTCTTTTCAAAAGCTTAACTTAAAACAATCATTGTTCAACAGTAAACTTAAATCAATATTTCCACAAAAAAACCATCTGCAGATCGCACAGATTCGGGCAGATGAAATTGCAATCAACTCACCTGATAAATTGCTGACATTTGTACATGTCTAAATACCCATATTGAAAATATAATTCTCCATTTCAACCCAATCTGTTAACATTTGTTCTTTCTGTCTATTCTCTGTTTTATTTTTTTGGTTTTTCATGCCCGCGAACAGTTCATTTCCAATCAATTTTCTTCTATAGGTAGTCTCCCGAAGAGGGAGACATTTCATCGGTTCGTGAATAAATGACTTAATGGTTGCACATATCGCGTATATGGATGATGTTGGTTAGGTGGTATTCTCGACTTGAAGATTTGAACATATTTCACCGCGAAACGTTCAAGTGTTGATCGTGATGATTACACCTATCTGAAATAAGGTGGTGGTAAGCTAGCGTGCTAGCTGGGCGGTATAATTTCACAGCTTCTTAAGAAGTGAGACTATTGGTAAAGAGTGTACGAGTATGTGTGGTTACCGTATTGGCAAAGAAGATCAGCAGGCATTCAGACTAATATCTTCAGGCAATATTCTAGATGCCAACAGCTTTGCATTAACTAAAGTTGGACGTGTGCGTATTTTGTATAATTGAATGTTTGAGATGTGATGAATTTGGAATGGGTTCTATGATTTATGCGCAGTTGCAAAAGAGATTTATTGTGAGCCTAGCGTTGGTTTGTTCTGTTGTTTCTCAAATTCTAGAACTTCTTCTTTTTAAGACGATCAGGAATACTGTTACTAAAATTGATTAAAAAAAAATCTATGATGTGAATTATATTCCCGAGTCATCAATTTTATAGTTTAGGTAGTTAGGGTTTTTTTTTCTGTAGATGCCTTCTATTGAAACTATTTTTCATTCACGCAAAAAAAAAATATTCCAAGCGTGTCCAAATTGAACTTACAAACCTAAAAACCTTAAATTTACGAAAGAATGTGCACTAACTTGTTCCCTAATTAATTTTAAATAAATTTAGCACACTCGACATAAAAATACAATTTCTGAACGCTATACGAACAAATTTATGCTAGTGCTGAGTGGTATTGATCAACAGCAAAAAAAAAACAGAATTCCAATAAAAATTTGAAATTCATGTATCAAGGTGTCACCGCGATAAAGCATGACCGCGCTTTCAATTCGAAGGTGATGGAATCCTATAAAAAGGTGACGGCACAAATCAATAAACGTGAGAAATAAAAAAAATTGAGAAAATGTTGATCATCCATCAAACGATTAAATTGAATGAGAAAATTATACTTTAGTTGAATGATATTTGCCATACAGCATTCTGTTAGGTTCCTCTTCCGATCTAGCCTGCTTGGTGAAAAATGTACGTATGATCGAACGCGATGTATCATTCCATCGATCTGAGCATTATTATGCTGTTCGGGTGACACCAAGTGTATTGGACTTGTGAATACATAGTCTATGGAATTCATGTTGGTTTGAGATCATTCTGACTACTGGGACTGGCGCATCGTGATTACGATCTGGTGTCATCCCATAGATCTTCAGTATCGATAGGACTTTGAAATACTGTGAGGATGTTGTGATGTGTATTATATGGTGTAAAAAATTGAAAATATCGCACAGATGACATTACACTGTAATGCTTTTGACTACTGATGTTGGAATAATTCATTCGTTCCGAACTGGATTAATAGTGTAGGATGTAGGCGACATAGTGGGCTCTATTCAGTCCGGGCAGATATTCTTGATGGTTATATTCTCGTCAAACAGATACAACTTTATCCATAATTTAACATCGAAACAATCTGACAATCTCTCTCATACTCGTATCTCCAACCAACGAACCTCGCTGAATCACAACAATGCCATTGGCTTCTTAGGTATATTGATAAGTCGATACCTGCCAGACATATGACAGAGGAGACGACGCACGTGATTAAATGCTATACGCTTCCATACTATGACTGCCATATATTCTTCCTCCGTTTCAACGGTGAAGATTAATGGGACAAGAATTGCCCACAATATTCTGTCAACCGAGTATCGCGAATTGTCTGTTACGAGTGCTCAGTATGTGATCCGTCGTTCAATGAAACCGCGACGGCGCGGTTTAACCATTTTTGGTTGGAATAAGACAAACCGAGTGATAATTACATGAATGTATGTATGGTATTTAGCATTGCATTATTGGCCTGTCAATGCATTGATGTGTCGCGAATGACTCAATTAGTCATAATAAATTTTTTGAAATGCTGCCAGTGAGGCTGAATTGCGAAACCTACAAATGGGATTTTGGCAGTGTCCAAAATTCGGTAAAGTCTGGAGATATGAATTTGTAACACATTCGCTCTTTTTGAAGGCCGAAGATAATACATCTTTACTGAAAAAATAACAAGTTCTTTTTATTTTGTTTTTGAATTTCTAAGAAGCAATTTTGAAACTTGAGTGTGCTCTAGCATTTGTTATCTTCACAATTATATTTTTCGGAAATATCATTTTCCAAAACTACGCCCCACATTTCCATCGAAGAAGCCCAAGGGTATAACTGCTCTAATTTCCGGAAACATTCATTTCTTCGCTCGGCACTCACATTATTATACGGCAAAACCATAACATAAATTCCAATTCTTCTAATTTATCGGACTCTAGATCATCTAATTTCAATTTAACATTTTATACTTGCAATTGCAATGCAATGCGTTGTCCGACATGTAGTTAGGTGTGTAAGTGGCTAAAGTTAGTCGAGTACATAAATTGGCGTTAAGAAATATTCTACACAGCTGAAGTGTTCGCACGGACACAGAGGTTCGTTCCCCTGAAGCGAAGTGCAATGATGTTAGCAACATTTCTTTGGAATAAAACGCCCACTCGAAATTGTTGCGATGTAATTGCAATTATGTCATCATGTAGTGGAGTTTAGTGCGTCAGTTCATTGAGAAGTGGAAAAGCAATCCGGGACGTGTATAAAGGACGTCAATCTTGACCGTGCTGACATTAATGTTTATTCGGATCGTGTTACACCAAATGCATATGATATGAATATGTTCGTAAATATTTTGGAATTTATTTAATTTCATTGTGTGGCTCATGTCTCTATACAGGCTTATTGGTAACTCGACGTATTCCTTTTAGCACGTTAAATCAGGATAAAAATTTAACAAAATAAATGTTCCATCGATTTTCTGCGGCTACTGAAATATTTCGATTTTTGTTGTTTTTGAGGGAAATCGCAAATTTTTGCATTAATAACACTTCACAAAAAGTAGGTACTGAAAAACTCAAGTATTGTAGGTATTCAAATTAATTTTCTATACACTGCCCGGTAAAAATCATATCAAAGTTTGGGGTTCCAACACTTGAGTCAAAGCAGGCCATATTGAACAATTTTGGAATGAAGGACTATCATCAAAAGGAACCACAGGTTTATTCACTTGGTGTACCATAAAGTCTTAAGACATAGAAAACAACGAATGAAATATTTTTTATACCCTTCGCTCATAGAGTGAAAGGGTATATTAACTTTGTCATGAAGTTTGTAACGCATTGAAGGAAGCATCTCCGACCATATAAAAAGTATACATATATGATCAGCATGACTTGGGGAGTCGATTGGGCTATGTCCGTCTGTCCCAGGGTTGCCGTTTTCAGATTTGTAAGTGTAACATTTATCTCATAAAATTGTAACATTTTTAGGTTGAGTGTAACAAATTTGAAGATATTGGTGTTAATGAACAAATTAAGCAATAAATGTGTGCAAGTCCGAAATAAATGATTGCTCGCACAAATAGTGGAGAGTTATAAATTAAAACAAGCGATTTTGAAAATGGCTGAGTTTTTCCGAAAATGTTATCCATTCTGTTCCATAAATTCTGTATATTATGGCGAGTCCATGGATTTAACCAAAAATGCACGTGATAGTTGCACCCAGCATTTGTAAGGTATTATGAAATAAATTTATTTTTACAGGTAATGTGGATAACCAGCATTTCAGATTGATTGATTGATTAAGATTGGTGTCATAATACTACATCAGGCACGCACCGCAGTTGGTTTATAGGAGAAACGATATGTAAAAATTTCCACAATTTGTTTAAATTCGAACCCACGATTTGAGAACAGATTTATTACAAAAACAATTGTTTGGAAATATCGCAATTAATATTGACACTGCTCTGCACAGAAGCGTAGTTTCCGAATGATTGAAGGAGCATCAAAGTGCTTTATGTTGTCGCAAAACGAGATGCTCCTTCCAGTACCTCAGACAATGCTTGAGCTTTCAAAGTGAATGTGAAAAAAGCTCAGGACCCGTAAGTAAAGATGTCGAACGTTGTCTGACATGTTAGCTCATCTGCTCTTTCCTGTCCATCAAAATACTATCAAACTACTCGCAAATCAATTTTAATTAAGCTATCACGTTCGTTCTTAAATGTACTTTTGATTTAAAATGAAATTTGGGGCCCATATGAAGCTTGCATTCCAAATTTTGCCAAATGACGAGAAAAATGGCAACCGTAAATTTTTCGTTTGAATCTGCGTCAAGGTAAAATTTCATTAATTTACTGAACTGACTCGAATGCTTAGCGCAATTTAGCTGGTATAGTTGAATGAACACTGATCTTGAATTAAGGAAGGACCAGTAAAAACGGGCACTTAATCCAGGGGTGTCTAAATCAAAACCTGGGCCAAATGTCAGCGTCTTCAGGATTGAGCGGGCCACAGGATAAAAATTATGAAAACACCTATACCCTTTAAAAAAAACGCCCAAATTTCGTGGATCGATCAACAGCCTCTATTTGCTAAGTAATTAACTCCAAATTTTGGAAAGCTTATCAAAACCAGTCATCCAGAAATAACCTTTGGAGCTAAAATAATTCGCGGTGTTTCTCCAATCTGGCCGTGACCGCACAAAACTGCGATGTGGGCCGCATGTGGCTCGCGAGCGCAAGTTTGACACGCCTGACTAAATCGATAAATAGAAAATTTGTTTTTCGAACTACTTCTTCATGTCACTTATAGTAAAAAATAAATAACAGGCGCGACAATCTAGCAGTGGACTAAGGCCGCAAGATGTGTAAGTGACATCCTATTTCCAAGATCTTATCTGCTTTTTCTTGAGGTAATGAGATCAGCATCACGCTCAGCAGTGCTATTTATCCCCATAAATGGGTACTCGTTTACAGCGCCCGCTCTAGCACTTACGCCGTGCAAGAGGACAAATTGCCGCCCCTTAGGTACTGTACCAAGCAGATAATATCCATACTATCTAGATCAGTGGTTCCTAATCTTTTTTAGTTCGTGCCCCCCTTGCGTAAATAAGTTGTAAGTTCTAGGTCTCTTTTCACATTTTAAATTGTTTGAACATTTTTTTGTTAGTGCAGCCCATATTTTGGAACTACTGGAAATTTTTAGAAGTATTTAATTTCGTCGTGAGTTCGACCATCACCATGGCTTCGTCGAGCACGAACAATTATATCACCGGAGCGACCGTTCAGCTATCATATCAGCTACTCTTAAGCGCAATTCACCACAGTTCAGCAAGGCCTTATCTTATAGAGTATGTTTGGAATTGGAATTAAAAAAATTTAAAGCTTGATGTAAAAAGTCGCAAATGAATGCGAAATTTTGTTTTCCACTAAAACACTCATACATTTTTAGAAAATTCTGCCCTCAAAAATGTAAGGCCAAAAAATTGTGCTCGCTTTCATTACTAACCTCCTGCAGTTGCTTTCCATAAATTCTTTAAAAATTTCAATTAGCCGGATTGCTTCAGGCTTTTCAATGTGCATGGCTTATTTTCATAAATGTGTCATCTCTAGAATTTTTAAAGAAAATAAGATCAGAGCTATTTATATCGCCAAATAGCCAAATTCCGATATTAGTATGTCCGAACAAAAATTAGGGAGCTCTGCAATGTTTTCTGTGGTTCGATCACTAATCTTGCTAAAATCCAAACCAGCTTCTTCGTAGTTTGCCCTCCAATGCAAGATGAATCAATGCAATCGGGACCAACGTAATCCATTGACGCGAAGGTTTGGCGAATTGTATTTAAATTATGCTGTGAAAAGTCAATGGAAATTATGGAAAACAACTCCAAACAAATTATTGATGAAAAGAATGCCTTTGTGGATAACATTTCTCACAAAGGAGTCTGTTTTATACCCCTTAATGTGCTCAGCGTTTATTGGACTCCCTATTTCCCATTTCATAGAAAGGAAACCACAGACCTTTCCACTAAATTGAAGTTGATATTGATTTTTTTGATCTTTGTTTTTTATTCGAGTGCTAACCAAAAAGCCGCCCCTAAAATTAGGCACCCCGGGCGACTGCCCGGCTCGCCCCCCCCCCCCCTTAGAGCGAACGCTGCTCGTTTAACATCTGAATGAGATCATGGTCCGTCACAAGCTCGTGAGCTCGAAAAACACCATGATCCACGGTGAGATTCGAATTCATGACCCTGTGCACTCTCTCTGGATTGTAACAAAATTCGTCGGGGTGTAACATTGTAACAAGAAATTGGAAATTGTAACAAAAAGTTACAATTGTAACACGAGTGGCAACGCTCTGTCCGTCTGTCTGTCTGTTGCGTCGCATTTTACTCGGCCAATTTAAAAGCTATGAAGCTGAAATTTTGCACAAATGCTTCTTTCTGCTGCATGCAGTTTGTATGTTTGAATCGGTAAAATCGGACAATGGGGTCATGGGGCTGCCATACAAACCCAACTCACCAAATTAGGTTCTTCTAAGAAAAACTTTTTTATTTGTCTACTAATTTCAATCAAATTTCACACAAATGTGTTTCTATTGATGACACAAAACATACGTAAGATTGGATCAAATCGGGCCATGGGGTCATGGGGCTGCCATACAAATGTGACTCCCCAAATTAGGTTCTTCTAAGAAAAACTTTTTTATTTGTGCATTAATTTCAAACAAATTCCACAAGAATGTATTTCTATGAATGACACAAAACATATGTGAGATTGGATCAAATGGGACTATGGGGTCATGGGGCTGCCATACAAACCCAACCCCCCATTTTGGTTCTTCTAAAAAACATTTTTTGCACCAATTTCACAAAACCTTGAATTAATGTGTCTTTACTAAAGCCACAAAAATGTTAAAAACGAATGGAATCGTACTTTGGGGTCATGCTCCCGCAACCCCAATAAATTTTTCCGAGTAAATATTTTTATTTGCCCACTTAATTCAACCAAGCACAAAACTTTTGTCAAGACGGAAGAAAAAGAATGAGGGGGATTAAATACAAGTCATATATACGCCCGAAAAAACTTTTAGCCCAAAGTGAGCGAAGGGTATCCAAATTTCGGCCGCGCCCGAAATTAGCCTTCGCCCCCGGGGGTTGGCGAGCGAAGCGAGCAGGGGGCGAAGCCCCCTAGTTTTTTTTGAGTTAGGATATGACTATTACTTTTTCTTCAATTAACCTTAAAATGCTTTCTTTGAAATACAATTCTTCTTGAAATTTAAAAGTAAATTTTTTGCCAGCTTGTTTAGTGTATACGTTTGCAGCTATGAGAGTGTCAGGCTTCAAAACTTAATTTTCCTTGGATGCTATTTAAAAAAAAACGTTAGTGAAAATAAAAGTCTCCTTTTATGAGAAATGTTTGGGTTGTCGAAGTGTCCTTTAAGGCAAGTTCGACTGTATTCGTACACATATTTCCATGGAAACTTGGTTGTTTACAATTGAGAGAAATTTAGTTAAACGACTGTTTCACACTGATTCACACTGTTGACGAAATTGATTGAAATCTAAATTTAATTAACAGTTGTCCCATATTGTAATGAAACTTTAATAGTTGAAGTGTACTCTACAGGGTGTCACACGACTCTTGGTACATACGATAATGGGTGATAGTACAGCTCATTTGGGTACAATTAATGTTCTACATGACCCCTCTATCTTTAACCGTTATAAAGTTATACCATTTTTTGTTAATAGTGTCAGAGACCTCGACTTGCCGAGCAAAATCACTATTTGCCACACTCCCGAATATTTGATCCGAGGTTTGACTTTACTTTCTGAAACTCCACAAAATTCTACATAAAATAACTGTTTTGCCAATTAAATAATTTAAAACCCTACCCAGATACAACCATTCAAACTTTTTAAAAATTCGAAAATTTATTTTTCATTGAAAATTTAAATTGTAAAATCGTAACGGTACTTTGAACTGACAAATGTGCAAAGTTGATAAAAGTTGCCTCATAATGTTAGCTTTCGAACGACATATAAAAGTTAGGGTCTCAGGTTTGAAAAATTGCATATCTTTTACGTGTTAAAGAGAAAAAAACGTGGTTCCAAGAGAAAACCAAAGTAAACATTTCCACAATTTTTATACGGGTTTTATTTAGTAAACAAGATTTTTTTTAGTAAAAAACGAAAAAAAAACACGATACCGAGGTTAATTTCGGGCGCGCCCGAATCTTGTTTACTAAATAAAACTCGTATAAAAATTGTGGAAATGTTTACTTTGGTTTTCTCTTGGAACCACGTTTTTTCTCTTTAACACGTAAGATATGCAATTTTTGAAATCCTAAGACCCTAATTTTTATATGTCGTTCGAAAGCTAACATTATAAGGCAACTTTTATCAACTTTGCACATTTATCAGTTCAAAGTACCGTTACGATCTTACAATTTAAATTTTCAATGAAAAATCAATTCTCGAGTATCTTAAAAGTTTCAATGGTTGTATCTGGGTAGGGTTTTAAATTATCTAATTGGCAAAACAGTTATTTTATGTAGAATTTCGTGGAGTTTCAGAAAGTAAAGTCAAACCTTGGATCAAATATTCGGGAGTGTGGCAAATAGTGATTTTGCTCGGCAAGTCGAGGTCTCTGACACTATTAACAAAAAATGGTATAACTTTATAACGGTTAAAGATAGAGGGGTCATGTAGAACATTAATTGTACCCAAATGAGCTGTACTATCACCCATTATCGTATGTACCAAGAGTCGCGGGACACCCTGTATAATACATGTTGAATTTAGTGGCATACGATTCAAACCCATCTACTACGGTTTTGACTGATTTAATTTAGACCAAATATGATTTCATTTTAGTGTGAACCAGCTATAAAGATAATTCGTAGTTTAAACGGCTGTTTAACTTTTTGCAAACACTTTTTAACCGTCGACGGTTTAACTGACAACAACCATTAGTTAAACCATGATTGTACATCCGGCCCTAATAAACTCATGGCCCGTCAACGTTTTCCAAACTAACAATGTCACCCGTTTAAAAATCAAGTTGGTCACGTTCTAGTCTAGACCATAATGCTTCTTGAAGCCAACATTGTGGGGAACCCACCGAAATATTCTAACACGGTTCCTGATTAGATCAAAAACGTTAATGTCAACGACGTTTCTGATGTGACATAAGCGTCTTAAGAAACGCACAAGTTTTCGCGAACGACGCTATAGAAGCATTCCATAAATGTTTTTCCTATAAGTATCCATTATATTCATGCTTTTGCCACCTGACATTATAACAAAGTAAAAATTGCAATTCTATTGTTCAAACTGCTTACTAAAACTCGCTTATAGAATTCGCTGTATCAACGCGATTTAGCCATTTTCAAACCTCATCCAATTGAGCAATTCTCAAAAGCAGCCCATTCTATTCTTTCACCATATATAGTCACATTTCTATACAAAAGGATCTATATCCGCGCACTGACCAAATCCGTGTTAACGACTATGTTTGATTATCACCTTAACCCTTCTGTCGGCACCTACTACAATATGCATATTCTATACCCAATAGGTCTGGCTGGACCTACTGAGAAAAAATTTTTATTTTTTAGAAAAGGTGAAATTTTTATCGGTAGAATCATTCTATCAATTCTTTAATACCATTTTTAAACAATAAAAGTATTAAAATCATTTTTGTAGATACACTAGTAACGTTTTTAAGTGGACATATTTTGAGGTGGTATTATTATAAACATGTTTTTCCCTTATTTTCATCTCTTTTTGCTTCTCTATTTTGATGGCGCATATCTAGTAGAAAGTTTGTTCGCATTTTTCAATACCAATATCTTTGGGCAAATATTTGGCGCTTTGTTAGTAGATTTTACCTCGATATTAGTCTTCAGATTTACAGAATTAGGTGGAAAGAAATAGGGAATTTTCAAGCGCAAATATCATTTCATTCTAAATTTTTCGTAAATTTCTTTATCAAATCTATTTAGAAAGACGTTCGCAAGTCTCTCATACTTAGTCCTAACTATTACAAAGGAAATAAAACTGGTTTGAATTTCCTTGAATCAAATCTCAGTTGATTAGGTGATGTTATAAAACGTGATGAAATTAGGCATACTTATTTCCCGAACTTCACGGCTTTTCAAAGAAAAATCTGAGAAATTTTTATCGTTTATAGTACAAATTGAATTTTAATGACATTATTTCATTATAAATAGGATAATTTGAACAGCATTTCATATTTGCACTTTTTACCTCAAAAGAAGAATGGGGGGAAAAACTATAGGTCTGGCCAGACCTATTGGGTATCAAAAAGCACTATAAATTAAAAATCACCAAAAACATACTCAAAACTTCCACTGATTTTTTCAAATTTTTGCAAAATTCTTCTAAACATATTATTCTAGGATATCATGAAATATGAAGTCGCTGCGAATTCATCTTCTATACTTTTATGACCAAAATATAGTGCCAAAGGTCTGGCCAGACCTTTGTGCCGACAGAAGGGTTAACACGGTCGCGATATAGTTCAAGAAAATGTTGCAACAACACCGCCGACCAAGTGGTTTTTCCGACAACGAACAAGATTATTATCATATCGCGGGACAACAATGTTAGACTTAAGCGCGGTCTTTTCGATTAGGTGGTTTTTGTTTCTGGGGCTCCGTTGTGGCTGGCCCGTTGTAGCTTGCAGTGATACAGAAATATTTAGTGATATAATAGAATGTATCCGCATTGTAAACGTTTTGGTGCAAAAAGGAAGCTGACGACGGAGGCCGGCATACAGAATCTCTACGAGATCAGATGGTACTTCAAGCTGTTTTATTCGCGGCATGAACGTGTTTCATGTCATTCATTGTTGCCCATAAATCAACCTGATCGCGCGGTGGTACTTTTGTGATATTTGATATTCGCATTTTGTCTTCGTGTTACGAGTAGTATACAACACAAAGCGAAAATTGTGCCATATCGATGCAAAAGCGATATAGGGTTTCTTCAACAGTGAAGGGTGGCTTTTGGATAATGCCGAAAGTAGTTGTTACATTGATTAATGATTAGAGGCTATTTAGGTGACAGAAGGTATCTGTATGTGCCAGTGATTATTATCTTTGATCCGAATGCAAGATGACTGATTGGTCAATTTTATTGCGATGAAAAATTTATTCAAACGATTTTGATGATACCAAATTTTTGTAATTGCTTAGAAAATATCGCCATGCAATGCAATTAAATATGAAATACAGAGTATACCAAAGTGCTTACGATTGTTTTTACTCACCAAACGAAACAAGGGCTGGTATATTTCTGAAACAAACTCGACTTAGGTCTTTCTGAAACTCAACTCACTAACAAAAGGTTATATACGTAGTAGAATCCAAAATTGTTGAGAAAAACACACTTCCAGTTATCCAATTGAATTCATTTAAGTTTTATTTTTCAATGTAACTCCCCTTTACTTCGATACAACGATGAGATCGTTTAATAAGATCCTGCATCCCTTTCAAAAAGTAGTCCGCGGGTTTGTCTCGAAAATGGTCCAAAACAGCATCTTTCAGTTCCTTCTCAGTCTCAAATTTTTGTCCTCGGAGGTCCTTTTTTAATTTTGGGAACAGGAAGTAGTCACTTTGGGCTTCAAACCCGCATTTGACCACAGCAGCCTTGGCCACCGCGGCGGTGTGAACTGGTGCATTGTCGTGAAGAAGCAGCACCCCTTTCGCCAGTTTTCCATACCGTTTCTCCACGATGTTGGCCCTCAATTGGGTCAAAAGATCTGCATAATATTTCCCTGTTACTGATGTGCCCTCTTCCTTGAAGTCAATCATTATAATTCCCTTGGAATCCCAGAAGATGGTGGCCATAATCTTTTTCCGGCTCTGCTGCACCTTCGCCTTCCTAGGGCGCTCCTCATAAGGCCTCCTCCATTGCATGGACTCCCTTTTGGTCGTGGGATCATAGTAAAGGACCATGGTTTCGTCTCCTGTCACAAACTGTTGATAATTGCATCCGAGTCGGCGCGAAAGCTCCAAAAAGTCTTTCGAACATTTCATCCGCTGCTTCATTTGATCTGCTGAGAGGAGTTTCGGGATCCATCTTGCCGAGATCTTCCTCATCCCCAAATGGTCGGTAATAATTCTTTCGACGGTGGTTTTTGATAGACTTGTCCTTTCTGCAATCTCTGATAACTTTAGCCGCCGATCACTCAATACAACTTCCTCGACTAATTGGACGTTTTGTTCGGTGGTCTCAGTTATTGGGCGTCCGGTGCGGGGTTATCAAAAACATTCGTCCTTCCTCGCTTGAATTCCAAAATCCACCGGTAAATAGTCGCCTGGGATGGTGAAGAGTTGCCGTACACGGATATGAGTTCATCTCGAATCTGGGACGCCGTGTATCCTTTCAAAAAAAGGAATTCAATGACCGCGCGGTACTTGATCTGCTCCATTTCAAATACGAAATCAGAATGCGACACAAATAATTACCTAGCCGGGCCCTTGATTGCACAATTGAACTCATGTTTAGTCCTGTTATGACCGGAGAGTTGTTCTATCGAATAGCGGTAAAATGAATTCAATCGGATAACTGTAAGTGTGTTTTTCTCAACAATTTTGGATTCTACTACGTATGTAGTTGATTAATATTCGCATTCATTCCTGCTCAACCTGCATCAATTCCAAAAACGTCAAATCTCCATGTCAGCCATAAAACTGCCAAAACCAAAACGTGTTAAATTTTTAGACATTTTCCAACTTACATAAATCTACGGACGATCCAAACAATCTAAGCCAAAGCAATTTCTATTTACCTAAAACGTTTCAGATAGTCAGATATTCTGCTCCAAGATTTATTGTTGAAATGCAGGTAACTATGCCATAAATTTAATTTTGAATTTTCTCTCAATTCACCCATTCAATATGCACAAGTACATTTTGATTCGATTATTTTCATTTGTGCGCGCCAATAAACACATACGATGACGACGACCACCGTATCAAGACCATTCGCCATTGATTTACTTCGCCCCATAGTTTCAATTTCAATTCACCACGCGCGAAAAAAGCTAAAGCAAACTGGCGCAGATCCTCGCAGAAATGCATAAATATGCCACTGCAGACGTGCGTAGCGGCATGCCTCCTCTTTATTTCTTTGACACGAAAAAAGACGATGGTAGGACAACAGATATGCGCGTAACATGCAATTCTGATTGTCAGTAGTCGAAACGTGATTTCAATTGGATTATTGTTAGTTTATATTTTATATTGAAGATAATAATTTGAATGACTACTACACCAGACGAATGTATGACCAGTAGATGTACGCGATGTATGTTTGTTGTATGTCGAGGAATAAGTTGCTTGGCTTCTTCAGCTTCTTAGACAGTTGGTGCGCGTCTTTTTCTTGGTGAAACGATTACATTCGATGTAATTTTATGGTTGAATGAATGTGGTTAGTCAAGATATGAATCAAGTTACATGGTACCAAGAGAAGTCATTTTTTTTTGTGTTTTATAGTTAGGATTTGATACAGTGTTATAATTCAATATTTTGAAGGGAGAATGATTGATTTGAAATGGGCTTTTTCTAGTTTAAATGAGATTTCGTTAATCTTTTAGGAAAAAGATACTACAGTTTATCTATAGAAAATACAGCCTTGACTAGGTATTCCGGATCACTTATAATCCGGATATCACGCTAATCTGGATAACTGAATTTTTACACTGTTTATTTTATAGTCCAGATATTGATAGGAACATTGACTTCACATATAGTTCGGATAAGATTATTAGTATGTAATGACAGGTTTGGTTGCGTACTTTGATGCTGATTAATTTCAAGGAAAAAATACATTTATGGACTTTTGTGCCACTTGTTTATTTATTAGGACTGTTTCCCCTTAGATAACAATAATTGTGCTAATTCGGATGTCATCAAGTCAAGACTGTATTACTAATAAGCCAGGATAACTAGTAGGGCAGGAATTATTAATCGTGCATCAACATAGTAATACGCGCTAATCAGCCTCACACGATTTGTCAATACATATGCTACGAAATGTTAACGCGTGCCCAAAGCTGTCTATCCTAGTTCTTTATTATCCACCTCAGGACAAGTATTCTTCAAAAAATCGTATTTTATCGAATCAACATAAAGTTCCATACAGAATTTGCATTTCGTGTTGAGTTTCTACTGTCAACCAAAGCCAGATATAAGTGAGCTTAAAGGCACAAATGCAAAGATATTAACACGCACAAAATACGAGTTCGAGACACCAAAGTCCTGTAGTAATGTCATATTAACTAGAGGAAATTGTCGGTTGGAAAAATTACGCGATTACCTCTAATCAATATGTAAGAAAACTTGTCGCACGACTTATAACGATTTCAGGGCACAGTTGTACTGGTGGTGGTTTTACGACAAACGCATTCATTAGCCACACGTATAAATATGTAAGTGCAACTCATGAATGGATAGATGTCAGATGTGCGGAAAATTGTCTTAATTAAATGCAAATCGAATAAAAAGTGAAATAAGACCAAATACAAGATACATATTATGAAACCGGAGTATCTGGAAAATACAAACTGCAAGGGCGAACGGTCGGTCAATAAACTTTGAATACGGTCAATTTTATTTTTAGACATTGCCACTTCACTCAAAGCGGTGTATTTATAATGGCGCCGCAAGACATTGTGTTCCCTTTAGGTACTCAAAAACAAAAATCGTTTTTATATTTTTATTATTCAATACAGCTGTAAAGATTTACTCCTCCAACAGGGCTATAGTGTAGTCATTACGTGATTTCAGATTGCAAAATGTCGTGGAGAATTTTTTTGTTTCATATGTTTTTTTTGTGGTGCTGAGATCGCATCCGGAGCTTCTCACCAAAATTTCGTTGCGGAACACTGTCATAAAAAAACCCTAAAATTTTGGGAGTTTTTTTTTTGGGTTATAACTCTGAAAATTTACTTTTTTCTTCTTCTTCTTCCTTGCCTCGTTCTTTATACCGCTCCATGGCTTCGCGTCGCTCGACCCGCGGTGTAGGCACATCGCCCGTTTTGGCGATAATATCTCAGCATATTTCTACAGGCAGCTCTATCTTGGATCGTGTCATCGCCGAGACCAATGCGTTGTTGTTGCTTTTTCATTTGACACATCCAGGTGTTCTTCGGTCTGCCTCTGGCCTTGGGTCCATCAAGTGGAAGTTCCATTGATATAGCTTTCTTTGCGCCGGGGTTCTCAGGCGGACGCCGTTGAACATGGCAATACCAATCCATTTGTCGGTCTTCGAGCTTTTCCGTGATTGGTTGGCCTATGGTCAAGCTGCCTCGGATGTAGCTACTCTTGATGTGGTCTCTTTTCGTTACACCAACTGACATGCGTAACATTTTCATTTCAGTCGCTGGCATTTGTCAATAACTAGACTATGTGTTTGTTTTTAAATGAGTCTACTATTAAAACAAACGGATATCTATCCAGTGAAAGTAATTCTTCCTATATTTTTAAAGTATGTAATCTGATTTTTCCTATTGACTAAAAATAATGTGAAAAAATGATGTGTTTAATGGGATTTCCCATTGAAATTTTTCTGAGTGTATTTCATACATTCCTACCCGTACCGCTACCGCACTACGCTGGTTTGGTAGAAGCTTTAATATGGCGCTGGGGCACCAAACCGATCTTGACTAGACTAACGGTGAATTATTGATCGATCAAATTGAACAAGAAGATCAAGTTCGCCGGTCTGAGCGCTTGCACAGTAAGCCTAAACCAAATTATAATTTTTGTGCTATTGATTTCGTATCGGAAGATCATGTAACCTAAAGGAAGGTTTGTCATCTGAGCACGCGGAGAATTGGAAAAATGCGATGTAGGACGAAAATACACTCACTATCTGAAAATAAGACACCGACACTAGCAGAATTGCCAGCAGGAAAGAAGCCAATAAGCTCGAAATGGATATTCAAATCGAAATATGATGCAGCTAGAAATTGTGTTCGTCGCAAAGCGAGACTAGTGGTTCGTGGTTTCAGCCAGCAACATGGTATTGATTATAGGGAAACTTTTGCGCCAGTTGTGCGATATAGCTCAATTGGTTTCTTGTTGGCCTTGGCGACTAAGGATGATTTAGTTATTCAGCAGCTTGATGCAATAACGGCATTCCTGTGACCTCAACGAACAAATTTTCATGCGACAACCTGAGGAGCACGATGACAAATTTGGGCAATTCTATTTGCTGAAAAATCTATTTATGGACTCAAACAGTCCAGTAGAGTTTGGTATGGAACTCTCAACACCGTTTTGACATCGTTTGGACTTCGACATGGCAGTCACATGTTGAATGTTGCTATCTACGTCGACGATATTTTGGTGTTTGGAAAGGATTTGAGCTTGGTTGAGAAGCTGAAACATGTTTGCAATAAAAAGGAGCATGTGTACAAAATTTCAGCTCCATACCTTTTAAACTGGCCGTGTAAAACGCGTAGCAACAGACGGACAGACAGACATATGGACATCGCCCAATCGACTCCCCTAGTCATGCTTATCATATATACATATATGTATTTTATATGGTCCGAAATGCTTCCTCCAATGCGTTACAAACTTCACGACTATGTTAATATACCATTTTCGCTTAGAAAGCGAAGGGTATAAAAAGAATTATATTAGTATAGTGCCGCACACACACGGTCACTCCGAATCCATTTTTTTTATTTTTGTTCTGTCAAAATAATCTTAATTTTCGTGGATTTTGACAGAAAGAAAATCAAAATCAAAAATCGGTCTCTTCGAATGTGTGCATCATAAGGCGGCAAGGGGAGAAGATCAAAGAATATTATTGATAAGCAAAGTTAAAAAAAATAGTTTAAATGTTAACCCTCTAGCAGGACAGACCGCCTTTTGGCGGGCTCTGAATTTATACACCTAACTCCAAATGTGATTACTTTTTTTGGTGACTATTGCAATAAGAAGTTGTGTTTGGTACTGTAGAAAGGGCCGTTATATTCCAGAAAACAGGCAAATACCGTTATCCTATTATATAGCCAGTTAAATGTGAGTTGGTGTGAAAATGGACCAAATAAATTATTGACGCAAACAGTGAACATTTCTCAATACAAAAACATCCCTTTGCTATTAGCTTTGCTCTACAGAAAAATTACTATAGATGAGAAATCTTGTTTATTTCATAATAATAAAAGTGGATTTAGATTTTTTTTAAAGTAATATGAATTTTAGGTCCGGTAAGTTAGGCCCGCCAAAAGGCGGTCTATCAAGGTAACGCGAACTTTTTTCTACATTTATCGTATATACTCATGTATTAGTTTCGAAATAATTTTCATTGAATTTTTAACTAAATTATTACTGCTAGGATGTAAATCGATATTATTTGAATCTTTTTATGCGTTAGCATCTTTCGAGAGCAATAGATCAGCTAACAAATCCGATTAAGCTCTAGAGAATCAGCTGATAAATTTAGGGCGATTGGGACTATGGAGCGGCTTGGAATTAAGGGGCCGATTGGTTACTCTACAAATGGCCAACGAACGGGAAATGGCGAAACTTTGTACAAAACAATGTCAAAAAAAAACGTCAATTTAGTAGCTATACAGAGGACAACCTACATCACCATGACTGGATGACTGCCCCTAATCATGCTGTCATGCCCTCCCTTCTCCTAAATTGACACACGCCTTCCGGCAAGAATAGTGACACAACTCAAAATTTTTCACTTTTGAGATTATGGTACTAACAGATAGTAAAATTCATGAATTTTATCCTGTAAAACTCACGAATAAATATTTAGTATAGTTTTCGCTAGAAACCGACATGTGACACTATTGATGCCGAATGAATGAATATTATTGAGCGTGAATAGTGTCACATCTTTTTGTACGCAACGTGCGGTCGATACAAAGTTGTCGTTTTACCGGAAAAACAATATTTTTTTTGCGCCGAATCTGGAAATCTATCTCAAAATGTACAGTACACTTATATTTCATATTATGTCTTTTGCATTTTTTACTATTTTTCTATCACTTTGTCAAAAATATATTTCTCGAAAGACTTTGCAACGAAAAACTTCTCTGAAATTTTTTTCTCGTCTTCGTCTTTTGATAGTCTACTTAAATTTTTTTATCCACCTTTTTTTTAAATTCTCCATTATCTAAATAAATTTATAAATTGCTGACATAAAATGCATAAATCCTTTTTTTTGGGGAGAAAAAGGAAATGTTGAATAAATTGCGAAAAGTTCGGCTATAGCTACATCGTGAAATCCGCAACTGGCTCATTTCTCTCTTCTTGTATTTTTTGTAGTCCCTGAACAGATCAGAGAAGCATTTTTCGCCTAAAATATGCTCTCAAGAGAAGTTGGCGCGAGTGTAATGACTTTCTATTCTAAGAATGGACTTAGTATGCTCACGTACAGCGATTTTCATATTCGTTTCCTTTTCAATAACAGTGCGAATATGCCTATCGTTATTTCCAAAAGTGTTCTTAAAAAAACAATTTACAAACTCTTATCATTTCATTTCGCTAGCTTGAAGTAATCTTTTTCTACCACTACCAGGATTGATAATGATACAGTCACTTTCATAACTATCCTCCAGGTTACTTGAGGAAGAGTTATCTCCCTGATCCGATCAAAACTCGTCAAAAAAAAACCGTCATCTTCACTTTAATTAGAAGGATTTTCTTAGTATTCAGGTTCAGCTTCTGTATTGTCGAATGGTGAAGTTGGCCGATTTGATAAAAACTCAAAAGGGTCTTCCAAACCTGATTGTGAAGACGATGCGGAAGACCGTTTCAGGAATGGAAGAGCTGGACTGAACTGACCTCGAGACTTCTGCAATTAATTATTATCATTATAATATCACCGAAGACCAAAATACCTTACAAACAGGGGCGAACCCAAGGGGGGGATTTGGGGGATGAGACACCCCCCGAAATTTTATAATAAAAATTATAGGTATGAATAAAACTCACACAAAATATCTTTATTGATAAATCGAATACCTAAGTGATGATTTTCACTATGCCGACGTCAGACTATCGTTTTAGAGTGCCCATAGACCTTTCAACCGATTGAAGCAATTTTTTTGATTGTCCGATAAATTGGAAGGTGTATGTGACAATCTAATCCATTTTTTTATTGGACGTGTGGAACATATTGAACTGCAATTTTTCGTACAATCTGTCATGATAATCATGTGTTTTCAGTTGCTGATTTATTAACATAAACCAGTGGTCATTCTTCATATTGTGGTTGTGGCGGTCATTGGTTATTACCACACATGCGTGCTTTTGTCTCCCCTATCGTCTTCAAGCTCCGTTTCCAGTGGAAAGTGAAAGTGAAAGTGGAAACTTTCCACTTTCAACATCAGAAGAGATGAATGCTTCATTCTATCCACATCTGTTCATTATTTATCGTTAGATGTGTGTCGCGGCTTTGTTCAGGATAGATTAATGATCAATTCTTTCGTTAATATGTAGTATGAATAGATGGTGAGTTGTTAACATATTCAACATTTGCAATTGCGTTCAAGAATTAATACCTTGCTTTAATAGCGCAGACCTCCCAAGTTTCAATTGCCAAAATGACGAAGACGAACGAAAATTGAGTCGGGCGCATTCGCCACAAAATACATAATTTTCGCTATGTTGTGTTGTCTCGTGTGAACCGCGAGATTGTCATTTCAGATTGCGCGATAAATTGCATAGTGTATGTGCTGTACGGGCGTTAGATCGATTGGTCAATCGATCGGACTGTATATGGGCACTCTTAAGCCTAAGGTCTAAGAACATTATTTTAAGCGTTGGATTTCATGAGCCACTTTGCAAATACAAATCACCCCCCGAAATAAATTCCTGGGTTCGCCCCTGCTTACAAATGCAATTTAATAAATAGCTGCGTGGTTTTCAATAAATTTGAGCCCATTATCACCGCATTTACTTGCATGACCTTTAAAACCATCAAAAATAAAAGAAAATCGCTCAGCGTGACAATGTGACAACAAAATACAAAAAAAAAATATATTTTGACGCCCAGAATCGTCTTTATTATACAAGGTCACACAACTTAATTATTATGATCTTTCATACTATATGTATTAAAAATACTATATGTATTAAAATTAAAAGAATACTCATTTTTGGCAGAATCACTGAAAAAAAATCTGAAACTAGGCACATAAGCCAATTAGATTTCTAGATTTGCCGTGAAATATTTACTGTTTCGCAAGTAAAACAACGATTCTTTAACGATCGCAGATTGAGGATAACAAAGATGTGACACTATTCTCGCTCAATGATATTCAGTCATAGCTTCACTTCAAAATTCATGAATTTTAATCCCTAAAACTCACGAACAAATGGTTTACATAGTTTTTACTAGAAAACAACAGGTGGCACTATTAACACCACTATGAATGAATATTATTAAGCGGGAATAGTGTCACATCTTTGTTGTCCTCAACGATCGTTAAAGAATTGTCGTTTTACTTGAAAAACAGTACCTAAATATTTCATGCCGAATCCGAAAATCTATTTAGTTTATCTGTAGTATTTCAGGTCCTTTTCAATAATTTTGCCAAAGGTGAGGGATTTTTTATTATTAATAGTATAAAATATCATAAAAATGAGTTGTGTGGCCGTTACATTGTATGTATAATAAAAACTATTCTGGGCTATATTTCATATTATTTTCTTTGTATTTTTTTGTGTATTTTTCTGTCACAATCTCACGCTAAGCGCTTATCTTTTTGATTGTTTTAAAGTTCATGCAAGTAAATGCGGTAAGAATGGGTTCAAATTTATTATAAACCACGCAGCTCTTTATGAAATTGCTTTTGTAACGTAGTTTTTTTTTCGGTGATATTATAATGATAATAATCAATGCAGATTTCTCGAAGTCAGCCCAGTTCTTCCATTCATGAAATGAATTGTATTCCGCATCGTCTTCACAACCAGTTTTAAGACCCTTTTGATTCTTTATCAAATCGATCCACTTCACCATTCGATTCGGAAGCTGACCCTGAATACGAAGAAAATCCTTCTAGTGAAAGTGACGAAGTGCCAAGAAACGTGGATCACCCTATAATGTAAATTAAATGTCACATCAAGACTTTTATGATTTAAAGGACTTGAGTGACTTTTACTAAGGACAGCGAGGGTAACAAAATCCAACTCAGCAAAACAAATAATAAAATACGAAAAAGAAAAACCCTTCACATAGTCTAAGAAAAATGACATATTTGGTCGGCAAAAATCCTACATCGGATTTTTTTAGGGTTTTTTAGCTTTTGTCCGTCCGTCTGTTCGTCCGTCTGTTCACTAAATAACTCGCGAACGGCTTAACCGATCGTCATGCAATTTGGTAGGAATGTGTAGAATGGTAACAGTCTTTGGCACGAAATACTTAAAAGTACTTAAATAAACGCGTTCCAGAATGAAAGGCGTTAGCACTTTTTAATTAGACCAATCCAAAAATAGATTTACGAGAAGCATTTCATTAATATTGTGCATAATTCTTATTACATATTACCTACAAAATATATGTGCAAAATTATTCACTATGTATGTATCCAAAATCTAAAAAAAACCCTCGTATTGCGGGCGCAGCCCTCTGTACGCCGGTATTTTTTTGAATTATGCTTGGGGATGGTCCCCAGATGATGGCATTAAAAGTGCCAACCGATTGGTGGTCCACAACCTTTAAAAAAAGGGGGAAGGGGGCATTTTTTCGTTTTTTTGCGATTATTTCAAAAACGGTGAGAGATACAGAAAAAAAACGAAAACGGGGAAAAAACGGCGAAAAACTACATAAAATTATCTTTGCCGTGATATATAACACATTATAGTCTAATTGAATATTTCGGCGTTAGACTAGAAAAGAAATTAGAATATTTTCATTTGAAACCTTTTTTAAAAGCTCCATAACTTTTCAAAGAATACTAGTTCAGCCGTAAAATGTGTTAGTATGTGTTAGTGTGTTAGTATTCACAATAAGTTCAAGATAATTTTAAGGTAAATATTGAGTCGCTCCGGGCAAGGACCCCAATTATCCCTCCATTTAAATTTGTCAAAACGGCATATCCATAACTCCCCCTAAAATTAGAGCAGAGTGCTAAATTTTGGTTTGTTGGGATTGGAGGTCGTAGTCACCCCACCCACCAAAAATCATGGCATTTTTCTGTAAAATTCGACTGTTTAATTTATTTAAAACATAAGGTTCTTTTAACCATATGGATTAAATGGCAATTATCGAAAAAAAACACCTTATTACAACACTAAATACATGAATTATTTATGATATCTAATCTTTTATCGGAGATGAAATCATGAAAATTATAAATAATTGCTTACTTGCGATCCGCCAACTTCCGGCTACAATGGACACCAACATTGTACTATATTATAGATATTGGTTAATATTAATAGGATACGTATACATAGCTAACAAGGAAGAATATTTATTAGACAGATGAAACCTCGATCGAAGGCCGTTATGAGTTGCAGGTTGCACCTCCAGCTCCAACCATCTCACAAAATAGCAGTAGCACGATTAAAGATCGTCAACCAACACTGCAGCACAATAGCACACTAACGCCATTCAGGCGCGTCGAAATATGATTCCTGGTCAGATATCTTCACCCTATCGCCATATATAATATTAGATCAAATTAAAATTACATTGCTGATAGTGTATGCTCGTAGAAGAGTGTCGGTATTGTATTTCGCACTACGATGTAATAATAGTGTAGTGATTTTAACACGAAGCCGCACAGATTAAATGACGGAGATAAGACCGAAAAGGAAATGGTCGGGCAGGAGCAACCTACTGTAAAGTAGATATGTAGTTGGAGAGCGGTGCATCAATAGATGCAAGATTTTCATGAAGATACACATTACATCGATTATTATGGAATGCTCATTTTATATCGAATTAAAATTATTCGCGCGATCGCTTGTCGGTTGTAAGTAAGAACGTTTTGCTATTTTTCGCAATAAATTGCTTTGACTGCAATTTAATCGATGATCTTTTGAAATTGCATTTTTAACAATTTTTATGAATATTTGAAATTGATGACGGCAAACTGAGTGTAAGCATTAAATTTATTGATGAATCACTAGATAGAACAACTTCCTAGGACGACTAGAAGATAGAGGTAAAATTTCAAATTTTTGATGTTCCGGGAACATAGAGGTATCTGCCCTCCTACCAGACTGAAGCTATTAATTAAATTTCTTAGTGGTTTGGTCACTCTTATCAGATGTAGTATATACTCTCGCTAAGCTTAATGGCCAACAGTAAGCTCTTTCTTTAAAAAAAAACTACTCCCTGAATATTTTTCTGCGTACGCCCTAGAACTATCCAATAAGACCACTCAAAATGTGAAACTGTAGATATGCGTGGCGCAGCTATTGAATTTTTCTTTGGCGGATATCTCTGAAATTTTGTTGCTGTTTTGTGGGATATCATACTTTTTTTTTTTAGTTGATAGAGTTTAAAATATCACATCACAAAAAGGTCAACTTCATCATTAAATTTCCTTTTCAGTTTCCTAATTTTAAATTTTTGGAGAATGGAATTTCTAACTTTCCAAATTTTTACATTTTTTAACTTTTGAATTTTTAAAGTTTTGAAATTTTGGAATTTTGAAATTTTTGAAAATTTTAAATTTGGAATGATACAATTAGGTGATTTTGCGCCTGCTGTTTCGAAGGTTCGACTACATGCAGAAACTTTAGGTTTACAATATATAAACTAGCTCTGATAGACCAAAAACTTTTTTTTTAGAATCTCTTGATATTACTATTTCTTGATGCATCCTGACCTCCAGGCAAAAATGAACTTCTTTCCAAAATCCCTTCCCGAAATAGATTTTTGTGTATGCCCCTGAAAGTCTTCGCCTATTCAAGTCTCCCAGACAGAAATCTCTCCATGGGCAGCGCTCTTTATATATATGCTGGCAGACAACTTATGCATCTCTAAACTCATCATACACTTCCAACATATGTTACCGAGATGATCTTTAACGTCAACCTTTTTGCCTTTTCGTCGTTTTTCCTTAATTTGGAAAATGTGGGATGATGACAACAGCCCCAACAACTCTACAATTGCAACAGACCCTGCAACAAGACATTGTCCGAGCACAAAGTAGGCATCAACATGTGTAACATGGTCTGCACAAAATGTTTTATACGGCACATCACATCACATACATATTGCCAACCAATTGGATAAGTTTGTGCCAAACTGTGCGATTTCTTGAACGAAGACCAAGACGAAGAAGAAGAAGCGTGCGTTGTTAATAGTCACGATATGTGATGCTTTTCAGCTTCTGCAGGCATTTATTGTGTTCTGATGTGCAGCTTATAGCTGTTGCTGACAGGCAATTGCCCCGATACAACAACCAGCAACGCCATAAGATACACCCGTAACATGGTCGTGGAATCAACTCAACTTCTTCGTTTACTGAATTGACCGCGGCTAGATTTTTGTGCTTCCGATAGATCTGTACTCGCAATGGTTGCTACGACTTCAATGACTATGTCTTGTCTCGACGACGACGTCGACGACGAGTTGACAAAGGGGATCACCGCAGTTTACATGATTTCTGGTGTGGAATTTATTGTTTAATTAATGCTGATGGCAAGCAAATTATTTTTACCCAACCATGCCAGGCCAATTGAGCACAAACGAAGACGACGACGACGACAAGATACGTACACATTCGTGGCAGAAGCCTCTCTTCGATGTGAAGAGGGTACCATTTAAGGATGGTAGGTGTTGAAAACGACATGATAAATGATACTGTTGCCATTTATGTTCGAAAATTAGTTTAAATGCTTGCCATCCAAGCGGTAGGAGTTTTATACTTCTTGAAACTGGTAAGTACAACACGTTCATTATTATCTAATGGTGACAGTTTGCAGGCATGCAATATAGGTAGTAACAAAGAACCATAACACTGTGAAAAATGTTTACAAGGAAAGACACTTATAGTATTTAACATCGTGATCATTAGTGTTAACAACTATCAACTCTGGATGCAACAAATTTTTCTTATCATTACAGGTACAGCCAGAAAACTCTCCCCGGGAACGCGAATTCAATTCTATTTTTTGTCTTGTTGGGATTTTTTGGACCAGCAGTTCGGCTAATTGTTTCTATAATGATCTACTGGCCTACTAAGTCCCAACGCGATGAAAAAATAAAACAACAAAGGAATCAACCGTCCTTCATGATGCAAAACCATTTACAAAAAAAAATGTGTTTTTACTATTTAAAAAAAAGATTCAATATCCACTCTACTTATCGTTTTGCGCTGACTTGAAATTTCTCTGAGACATTTTACGAAATACGCCTGTCAATTTATATGAAGTCGTAATGCCCTTGGAAATTTCAAAATATGGCACAACACATGACGGAATTTCATCAAATTTATTTACTATATATTTTAATCAATAAATGCCCAATATAATACTATATAAATAATTTGAATTTGCAATATTTTTCTTTACTCACTTTTTTAATCTCTTTCTCCCACTCATTTTCACGTTTCAGCAAATATGGCTCGGTTTTTGGTTGAAATTTTTCACAAGCACAATCCATATCGTATTCGTCACAAACATACATTACTATTTAGTACACTATTGAGAAACTTTTAAGAAAACCATAAGAATTTTCAGATTGCACAGTTTTTTTTTGTTTATAGTTCACGACAAAGTTACATTGCACTTGAGTTGGGAACTTCAAAACGCGTCCTCTAATCTGTATTGAAATGAGTGATTGATACGAAACAGCGGTAAGTACTGGCGACAGTTTAATTTTGTTTACAGTTGTCAAGTTGAAAAATCAACAACGGGATCGTTTGATAATTACTGTCATGTGGATAAGAAAGAGAAGTAAGATGTGTACCTATATGTATTAAGAGACTGATAAAAAAAATATTGAATTTTTGGAAGAATTAATAGAAGTAGCAGTACCCAGTGGCGCAACTATGATTTTGTCTTTCCATATTACAGAGCATTTGGAAATCAGCATGATGATGGTATTATTATTCAGAAATGACGCTACACGTTGATTTTTTAAGGCCCTGTTGCTTTCGCGTGTATTTTTAGTATCTTCTCGAAACTTAGAGTGGTAAATACGCGAGTATAATAAAAAATCATAATCATAGCCAACACGTTCTTTCCCTTATTTCTATAAAATAATCAATTTCAATCACTCATCCAGCACTGCAATTGTCGCCTTTCCAATTAAGGTAAATTGGTACTCGAATTGTTCAGTACTCGAAATATAGGGAAGGGTTTCTCACAACGTTTTTGGGCTAATAACTTTCTAATGGCACCAGGGAATCTTATCTTCAAAGGTGAAATCGACAGAGAGAGCACTGGGACTCTATCTGACAAAGGACTTTATCTCACAAAGGATCAAGTTATATCTCGGATGTGAATTGCTACGATGGCGGCTCGTTATGCTACGATCAATATTTCGACTTTACCAATTTTGTGGTAGATCTACCAATTTTTTTTTTAATTTGTCAATGTGCCACTAAAAATTTCAAACACAACAAAATCTACCAACACTAGATACTTTTTTTTCCAAATTATGAAAACAGCGAAAAAAGAAAACCACCACCTTTTCGAACTGTTAGTACAGTTTTTCTTACATTTTCCTGTAAAAGGTCAAATTTCTTCACAATCCTTAGCGTTGACCTTGATAATTTCGTAATCATTGCTCCATGTTAATTTAACGGAAAATGTTGTAACATGGGGTTTTGGTGGCATATCCATTCATTTAGTGTAATGCGAAAAAAGAATGCATAGTCTCAAAGGAGAAAACTAAAAAAAAACCCGTTCAAAACATTTCTGCTCGATTTTTCTGAAATAAGTGACTCATTTCAAAAAGTCGTAGGTAATCCCGTCTTGGTGCTTCTTCTAAACTCTGGCTTGTAGATCGACCGCTCTGTAATCCTGGCCTAAATTCAACCTGGTCTTTCATAATAAAAGAAACTTTTTTTACTTTTCAAAAAATCGACCACTATTTTTAACACAAATCTACCGCTGTTCTAAAAAAATTAAGTCTAAATACAGGTTATATGATTAGAGGTACAGAAATTTCGTTTTTACGAAATAAATCCGAATTTTGGCGATATTCAATTTGTTCGTTGTTCACGGAGCCCTGAAAAATTAAGGAACTATACTTAAAAAAAAAAGAAAGCGTAATAATATTAGCATGCCGCTGCCTCGGCAGTTTCTCTGTTGCCATAACTCCTCGAGCAGTGTTGTCGACTAGTATCATCTATGTATTGTGAAACACGTTTCTTTGACAAATCAATTCGGAGAATGAAGCAACTGTTAGCCTACATTTTTTTGAAGCTATCGGGCTGAAATTTTGTACACAAGTTTCTTTTAAGTGTACGCTGTATATATGTCAGAACGAATGGAATCGGACCATGGGGTAATGGGGCTGCCATAGAAACCAACCTCTGAAAATTAAGTTCTCCTAAGAAAAACTTTTTTCTTTATGTACCCATCTTAACCAAACTTTACCCAAATGTGCTCCTAGTAAAGTCCCAAAACGTTTCTCGGAACGGATGGAATCGGAGGGCTGCCATACAAACCAACCGCTGAAAATTAAGTTGTTCCAAGAAAAACATTTTCTTATTATTGAGTAAATTATTAAAAACACCTTTAATTTGAGTTCGCAGTTTATAAAAACTGCCAACTCAAATTAAAGGTGTTTTTAATAATTTACTCAATAATAATATTGTGGAGTTCGCGTTTTTCATTTCTATAACAAAAAACTAAAAACATTTTCGTTTATAATCCGGCCTTAACCAAACTTTACCTAAATGTGTTCCTAGTGAAGCCTCAAAACATACCTAGGAACGCATGAAATCAGAACACTACCTCATAGGGCTGTCATACAAACCAACTCCTGGAAATTAGGATCTTCTAAGAAAAACTTTTTTCGTTACTTACTAATCTTAACCGAAATTCACCCAAAAGTGTTTCTAGTAACGCCTCAAAACATATATAGGAATTGATGGAATCGGAACATTACGTCACAGGGCTGTCATACAAACCAACCACAAAATATTAGGTTCTTGTAAAAAAAAAATTTCTTTTTGAATCTTAACTAAAATTCATCCAGGTGTTTTTCTGGATTAGCCTTAACCCTTAAATGCGTAGCGTACCAAAATGGCAGTAAATTTCCTGGAAAAATAGATCGGTGACATAATTTCTATGAAAATTTATGATATTTGGACCTGTTCTGGGCAAAATAAAACGCACCATCATGTTGAAAGAGCTGATAATTAAAATTTTATGAACATATCGTACCCTACCCAAGACTAAAGGAGAATAATTTCATCAACTAAGAACGATCGGAATGTGTGTATAGATATTTCTGAATATGCCCAATACATGGTGTACCATTTATGGACGTTGCAAAATTGGTGCAAACAATACCTTTAGTGTCTTTTTTTGTCAAAATCTCAAAACAATCTCAAGAACGCATTCCAATTTACTCACCAGTATTTTTCCTTTTCCAAATCACGGTAAATTTCTCCAATTGTTTTAGATCTCAAGAATAGCTTTTACAATTCCACAAAAAATAACGTAGGTCCACTTTGACGACGCACAGATAATTCAAGGAAAGCTTCGGGGAGCCAAAATTGAATTTATGCAAAAGCTTGAGTTGTCTACTTTGGGAAAAAGTAAAAAAAAATCAAAAAATCAATAAAAGCTAGACTTTTACAGAAATCTAGCCATGTACCGCCATTTTTTATGAAAGCTAGCTTAATCAGTCCTGTTCAGGATCCAAGGAAACGGAGCTGTCTTAGTTGATTTAGAATGATCCTTTTTGTCATTTTGTTTTCTATTGCACACCGGTCAGGGCTTAGCGTCTCTGTAGCTGCTTCTTATAATAATTATATAATTACTGGCAAGTATACTGAAAAAATTGTTCACATCTTTTGTTTTCCCCTAGGACGCGCCACTAAAAACCGAGCTTCCGTACTTGACATCTTAGTAAGATATTTGGACTTTCACCAAGCCTCAAGCAGCTGGGTCTGATATCCAATTTCTCAAACCATTTGACTATGTCGAGTATTGTCTTGGAAGCCATCGTTCAGGATCTTCAGAAAATGTGCTTCTAGGGTCAGCCATTTCATATGGAGTACCACATTCGATAAACAAAAAATTGCGTGGATGTAATTCTTGTGGACATGTCCTGGTACCTGTATAAATTTGGGTTAAAGCAGGCATGCAGTTTATTTCCATATTCATATCCTAGCAAAGTCAATCCAATCCATATACTTTTCAAGAAAGAAATCCCATGAGCTATGAAAAGTCAAAAGAAGTCTCGAGATATACGTTTAACATGTTTATAACGAACTGTTATATAAAAGATTTATATAACGACCGAGTTCTAATTGCGCAAATAGCATGATGAGTACATACCCTAATACCCATGTACAGAGCTACACTCAAAAAATTATTCTGTTACAGTAACAAAAAACACCAATTATTTTAACAGATTTTTCTTTTGATTTCGAGCCTATAGAATATTCTGTTAGTTCAACTAAACCAATTATGTTACCAACACAGAAAAGAGCTTTGTATTTGTAACGGAATTGTCTGTATTTTTAACATATCACTTTGTTTACTTAACAGAATGTGACTCCCTAATTTTTGAAATACCAACATTATTTCCCGTTTGAATAAAAAAAAAAACAATTTTCATAGGGAAAGAACATTTAAGTCATAAATGAGTTTTGTATAGCATTGACCTCTCTATTGGTATTGGCGACATTTAATTTAACGCTCTAAAATGCATAATAAATTACCTACCTACAGCGGGATTCGATCGCGTGACCCTATGATTTGTAGAGCGCCCTACCTACTAGACTAACCAGACTATATAAGTGTGTTATTCAAATAGAGTATTTGTTAATGCTGCCCTATAGTTCTGTAATTTCAACAGAATCGTATGTTAAAGAAAATTGGAAAATGCAAAACGATTCTGTTCGGCCAACAGAACAATATAATTTTTCTCGGTAATTTCAATGTTAATAAAAATGTCTGTTAAAGCAACAGAATTTACGTTAAAACTCTTAACAAGACGTTTAATCAAATTTCCATCCGTCAATTAACAGAAATTCTGTTGATTGGAAAATTAAGTTACACTTGAATAATCCAATTTGAATGTTGAACTAATAAATATTTTGTTGCTACAATAGATTTCCCGGTTATTTTTTTAACAGAGAGATTATGTTAGTTCAACCACAAAAAATTCTCTCAGTAACTAACAGTAAAGAGTAAAACCGTAACAAAACGTCTGCATTCCTTGCTATTATGCTATCATAACAAAACCTTCTGTTAAAATAACGCAATTAAGTTGTTGTGCAGGTCAGAATTATGTTATTCAAATAGATGTGTGTTGATGCTGCCGCAATTCTGTGATTTCAACAGAATCGTATGTTAGCAAATACAAAACGATTCTGTTCGGCCAACAGAACAATACAGTTTTTCTCGGTAATTTCAATGTTAAAAGAGCAGAATTTACGTTAAAACTCTTAACAAAATTTTTAATCAAACTTCCATCCGTCAATTAACAGAAATTCTGTTGATTGGAAGATAAAGTGACACTTGAATAATTCAATTTGGATGTTAACCTAATATATATTTTGTTACTACAACAGATTTCCCAGTTAATTTTTTAACAGAAGGATTATGTTAGTTCTACCACAAAAAATTCTTTCAGTGTAGACGGCACGCAAAGCCCAAAGTAATCAATTACAGTTTTTTTTTGCAGGCGAGAAAAGAAAGGAGTATATGAGTCGGATCTGGCGCACTTTTAATATTTTATAAGGACATCTAACAGCTACCTCTTGACACACATTTTAAGTTTTTTGGGACATACTATCAAAAGATATGTCTAAATTTCGATTTGTACGGGTAGTAAGGCCTACTCCACTTTCCATCAACTTCCAGGATATGTCACAAATAGGCATCGATACAAATTTCAATAAGCAATAGGAAACTAATCACGCACCTACCCGAACTCCCTTTTAAAAAACTGAATATTCACGATTTTCTATAGAAATGACCACCTTTCCTCTAATGAGGAGAGGAGTTCATCATATCGAGTTTCCATATAATTTTGATCAAAACTCTCAATATTCATTATCTTTCTGTTAAGAAAGATAAGAGGCAGAATAAATAAAATTGTAAAAATGAACTTCATTTACAACATATGGCCTGAATGCATGGCGTACCATATTTGGTACACAATGTAAATTCTACTATTTTCGCTTTTATGGAAAAACGGGCTATTTCCTGGGAATATAAAGGCCAATTTTACATAAGGGGAGGTCAGTTACGATAATGGGTTCAGACCCCATGCATTTAAGGGTTAACGCTTCCAGGAATATAAAGGCTGATTCCGTCTTTAGTGACCAATTTTACATAAGGGGAGGTCAGTTACGATAATGGGTTCAGACCCCATGCATTTAAGGGTTAACGCTTCCAGGAACAGATGGAATCGAAACACGTCATAGAGTCAATAGCTAACGCACTGAAGAAGGGAGCACATTGCTCCCGAAATACGAATATGCGATAAAAAATAAATTTGTAGTTAGGAGCAGCTGTTAAATTTTTTAATTTTAACTGTGAAAGAAATTGTTAGCACAAAAGGAGCTTAAGTTTCATTCAAATGTGACGGGTATTCAAATTTCGGCCGCGCCCGAAATTAGCCTCGGTCTCGTTTTTACATCATTTTATTCTAGCTCAATTAATTCTAACAGTTTTAGTACCTTCAGTGCAGAAAACTAAGGTTAATTTTGGCTCGATTTCGACATACTTTGAATAGATTTTACCAACTGCAGATCTTTAGGGGTAGTGTGAATTGAATTGTATTGAATTCGAGCTAAAATTAACCCTAGTTTTCTACACTTAACGTATAAAAACTGTTAGAATAATGGAGCTAGATCAATATCATGTAAGAAAGATATGATTGTAGGACTATGCGCTAATTAAAAAAAAAAAAATCGTACAAGCACCTCACTTTGGCAAAAGTTGGAGAAAATTGAGATGGAAAAAAAATATTGTTTTTGGGTCAAATCACGCAAATTTGACTTTGAAGCTCTGTAAAAACCAAACATCTTATTCGATTTTAGTGTGGTTGGTTTTATTTTATAGGTAAATTTGTTGGCTGTAATAATCATTTAACTTCACTATTCTAGCTGGTCTAGCTTTGGAGTTATTAGGCTTTAAGTCGTGCAAGAAAATGATTTTTTCAAAAATCTTTAAATGCCTGTGGCAGCTAAAGGGTTAAGCTGAGGGGGTATGTTCGTACAACTTTTTTCCTGGAAATCACATGAGGAATCAGAATCACAATCCGGTGCGTTTATGCGGCAGTTTCCGGACACCCTGTATAATCATTTTCGAGTACTCTTCCCTATTATAGCTTTTCGTGTTAAAACATTCGTTTGTGCATCAAATTCTGATTTTTTGTCAAGAAGAACCAGTGGTAGATAGGTTTTCAGAGGAAGAGGGGATCAGCACAGGGGAAAAGCATTAAATTGAGATACGCTGAAGCTTGATCCCATCAGGCGACAAAGCATCTTAGGAAGAACTGTGAAGTGTATAGCATCGTCTAAAATTATCAGTATGCAGAATACGCTCTGAACTTTGAAATATCGATCCTGGAAGGTTGTGGGTGAACTTAAAATTGAATGTTCGTCTGCAATAGCGAGCGCAAACATTAAGAATCGTTCATGCACTGGAATTGGATGCGGTAAAAATGGGCCATACAGTGAGTGGTTTGTCTGCAGCGTACAATAATGTTCTGCAGAACGAGGAAGGAAGCAGGACTTAACCCTTCTGTCGGCACATAGGTCTGGCCAGACCTTTGGCACTATATTTTGGTCAAAAAAGTATAGAAGATGAAATCGCAGCGACCTCATATTTCATGATATCCTAGAATAATATGTTTAGAAGCATTTTGCAAAAATTAAAAAAAAATCGGTTGATGTTTTGAGCATGTTTTTGATGATTTTCAATTTATAGTGCTTTTTGATACCCAATAGGTCTGGCCAGACCTATAGTTTCCCCCCCCCCCCCCCCATTTTTGTCTTGAGGTAAAAAGTGAAAATATTAAATTCTCTTAAAAATCTCCTATTTATAATGTAATAAAGTCATTAAAATTCAATTTGTACGATAAACGATAAGATTTTCTGAGATTTTGCTTGAAAAAGCCGTGAAGTTCGCAAATTGGGTACGCCTAATTTTATCCCGTCTTATAACATCACCTAATCAACTGAGATTTGATTCTAGGAAAATCAAAAGAGTTTTATTTCCTTTGTAATAGTATGAACTAAGTATAAGTGACTTACGATGGTGTTTATTAATAGATTTAATTGAGATATTTAAAGAAAATTTAGAATTTAATGATTTTTAGGGTTGAAAATTCCCTATTTCTTTCTATCTATTTTCCCAAATCTCCAGACTAATATCGTGGTAAAATCTACCAACAAAGTGCCAAATATTTCCCCAAAGATATTGGAATTGGAAAATTTTATCAAACTTTCTGTGCGGATACGCAATGAAAAAAGAGAAGCAAAAATAGAAGAAAAAACGGGAGAAACATGTTTGTACTAATACCACCTCAAAATATGTCTTCTTAAAAACGCCTCTAGTATATCTCCAAAAACGATTTTAATGCTTTTATTGTTTATAAATGGCTGTAAAGAATGGGTAGAATGATTATACCGATAAAAATTTCACTTTTTCTAAAAATTAAAATTGTTTTCTCAGTAGGTCCAGCCAGACCTATTGGGTATAGAATATGCATATTGTGCCGACAGAAGGGTTAAAGACGCTGAGACAGGGGCGGAGTAATACCGAAAGATGGTCCGGCGAATAACTGATCGAGATTGTTGTGATTTTATTCGAGAAAATTTGTATATAACTGCATACCTGATAGCATGATTGGTCAAGCAAGTTAGTACAACATGAACATTTTGCCGTAATGCCGCTCAATGAGAACCCTATTTTTTCACTAGATTATCTCACAATACTGATTTTCGCTACAATGTTAAGTTATCTTAGTAAATTCCAGCTGATCTGTTACTGTGGCAGTCGCACTTTCAACCGAAACATATCTCTCGTGAGATATTATTCTTTCTCCAAATCGGCGTGAAGGGGAGGGGCTGAGGCTTTGCCAGAAAACCGAATTCCGCAAGTATGCGTACAGCATTGGTTCTTCTGGAGTCTGGTCACTACTTTAGGTAGTTGATCGATAAAGATTAAGCTACTGTGAGTTTCACATATTTGCCTTTTCATATCGCAGATTGTCGCAACTAAAACTGGTCACTTAATTTGTCAGATGGATTGCGCCCGCCCGAAGGTTATTTTGGGTTTAATGTGAAAACTATTAGTATAAGAACAGTGTTTTATATTATCAACAACCAGGATTTTCATATAGTTTTTAAAAATGAAACAACTCTTACTTTGTTGTGAAAAAGCCAAATTTGCATTTAGCGCATTTTTTTCTAAATATATTAGTCAAAAGTACATATGTCGGGAAATTCGCGATTCTGCTATCTGTTTCGTTGTACGGATATAGAAAAACGCTGTTCATGGTATGCGTAAACTACCGCGCATAAAGGTACTTCTACGTGAGGCCTTGTGTAACTTTAAGCAGAAAAGGTCTGTTGATCATACTCCGAATCTAAATCCTTGTGAGGCTATAAGGATTTAAAGAATACAAGAATCCTACCTCAGACTAGCTTCTGTATAAGTATGTACCTATATCTAAAAGTGATCCTACCAGCTAATACGATAGATCAACCCGCATCCCGCAATACAATCGCATAAGCGATATTTATTATTTTCACATTTATCCGGGTACATTTTTTATCCAATTTCAATTTGCTCAAAATTCTTAAAGGACATGTGCTTGTTTGTTTATATTTGAAGAATGCCATTATTGAATGAGGATACAAGCTTCTTACATCATTTATTGCTAAAAAATATAAAAAAATTAAAAGAAAATACTTTAATGTAATTATTTATCACTAAATATTACCGGTTGGCTGATTACGAGTACTTCAAAACTTGAAGAAGTGCTTAATTTGATGTGAGCAATAAATGAATATCTATTAGACAATGAACAAAGCTAAGCTATACGACTGTGGGTAGGGTACATAGGTAAGGTACACATATTTCAGACAACAATGTGTGTCCTTCCACTATCCCCAGAGATCATCAACTTCTCGCATACTAATCTGACCTACACAACTCTTGTAGTATCGACACATTTGCAAATCTTGTCCAAAATATTGATAAAATCTCTAACAATGTCGACAAGTTTGGTACCTCCATACGGCTAGAAACGAACGAACAGACAAATACGGTTTAGCAAGCAACTTTACTATTCAACCAGAGGCATAAATGAATGAAGCCTAAATACAAAATTCATGCATAAAATCACAATATAACAAAATATGCTTATAAGAGATGATTACAGTAGCATCGATAAGATTAATTGCATGCTTTCGGTTTAGTTGCAAATGCTGCACAACATGAAGGCATTTATTAGCCAAACGAATGTTGAGTGTGTATAGTATCCTCAATATCATATCAAGTCGTCGCGTCGTCGCCAAGAACTTGAATCGCGCGGCCTACACTATCTTACTGGCTGCTGCGCCTGCTAGCTCCTTTGCACGCTGGATTTGCTGGATACTTACAGTCCACCAAGTCCCAATAGCCTGGCCTGTGAGCTTGTTCACAAATTCGTGATTATATTGGTGATATTTGAAGTCATTAGAATAAAGTGTATGCAAATGAGATCATGATGTTTAATTATGTATAACACACATATTTTGCTAGATTAATGAATGAGTTGAGAGCGGCATATAACGAGGTAAGGATATTAAAGACTTTGTAATGATGAGGCTATTGATTTCAGGAAATGGGCGATTGAGTTTAAGTCAACATGCAATCACTTAGTAATAAAAAAAGATTGAAATATATTTTTAGAGAGGAAATATTAAATTAAATTTAGAGCTGATCGTATGACTGGAGGTTAAAGATATTCTGTTCATACGAGTATTATTATGAGGAAATCAATTAACATTTTAGCTCAACAAAGAAAGCCATATGTTCCTTTACAAAAATTAAATCAATTTAAATGTCTTCAAGGTATTGTATCAGCATCAAATAGAAAAGAATATGCCACAAATTATGCATCCTGTGAAACATTATCGGTTTCCTTATAACCAGTTGCTGCATCAAACAATTTGCTTTGTTTTTTGCTAACTCTCTGCTTAATTCTTGCATATGAATAACCGCTGGTAATCCTTACTATCAATACGCTGAGGCCATACTACTATGCGCCATCATACATCAATTTCCCCACAACCCCCTGTAATTATATCAAATGGACACCTTTATTGGGCACATTTACACCGATTGCAGGAATTTCACGTAAAACAATTTTCTCTGATTTCCAACAATCTGCAAAATTGATTGCCCACCATTAGGAGTGTCAATTCAATTTTGTATGCATACCGCATGTGTCATGAGTGTGTGGTGTGTACACTGTGTTACAACGGACAATGTTTTTTCGCCTTTTACCATGCGGGGTCTTATCATTCATACATTCAGCAGTGTTTTTGTTGCTCCTTTTTTTTCTGCAAGTCTTTCATTTCTGGAGCTCCTAATGTTCATGTCATTTCGGATTGGATTTATTATATTTAATTTGCGAAAACGGCCCCAATGGTGCAATTAAGTGCAATTTCATTTTTCCACGGAATAATCCTACGCCCGTCTGTACGGAAAAAAATGACGTTAATATGCTCTGATGTATGGCAGTATTATTGGTTTATGGCAGTGCAATCAATTGCCAACCATATTCCGAATGTCTGAAATTTACTGTCGCTGCTGCTGCTATTATCCATCCATAGAGCAGGTTACGATTGCGGGAACCGAACAGGTTGAGCTTGTAGTGATTAGATGAAAGTGTCGGGTTTTTCGAACAAGAGTACTGAAAATTAGTGTTAATTAAGATGGTAATCCAGCGGACATAGAAGTTTATAAAAATTGTGTGTAATTGATACTGGGCGTGCGATAAAAGAGTGGTTTGTACAGTAAAATTGGCATATTGGATTGATTTATTGCGGGCACTGTGGTGTGCTGGTGTTTTTGTTAATGGAGGTCTTCCTGGAGGTTACAATATCGATGAGAACGAATATGTTTCTTCTTTCAAGAGAGGTGACAATTTTTATCATTGAGTTGTTTATCCACGGTCGTGGTAACATAAATGTCGATCTATGTTTCGTTGACAAATTATAATACGCATGCTACGACATACAAACTAGGTTTACCGGCTTAAATCTTTCGTTTTGGGGCATTTATCAATCGAGTTGGCGTGATTGCATTTATCAGTCGATTAAGCTGTAAATGAGTTAATATCGTTTCTTAAAATTCTTATTGAACTTACTCTTTTCTACTTTTTTTAAGCAGGAAAAGATTAACAAATTAAAATATGAGTTCTAACGCTTGCTTGCTGTTCTAAACATAAAAGTTAAAATATTATCTCCCTGTGCCGAAATCCACGGATCATCCAGCCACCAAGGTTAAATTCTTCCTCGATCTTCCTTATTTGCATTAATACGGTAGTAACTTAATGGAGAAGCGACATAAAACTAATGATACCGAAGCGTGATCAGTAGCTATAATTTAGCACGTTCTACGTCTTGGTAACGTTCATACACAGAAAAAGTGGCCATTCCTTATTGCAATTGCAAGTGCAATACATCAATTGGGTGTTCTTTTATAACATGTAATTGTGGAGTGTGCTAAATTCCATACAATTTATGATCAAATGATCATTGACTAATGTTAATGGCTCTTAAGGTCCCTAAAGTGTCGTTTTTCAATAAAGTTCGCCTCTATAGAATAAGCTGACGACCACTTGCTGAGTATGACCAGTAGTGCAATGCAATAATCATGCGCACCACGCGCCACCACAATTCAAAGTACATTTCTTGATTTCTACATTTTCATGTAAAACGAATGTAATTTTACCGTCCAGTAATAATAAAATCATTGCACAATCCCCATAGAGCATAAAGTTAAGGTTGCGTCTAATGAGACGAGGGGTTTCTTTTTTATGGGATAACCTATGGAGATTCCATGTCGACTGCTGTGATAGAAAATTGATTTTGCACAAATTGAATTGGTTTTATGGTAGTTTATCGGTTAAGGTGGAGAATCATTTTCAACAATGTTAGAAATGCACAAAAATGAATTTTCTATTACATATATAAAAGTCTATAAATTATTCGTTTCAAAATTTTTATTAAGATTTAGCGCTTTTTTCGCTCAGAGCAAATTTATGCTGAGCAGGACTTGTGTGGGCAGGGCGACGGGCTGGCGCCGACGCTCTTCAACCTGGCTTTGGAGTATGTAATTCGAGCCATGAATATGGACAGCAGCGGAACGCTACTCATCAAGTCGATTCAATTAGTAGCGTACGGCGACGATATCAACATCATGTCTCGAAGGTTGGGTGATGCAGAAAGCCTCCTGCATAACCTCAATAACGCCGCAAAGGAAGTTGGACTACATATCAACGAAAGCAAAACAAAGGCCATGATGCAATCGAAAACAAGGACGCCAGCAAATGGAAGCATCACAGTGGGGGACCTTAATATCGAGTATGTGGACAACTTCAACTATCTGGGTTGTAACTTATCAAAGGACGCCAACGAAACCGACGAAATTAAGCGACGGATACAACTAGCCAATAAGACATATTTCTCTATAATTAATTCGAAACTTGCGCACAGGAACACGAAGCTCCGCGTGTACAAAACGATCATCCGACCCGTTCTATGTTATGGCTGCGAAACATGGACCCTTACCCAAGCCTCCGAAATTTTGCTAGACCGATTCGAACGAAAGGTCCTTCGGCGAATTTTCGGGGCCGTTCGCGAGCGAGACCAATGGCGTATCCGATACAACCATGAGTTGTATCAATTGTACGATGAGCTGGAAGTATCGAAAATCGTGAAGCTTCAACGTCTGCAATGGGCGGGGCATGTACAACGGATGGACGACAATCGCATGCCAAAGAAAGTTATGAACGCACAACGAATTGACGGAGCGAGGTTGCGTGGACGACCGTGGACGAGCTCGCTGGGAGAACTCCGTAGGTGAAGACGCCCACCAGCTGCTGGGGTTCCGAAACTGGAGGACAAGGTCACGTAACCGCGACAATTGGAGGTCAACGATTCAGGCGGCCAAGGCCCGACGTCGGGCTATCGTGCCACATTGATGATGAGGACTTGTGTGGAAATCTGCTATTAATAAATAATAAACTATCCAAAAAAATATTGCATACCTACATTTAATTTAAATACCTTGATTATTTCCAACATCGTAGAATTTTGAAAAATGCAGATAAAATTAAACGTAACGGTCCTATAAACTTATTATCCTTATTTCAATCATTACAAATACATGATCATTTCCTTTGACTCTGAAAACAAACGCACATTCCTCGTAAAACATTAAACAAATCGAATCATTTATTAAAACATTTTAGAGCTCGTTATGGATTTATGTCGATCAAATAATGATCTGATGCAATGCTCCATTTTATAGACGCAAAGGATTCGCACTATACACTATGCTTGCGCTCAATCGCCATCATGGTCAGTCAAGATTGAATATCAAGAGATCGCAGAGCCCATATGATATAACAAATGTATGATTACGGGTCGTGCAATATTATATTAGACCTATGATGCGTTTGAATGCAACGGGTTGACTTTCTTCAAGTAGACGGTAACAAATATTCTTTTTATTACATACTATCCGACTTGATATCTATCTAGGTATCTGCAAAGATGAATTTAATGGTCATTGAGTGCGCTTTATTGCCATCACCGCTTGAATATTTTATAGTTGTAGGCGAACTTGAATGGGTTCATTTCATCTATTAAATAGCCCCATTCAACTTGACTATATAAAATTGCCATGTAAGTCTAAACGGTAACTGTTGTGAATGCATTTTAATGGTAATTTAGATATTCAAATAAAATCGGAATTTGTTTGAAAGGAGTAAATAGTAGGTATGTTAAGGATGGATTTATTAGTTCAAATGTGGGAGATATTTATAATATAAAATAGATGCACTGCGCGACAAATGTCTAGGTTTAACCCTATTTCCTAGCAAAAATCGATAAAATAGTGACTAACTGTTCTACTAATATGTTTTTACGAAATTAGGGAATATTAAACATTTATTTGATAATTACATTAAAACACACGGTCTGATTAAGCCTCTGTGGTCCTCTGGGCGGTAGCCAAATTGCCGCCCTCCTCCACTGGTTAAGTTTGATAGTAGTACAACACATGGTTGGCAGAACGTAATACGTCCGATTATGCAAATTTTATAATATTTTTACAAAATACTAGGGGGCTTGGCCCCCTGCTCGCTACGCTCGTCAACCCCAACTGAACTGAAGCCAACTGAAATATGTAGCCAAGCTTTTCTTGAAAATATTCACCCTTATGACGATCGTGAGTTTGATTTAGTTTTCCAATGTCTGCTTTTCAAGAGTTCCTATAGTATATTCTGCGATAGGTGGCGGCTTAAATGTTTACTCGCAATTAAAAAAAAAACTAAAAAAAAAAAACATTACTTCTGTGGATGTATGTCCCTAGGTATTGTGGTCTTACCATATTCAGTGGAAACTAAAAATCTCGTCACACGTCTCGTGTTACTCTGCATCGCTGCAAACTTAAGTTATCAAAGGTCACTGAAATTGCTTTGCACGTAATATTGGCGTTTAAGCAAAAAAAAATTTAAATTTGAAATTAAAGCTTGATTGCCTTGGAATGGCTGTGCCTCACAAGATTGCACGACTCCTGCTTTTGACCGGATCGAATCTTTATCGAAAACACTGCTGCTCTAATTTATCTTCGTAGCCGAATGTCGGCCCCACACTTATCAGGGTTCGCCAAACCGTCCTGTAAAAAAGATCAAAATTGTGAACAACACACGACTGGGAGGGATAGAGGCAATAGGGTAATTCAACGGACGTTACCTTTTCGTTGACTCCCCTCTGTTCCTTCCATGCGAGTGTTGTACACAACTTTGATCTTTTACACCGCGCGGTTCGGCGAACCCCGATCCGTGTGGGCCGGCTTAAGATCAGATGACCGTGGAGTTATATTTTGGCAATAAATTCCTACCAGCTCAGAATAAAAAATTAGGCAGTCTCTTTCATCCAAATAATGTTTATAATTTGGTAAGTTTTTGCTGAATGTATTGGGTTCATTCCCAGGATATCAATTGCAATGGATACTTATTGACAGCCGGGATACAAAGTAATCGAGGGAAGTGGTGCAGCGAATGGAATGAGTAGGCAAGATTCCACCGATTTCTATTTGATCGTATCATGGATTGGGTCTCTTCTGTTATTACGAATCGGTCCAAAATAATGCGGATGCGCTATTTCGGTAATAATCCAACTCTCACTCATTCAAAGGAGTTGTTGATTGCCCTCACCCTTCCTTCGCATGACAATTAGCACTGCTAATAATCACTCTATAGAGCCGGAATAGTAGACTCATTTTTGAATCAATAGTGTGTACGTGTCCTACTTTCCTCTGCCATTATAGAAAAATCCTTCAAAGGATTTATTAATTTATCGATCGAAAAGGCTGATCTGATCAATTAAGCTTTTATTTCATAGGGCTGTCTTAGCTTCTTAGCAACTGCGCCTCAAAAATTCAATACATACTCAAAAAGAATTTTTTGAACACAGGGCGGGGAGGGGGTCCCCTCCCTTTTGCAGGTGCCGGGCGACGGTCGTGGTCGAGGTGGTAACCCTAAAGTGGGCAAAGAAAAATATTTACTTGGAAAATGTTATTGGGTGATGAGGGACCATGGCCCCATAGTATGATTCCATTTGTTTTGACCTTTTTTGTTGCTTTGATAAAGACACATTAATTTTTAATTGTGAAATTTGTGTAAAAAATGTTTCATAGAAAAACCAAAACGGGGGGTTGGTTTTGTATGGCAGCCCCATGACCCCATGGTCCGATTTGATCCATTTTTACATATGTTTTGTGTTATCAATATAAATACATTTGTGTGAAATTTCGTTGAAATTGGTGCACAAATAAAAAAGTTTTTCTTAGAAGAATCTAATTTGGGGAGTTGGGTTTGTATGGCAGCCCCATGACCCCATGTTCCGATTTGATCCATTCTTACATATGTTTTGTGTTATCAATATAAATACATTTCTGTGTAATTTCGTTGAAATTAGTGCACAAATAAAAAAGTTTTCCTTAGAAGAACCTAATTTTGGGAGTTGGGTTTGTATGGCAGCCCCATGACGCAGTGATCCAATTTCGGCGATTCAAACATAGAAACAGCCTGCAACAATAATAAGCACGTGTGGAAAATTTCAGCTTGCTAGCTTCAATACTCGCCGAGTAAAACGCGTCGCAACAGACAGGCAGACAGACAGACGGACATCGCCCAATCGACTCCCCAAGTCATGCTGATCATAAATGTTTACTTTTTATATGGTCGGAGATGCTTCCTTCAATGCGTTACAAACTTCATGACAAAGTTAATATACCCTTTCACTCTATGAGCGAAGGGTATAAAAAGAGAAAAACATTTTTTTTTGTTCGTATGCTTTTCTGGGGCACGTATTCGGAGCATTCCACCGAGATTTCATTGCAAAACAGTCAAAAATCGCGAAAATGTCAAAAAATTACATTCAATTGTAGCGATTCCGCTTAACGCATTTTGAAGTTTTATGTCGCGTTGGACGCACAATCATGTTTTCTGTAATATGTTCGTGGACAGCATTTTGCAGAAATGTAGGTACAATCAGTGGCGGAACAACTTCACTCGGGGCCCTCCCGCCAACTGCTTGAGTGGGCCCCCCTACACTGAGAGAGCATAGCGCAATAAACCGAAAACACACTTAAGTCAACTCTTTTTAAACATGATTTTGACTGTAATTTTTCTACTAAAATTATGAAAGTCGTACTTAAAATAACTTCAATCGTTTTTTATTTAAAAATAAAAAGCTTACGCAGCACATCATTTACCTGTACAGGTGTTGGTGACATTTAATTTACCTTAATACGCTCGCATAATAAATTACCTGCCTACAGTGGGATTCGATCCAGGGAACCTATGAATTTAAGACGAGCTTCTTACCTACTACACCAATCAGACTACACATGATGAAGGTTTTAACTTGCTAAACAATTGGAAAACAACGCCACGTTATTAATTCAACTCTATTCCTTGTTTCAAATTTAAATTTAAGTGTGCTCTAATTTTAGTCCTTCAAATTTAAGAAGGTTTGTTCTTAATTATGAAATTCAACAGAGCAACCTCGGCAAAACTCTATTCAAACCAAATGTGGCCTCAGCACCACAGCCCTAATGACGGTGATTGTGTGTTGTTTCGCAGGTATAGCATAGCTACCCGAGTCGGATGATCGTTTTATAGACGCGTAACTTCGTGTTCCTATGCGCACGTTTCGAATTAATTCGTCCTTTGATAAGTTATTGGAATTTAGTCCCTATAGAAAAGGTATTATCTCCAAAAATGTTTTGAGATCATCATCATCATTATCTTTCTGCCTGGTTTTGTCGGTTGGTGCATTTGCAAAAGGACTTAAAGGATCGTTTTGGTCATATGACATTTGCAAGGAAAAGGGTGGGTCGGATTACAAACCGCGGCTACCGTTACAGCAAATAGCACAGCCATACCAGGAGCAAATTTATTCCGTAATGGAGGCTTATAGGGTCTTCATAGAGCCGAAAGCGGACTTCTTGTTTTAGATAAATTTAAAATAAACTAAGCAGAACAATTTTAAAAGTTTAACTTATGTTTTCACAAAAACTACAACACAAAATGGTGTGTTTACATTGTATACATTTATTTATGTAATATGCACTGATTTCGAGCTATTTTCATGTGAATTATGAAAGAAGACCAAAGTTTTCTTGTACAACGAATGATTATAAAAATTTGGAGAAACTTTTTTCAACCATAAAAGAGTTCTTTTGGTGAAAATGTGGGGATCTGGATGAACTTTCAAAAATTTAAATATGATTTTTTGACCGTAGAGGCTTATCTAACCTCGTGAAAGAGCAACAATAAAATTAGCATTTCTTTTGACTTCGAAGAGTGTATATCTCTTCTTGTCTACAAAAAATATCTACGTCGGAGTATTGTTTTTCGTAGTCGGGCTCATGTGGCTTTTGGGACCCTTAATATCGTGGGCACAACCGCCACGCGGGCCCTGCGGCCCTTATGCGCCGCCCCTGTATACAGTCTCATAGCTGCAGGCGCGCACAGAGGGTGGGGAAAAAGGGGCAATTTGCCCCGGGCCCCGCGTTGGAGAGGGCCCCGCAGGGACACTGATCTCGTAGTGCGCATACGTCTGCAAAATTATTACACGAATTGATGTCAGATAAATTTTATTTAAATCTCTATTTATCTTGTTTTGCGTTATTCAAAGCATTTCTAGGACCTTATAGGATTTCCCTTCACCTACTTTTTTCAATTAAAATTGCTAAATCTATAAAATTGGCACTGATCTTGATATATTTTAGGTGTTGAGATCAACAGCACACTCTGGCGAAATTTATCTAATTAATCGGTATTCTCTTAAAATCTGAGTGTCCTCGAACTATGTGTGTTTTATAGAGAAAGTGTTAACCAAGAAACTGAAAACGATGGATTCCCTTTAAATGACTATTTCTTATTTAGTTTCCATAAACTTATATTTATTCAAGTCTCTCTCTGATTGTTGTTAACTCATTGTAGTCTTATCTGTATGTTCTCGAACTAGCAAAATTTCTCAACGTTTTCTACTGGTTTGGTTTTAGACTTTTGTTTTCTTATGGATCAGTGCACACTCGGTCTTAGTAACGTTTATGAAGAGACGAAAATTTCGATTTTTGCAATGCCATCAGCAGTGACGGAACAACTTCACTATAGGCCCTCCCGCCAACTTCTTGAGTGAGCCCCCTACACTGAGTGAGGTGAAATCAATCGAAAACACTCTTGAAGGTCGATCCACACTTTTCAGTCATCAGTCGCAGTCACTTTCCATACAAGTTAATGTATTGACTGTATGAGAAATTACTGTGACTGCGACTGATGACTAAAAAGTGTGGATCGATCTTAAACCAAATATTTTGAAACATGATTTTGACGTTACAGTTTTGCTACTAAAATTAAGAACATCGTACTTAAAATAACTTTGCTAAGAGATACTTTGACTCTTTGCATTCTTACATTGAGAATAGCGCTCTTGTTGTAACGTTTATTAAATTAATGATTTCATCAATTGTTTTGTTTTTTTTTTTTGTAAAAATGTTCACACAGCGCAGCATTGACCTCTATAGGTGTTAGTGATGTTTAAGCATAGAAAATTACCTGCGCCTACAATGAGACTGGATCCCGTGAACCTATGATTCGAAGACGAGCGCCCTATCTATCTACCCTAATGCCGCTCTCTCAGGTAACAGCGTCCTGGCATCCTGTAGTAGGAACAACATTTATAGAGTTTCCAACGACAAATGTTCTTTTTCTCAAAGGGGCCACTTTTATTTATATGCCCCGGGCCCCTTAAATCCACTGTGCGCGCCTGCATAGCTGAGCCAAAAACGGAGAAACGGAACGAAATTTTGGTGGAAGGCTCCGGATTTGTGCTCAACACCCCAAAAATCATAAGAAACAATAAAAAATCTTCACCATATTTTGCAATCACAAATCAAGTAATAACAAAACGAGACCGAGGCTAATTTCGGGCGCCGCCGAAATTTGGATACCCTTCGCTCCCCCGGGCTAAAAGTTTTTTCTGGCGTTCCTATGACTTGTGTCCAATTCTCCCCGCTTCCATGCTTTTCCTTGAATTTTCACATAAGTGCCGGGCGAAGATTTATTGGGGGAAGCGGGGGACGTGGGTTTCTTAGAAGAACCAAAAACGAAGTGTGTGTGTGGGGGGGGGGGGGTTGTACGGCAACCCTATGAACGCATGGCCTTTCCTTGAATTTTTACGTATGTTTGTGGCATCAATTAAAACATATTTCTATGAGATTTGGTTGGGTTTATATGCCAGCCCCATGACCCCAATGGTCCGATTAATTTCATTTTTGCATATCTTTTGTAACATCAATCAAAATACATTTCCATGAGGTTCGGTTCAAATTTGTATGCAAATTAAAAAGTTTTTCTTAGTAAAATTTGATTTGGGGGAATAGGTTTGTATGGTAGCCCCATGACCACATGGTCCGACTCCATCGATTCATACGTATGTTTTGTGTCATCAATAGAAACACATTTGTGTGAAGTTTAGTTGAAATTGGTGTATAAATAAAAAAAAAATTCTTAAAACTTAATTTGGGGAGCTAGGTTTGTATGACAGCCCCATGACCCCATTGTCCGATTTGGTCCATTTTTACATATGTTCCGTGCTATCACTAGAAACACATTTGCACGAAATTTGATTGCAATCGATGAGAAAATAAAAAAGTTTTTCTTAGAAGAGCCTAATTTGGGGGACTAGGTTTGTATGGCAGCCCCACGACCCCATTGTGCGATTTGCTCGATTTTTACATATGTTGTGTGTCAGCAATGAAAACACATTTGTATGGAATTTGATTCAAATTGGTGTATAAATAAAAAAGTTTTTCTAAGAAGAACCTAATTTTGGGGAGTAGGTTTGTATGGCAGCCCCACGACGCCCTTGTCGGATTTTACCGATTCAAACATACAAACTGCCTGCAACAAAAAGAAGCCTTTGTGCAAAATTTCAGCTCCATAGCTTTTAAACTGGCCGAGCAAAACGCGTCGCAACAGACAGACAGACGGACAGACGGACAGACGGACAGACGGACATCGTCCAATCAACTCAGCTCGTCACGCTGATCATATATATACATATTTTGTATGGTCGGAGATGCTTCCTTCAATGCGTTACAAACTTCATGACAAAGTTAATATACCCTTTTCGCTTAGTAAGCGAAGGGTATAAAAAAAACACAAAACCACAAAATAAACATTTGAGATTCCAGCAATACAACATCAGGCTGAGTTTTCAGCTTGACATACAACGTTAATAGTCTAGTGGCTATTAATGTTGTATAACAACCGCTCAGCCTGATGTTGTATTGCCGGAATCTCAAATGTTTATTTTGTGGTTCTGTGTTGCCTCGAGGATTCACGATAGTATGTTTGAATCGGTAAAATCGGACAATGGAGTCATGGGGCTGCCATACAAACCTGTCCCCCCAAATTAGGTTCTTCTAAGAAAAACTTTTTTATTTGTGGACCTATTCCAACCAAATTTCACACAAATGTGTTCCTATTGATAACACAAAACATATGTAAGAATGGATCAAATCGGACCATGGGCTCATGGGGCTGCCATACAAACCCAACCCCCCATTTTGGTACTTCTAAGAAACATTTTTTACGCCAATTTCACAAAACCTTTATCAAAGCACAAAAAAGGTCAAAACAAATGGAATACACCCGCATCCCCCAATAGAATTTTCTGAATATATATTTTTATTTGCCTACTTATTCCAACCAAACCCCACAAAAATATTGTTTTGTCGACGCAACGGAACTTTTGTGAAGATGAAAGGAAAAGAATGGTGGGAGGGATTAAATACAAGTCGTAGGTACGCCCGAAAAGAAACTTTTAGCCCGAGGAGAGCGAACAGTATCCAAATTCAGGGCCGGATTTCCCATATGGGCAACACGGGCAGCTGCCCGGGGCGGCAGATTTTAAGGGGCGGCAAATTTTTGAAACTTGCTTTCTCGTGAAAATATTAGCATTCACAACTCGAAAGTTGAGAATTGGAGATATCATAGTTGACAGTGAAAGTGTTATTGGCTCTTTTATTTCTATACTACTTTGTCTTATCTTATGGTGATATATCATGCATCCAGGACCGGATTCCCCATATTCTCCAATTTTAAGGGCGGCATATTTCTGAAACTTTCATCCATTGAATAATGTTGTGTGAAATACACACATTTCGATATTTTAGGAGGCAGTTTAAATAAACTAGAAAAAAGGAAAGAAAACACTGGAAAAGTCGTACCGTTGGTCAGTATGGCGGACTTATCTGATGTTAGTAAACGTTTCGAATTCTGCCAGCCTACCGACCTTGTCCCTTATTTTTGCAATCCAACGATTGATCAATTGATCCTCGACGTTAAAAATGCCGCCGTAGGCTTCAGCCTGCCAGTTCACCACTATCGTTTTCTTCTACTTGTTTGTACCGAAACCCCTTGTGGGGCATAGTGCGTTCACTCAGCTGTTTATAGTCTACTTCGAGTAGTGGCGCAACCAGGATTTTGTCCTGGAGGGGGCTAAGGCTAGCCATATTACTGAACATTTGTCATGTTCGTGATTTTTGTGGATTTTCAAGTCCTAGTACCATCATTCGATTCCGCAATCATCGCTCTGAAGAATACCGTCAGAGCGAATGGTTTTCTATCATTTTGGCTTACATTTTTTCCCATTTTGATCTTCCTACGTTGGTGAGTTCAGTGCAGAAAGAGTGAAATCACCGTGAATCTGGATTCTCTAAGGATTGTTCTGGGTATCACTATAGTAATGCGCAGGAATAAATGTAAATTCCAGGGGGTTCAGCAGGGTATTGGAAGAAATTGCCACCGCAAACAGAGCAGAATTTGTGAATGCTCGCGGTACTACACGAGATAAAAATTGAATTAATAGGCGCAAACAAAAACCGAACCGAAGTTGGGTTAGTACCGTTCTAATGGGTTCAAGCACCGATGACTGTTCTTTATGTTACTCTTGTATTTAATTCATTTTTCGTTTATAAAATATTTGTACAGCAATATGATAATATGTAGTCTGGCTGGTCTAGCGGTTAGTGCGCGCACCTTCGGTGCACAGGGTCATGAGTTCGAATCTCACCGTGGATCATGGTGTTTTTCGAACCCACGAGCTTGTGACGGACTATGATCTCACTCAGATGTTAAACGAGTACCCATTTATGGTGATAAATAACACTGCTGAGCGTGATGCTGATCTCATTACCTCAACAAAAAGCAGATAAGATCTTGGAAATAGGATGTCACTAACACATCCTGCGGCCTTAGTCCAATATTGGATTGTCGCGCCTGATATTTATATTTATAATGATAATATAGTTTTGCGAAATTTCCTACAAAAATATGTTTTACCGATGCCTTCTACTTTTTACCTTAATTACGTACAGGAAGCTACCTACTAATTATGGACAAGTAAAATTAATTTTTCGTCTAGATAGAGTCTCAAAAACTTAAATATCACTGAAAAAATAAAATCTTCAGTTGATTTGCTTTTTTACAATGTCTGCGGTGAAAAATATTTAGAGTTCGGTGAAAATTATTTAAGAAGCAGGCGGAGACAACTTTTTTTTTAATCATCTCAAACCAGTGCGCTTGTTTGTACACGGAGAGGTTTCTAAAATTATGTTAATGATATTGTAACTGGCACAGACCATCGATGACACTGGTGAAGAACCAAGAACACATTTTTTTTTGAAAATCTGCAACGAAATGCCTGGCCTCATTTTTCATTTTAGAGTTTTTCCTTTCATAATTTCTTGCTCTGGGAGGGGCTTTACATTGCATATAGAGGACTGTATACAATGTTGCAAGCACTATAGATTTCCTGGACCACGCCGAGATTCGATCTCCGGACCTCTAGATTAATAGCATCGTAGAGTGCGACGCAACTAAGTGAGCCACAGAGCGTGGGAGAAGTAACATACACTCGGGACCAAGAACATAGGACACTTTTACTTTTTTTTTTAATTCTACCCTATTATAACGAAAGGTCTTGACCACCTTGACCACCAATAAACGGATTTATTCCCTGAATCCACTTTCTTTTTCCTGGTATAACATATCCCACCTCCTTCCGGAAACTGCAATTTCGGGCTGGTTTCATTAAGTATTTAAAACGGCAATTTCTGGGGCTGCAGTTGGAGAATGGTTGTGAGTAAGAGAAAAAGGACTTAATATCCATTATTTGGGAGTCGAGACCTTTCGATTGACTTCAATTTCACTAAACATTACGGAAACTCATCCCGTACTGAAAACAATCAATTTAGTGGGCTCTAGCGGGAGAACGGATTCCAAGAACTATCCGCTCCTCCATTCTGAACATTAGCTTTGATTAGAAGTTCAATCCAAATACTTTTCTAAGAATTAAATTAACTGCAATTTTCACTGAAGTTCTGCTACTTCCAGAAAAGCCGGAAACCAACGTACGTTAAACAAAATTGTACACCTCCCATGAATGCGACTGATGTATTTTAAGCTTAAACTAGTGACGAAGGGCGGCAACTCGACTACTGCCCAGGGGCGCTACAGAGGGTAAATCCGGCCCTGTCCAAATTTCAAGAAAAATAGCAGCGGAATAAAATTCCATTTTCGCCTTTAGATACTATAAAATTTATTGAAGTTAATCCGATCTGCTGATCTTCGTTGACCTAGATGCTTTGACTCCCACATACATCCTATATTCAAGGTGTCCCGAAATCTGATCGCTATAGACCTATGGTATATAACAAGCCAGGAAGTAGAATTTAAGGATGTGTTAAAATGGCTGCCAGTGGTATAGTGATTTCCTGTAGTGTGACGAAACTTCGGCTTCCCCTCAAAAATGCTTTCTTTCAGCAACACTACTGGAAATCGCTATCTCGCTGGCCAATTTGATAGACGTTTATATTACTTCATTGCTATATGTAGATGGTTTTGGTCCTTCCGGATAATCACTTTTTTCACATTGACTAGAACATCGAAATTCCAGTAAGAATTTTTACAACCCCATATAAAATTAAATTCATTCATTTCGAAAAATTATCGATAAATTTACGATTGTAAAATTTGTTTTGCTATAATTATTTTATTGTTTGTTGGCTTATATTAAAACATCCCACGTTTAACGAAATTTTAATTTGAAATAGCCAAACTGGTCGGTTACTATTTATCAACCGAATTCTTATTAGCGGTTTCAGAGAGACAATTATATTGAACGATAATATCGCATATTTTCACATTCACAGATGTACAATTTTCATAGAGGATTTTAATGTGATTTTCCAGAGAAATAAAATGTAATAGTTATATAAATAAATTTAATTGAAAAAGGCCCGACAATTCAATATAGCAAGTACTAAGATTTGTTACTGTCACCTTTAAACAAATAAATGCGAAAGCCAGGGCCAATTCAAAAACTAAATTGTGGTTGTCAATTTTAATCTTCAGTGACGCTGCAAATAAAATTAGGCCTTATGACTTTCGACAGTTTATTTGCTGAGAACCAGTTGCGTAAATAGGTTTTCGGAGAGGGATGACTAGCAGTTTTATTTACAGGGAAAATGCTTAGATATATCAATAAAAAGGGAGGGCTCCATGCCCGCCTAACACAAAAAAAAACATTTTGTACACAAATAAAGTCTGCAATAATTTTCGTACAAAAAAAATGTTGTTCAAAAAATACTACACAAAAACTACTGAAATTGGAAATTCACAACATTTTTCTTAGCTTACATATACATTTTTACAATTCCTTTGTGTATAAAGTAGTCTGGCTGGTCTAAGAGTTAGTGCGCGCACCTTCGGTGCACAGGGTCATGAGTTCGAATCTCACCGTGTTCCATGGTGTTTTTCGAACTCACGAGCTTGTGACGGACTATGATCTCACTCAGATGTTAAACGATTTATCAATCAATCAATTTGATTCAACCAGTAATGAAAGACAGTATTTTACACTATTATAATAAGGCAAGAGATTGAGCTATTGCTCTTACATCTATAAAAAAGAAAATGCGTAGGATTATAAAAAAGAGTATTAATGAACTGAACAATTTATCCGGAAGTAAGAGGAAAATGGGTTTAAAAACCTCTTATACATGTTATTTTATTTAATTAAAAGACTTAAGACTATCTTAAACTAACTACATACTAGGCCTACAAACTTATTTTGAATTGCATGTGCGTAATAAATCAGAGGAAGGATTTTACAATAGGTGAGGATTTTACAATAGATTGCTGATCAGGGGGTTTGATGAATTATTACAGGATAAATTAAAGTTGATGATGTTATGGGTAATTTTACGATGGATAAAGGAAATGTTTGAAACTGCATGTAAAGTTGTTGTCCGAAAGTAGCGAGGAAGATCCAGCATCATTTTTAAGATCTTGTTTTGTTTCACTTGTAGTTTATCGAGATGTGAGGGAGCACAAGAACCCCAGACCGCGGCACCATACAGTAAAATAGGTTGGAAAATTGTTTTGAAAATCAAAAGTTTATTTTCAGTAGATAACTAGGATTTCCGATGGATTAATGAATATAAGCATTTAATAGTCTTGTCACACTTTTTTATGGAAGCTTCCACATTACAACTAAATGTTAATTTTTTATTAAGAAAAATACCTAGATATTTAATGTTTTCCGGATTCCAGTCAACTAAATTCTGTCCAAGCTGTAGGGGTTGGTTTGGTAGTAGACAAGGCTTTCTTCTCCTAGTGAAGTATATCGCTTCGGTTTTATCCGCATTAATTTTGATTTTCCACCTTATAAAATAGTTGTTTAGCTCTTCAAATCCACGTTCAAGGTCCCTAGTAATTAAATTTGGTAAAATGCCCGGACAAAGAAGAGCAGTGTCATCCGCAAACAAGGAAACCTGGCAATTTTCGGGAATTGGCATGTCACTCATATAAATAGAGTACAGAAGTGGGCTTAGTACCGATCCTTGAGGGACGCCTGCTATAAGTGGAAATAGGGAAGATTTTGACCCGTTAATGTTGACATAAAAAAAGCGATCTATGAGGAAGTTCTGTACGAGTTTCGTAAGGTAAATAGGGAAACCGTAATTGTTCATCTTGTGTATAAGTGCATCGTGCCAAATACAATCGAAAGCTTTTTCTATGTCCAAGGTGATCATGCCCGTGGACTTTTTTAATTCGAAGTTACCTTTTACTATTTTCTTTATCCGAGCAACTTGGTGAATAGTAGAATGCTTAGCTCGGAATCCAAATTGTTCGTTAAGCAGTATGTTTTTCTCTCGAAGAACTTCACAGACAAGGTTTTTAATTAATCTTTCAAACACTTTTCCCAAATTACTCAAAAGACTAATGGGTCTGTAGCTGTTTATTGAAGATTTCGGTTTATTCGGTTCTGGGACACAAATAACAGAGGCAACTTTCCATGCATTAGGAAAATAGGAGTGTTTGATGCAAGCATTAAATATTTTGCAGAGAAAAATAGCCGATTTTTTGTGTATATGTTTTAAAAATGACATAGGAAGCAAATCAGGACCGGGAGCTTTAGTTGTTTTACATTTTTTCAATATATTTTGAACAGACCTTAGTGAAATAAATGGGCAGTCGAGAGATTCTGAATTATTTATTTCATGTAAAGAATGTTGCACTAAGCTTTCTGTTTCTACATTGCTTAAGTTAGCTGTCGTAAGTTGATGTTTCCGAAAATGTTCACCAGAAGCTTGAGCTTTTTCTTGGCTTGTGAGGAGGGTCTCATTTACAAGTTTTATTGGAGGGATTAATCCTCGTCTATTTTTAAGGGCTTTTGTGACGTTCCAAAAGGGTTTACCTCCTTTCTTTAGAGATTTCAACTTGTTGTTCCAATGAACATTTCTTAATTTCTGAATCTCTGCTGTTATTTCTAAGTTCAGTTCATTTACTGTACCCTTGTGCGAAAAAGTCTAGTGCGCTGCCATCTTCTCCGGGACGCATTTCTTTGGGAAATGTGGGGTGTTAGTATTAGTGGATTTTGTACAGTTTTGCAGCGAGCCTTTGGAATAGATGCTTCAGCTGCCTCCCAGAGAATCTCAGCAAACTTTTCTAAGTGACGATCTGTATCTTCCTTCGAATTAAATGTGAGTACGCTACTTTGCAGATTGGTAAGGTCACCTGTTATTTGTTTGAAGCGTGTCCAGTTGGCTTTCTGGTAGATGAAACGTGATGTTTCGTTTTCAATTGCCTGATCATTTATTTCGAATAAAACAGGCAGATGATCTGAAGATAAATCTGTGAGAGCTACAGGAGGGGAAAGGTGTTGTTGGCAGTTTGTTAAAATAACGTCTAAAGTAGACGGATGCCCCCTGGCAGTTTTAGGAAAAAACGTAGGAGTTGGACTGAAAAGTAATTCGTAATCACTCACTATAAGTTTCTGGTGTAAGAGCTTTCCCCAGTGGTTATTTCGTACGCAGTTCCAGCTTGTATGGCGAGAATTGTAATCTCCAGCAATTATTATATTACCTTGGAGCCTACCAAAAAGATTAATGTCTTTTTTGTAACTATTTTCTTTTATTGAATCTGAGTTTCCGCCTGGAAAATACGCTCCAATAATTGAAAACGAATTATTGCAAAGGTGGATATCAATACAGACAGTTTCAAAGATTTCAGTTTTCAGCGCTGGTTTCGCTTTATGCTGGATGTTGTTACGAATCGCGATAGCAACTCCACCTCCCCTTTGATTTATCCGATCAACCCTATATATTTTATAAACTGGATCATACAAACTAATCTCATCTCTTAACCACGTCTCAGTTACTATCGCAACATCAATATTATTAATTTTCAAAAATGAAAAAAGTTCAATCCGTTTTGATATTGGGCCTAAGCTTTGTGCATTCCACAACATAATCTTTACACTATCTAAATTACTTATCATTATAAATGTATTTAGCAGCAAGTTTAGTTATAACTTGAAATTGTTCTAGTTTCGACTTACATTTACTCAGAGCAGCTAACATTTCGTTGGTAAGACTCACCAATTCAGCAGTTGTAAACAAATCGGCATTTGTATTTGTTACGTTTTTAGTGACTTCAGAGAATGTACGATCTGTGTGACGCTCATTGGCAGCAATTGAAACACGACCATTAGATGTTGATGGAAGTGAAGGAAAGATTTTGGCATCTAATAAGTCAGGATGAGGTTGTCGGACATTGTATTTGTTAGATCGCTTCGCTCGTAAACGTTGTTGCAACGAGATGTAGTTCAGCCTCACCGGACAGTTCGAAAAGCTCGCTGCGTGGTCGCCTGAACAATTGGCACATTTACGTTTGGTGTTCGGAATATCTCTCGTTGGGCATTCCGTCGTTTTGTGTGAAGCGGCACATAAATTACAAACTGTCTTCAAATGACAACCGCTTATTGCGTGGCCCATGGTTTGGCAGTTATAGCAACGAATTGGTCCCGCATTTCGCGATTTGCGGTAATGATTGAATTGGACCGCGGTATGGAACAGGAATTTTACACGGTTTTGCAATTCCGAAAGTTTGATTTGACCTCGCGGAAAAGTTAAAATGTAGCTCGCTTGATTATCGTATCGGGGATTTTTTATCATCAGCTGTTTAATTGATATACAATTTATATTTTTATCTATTAATTCGGTTTTAAGATCATCAATAGAAACCGTATCAAGTCCAGATAGTATGACTTTAAAAAGTTTACCAGCAAGAGGGTCGTGTGTGAAAAATTTAATATTGATGGCAGTTAGTCTTTCTGGTCGAGCGGTTAGTGCGCGCACCTTCGGTGCACAGGCTCATGAGTTCGAATCTCACCGTGCTCCATTGTGTTTTTCGAACTCACGAGCTTGTGACAGACTATGATCTCACTCAGATGTTAAACGAGTACCCATTTATGGGGATAAATAACACTGCTGAGCGTGATGCTGATCTCATTACCTCATCAAAAAGCAGATAAGATCTTGGAAATAGGATGTCACTAACACATCCTGCGGCCTTAGTCCAATGTTGGATTGTCGCGCCTGTTATTTTTTTAGTCTTTCAATAAATATGTTGTATTCTTCAGCATTAAGGGAGAACACTTTTGTTCCGATACTAGTAAATTTTAGTGAATAGTCTTTGATGTTAAGAGCTAGTAGCTCTGCTTCAATCGTTGATCTGGGAATCTCGACAATGGTAATGGGAGGCAAATTACGGCGGGTGACAGGGGGTGCATCATCAGCATCATCACTACTCGTCGGTAACTGGCTAAGAGGCGCGAACCGGTTTGTTGTGCACTTTGCCACTGGGGCCACATGCAGTTTTTTAGGTTTAGGCATTGTTAAGCCGTGAAAATCTTCATCTTCGCCAGAAGGCGAAGGATGTCTAGATCGTTTATATGAAATTGTATTTGATTCTCAATAAGACACTGTCGCTGACACTGACTATCGCGAAACACAAAATTTCAACAGTATGTATTAAAAATACTTAGGAGAAAATTCACTTTTGCAAACACTATGGGCCGATAGAGGTTGTTGTTACAAGTACAAAGGTTGCGAACGAAAATGTTAAACGATTTATGGGGATAAATAACACTGCTGAGCGTGATGCTGATCTCATTACCTCAACAAAAGCAGATAAGATCTTGGAAATAGGATGTCACTAACACATCCTGCGGCCTTAGTCCAATGCTGGATTGTCGCGCCTCTTATTTTTATTTGTGTATAAATCTTGCGATAAGCAAATGCTTGTGGAGGGATGATTGGTTAAGTTATAGTGGCCAACATAACATAATATTACATTAATTTGTAAGAAATCAGTTTAATATACATATAAGTTTATTTTTTTCATAATTGTATTAATTCATTCATTAAATAAGTATAATTTAAATACAGAAGTAAAATATATTACAAAATTCTTCTAAATTTAAATTAAGGAGCCACTGTTTTGTTTTCAATTTAAATATGTAGATTTCATGAGCTGATATTTCGAACCTCAGCAGGAAGCACACTAAAACTACTTGGCTCTAAGAAGGCCACCGACCTTTGGGTGTGCGTTTTTAGACTTAACACCACGTCATTTACAGATATAGCATTAGACCGAAAATATGCACTGGTGATAATAATTTGTCATCATCATACCATTTGTTTGTATACCACATTATTGTACCTACCCAATATGTTTTTGATGGGAAATGTTTTTCTTGTGTGTGTGTGTTGGGGGGTGTCTTATTACAAACTGTATTAAGCTTCAATATATGGCTAGCCAGAGAAAATATGATCGAGAAAATTGGCGGAAAATTGTTGGGGTTACTGTTATTAATTTTTGTAAATATAGCCTGTCGCATATTCTAAAAACTGTGTATATATTTTTTTTAGAATTTCTAATATGAGTTTGTTTTAAGTGTTATGCAGAATTTATTTCGTAAATTATAGAATTGAGAAATAGTTAAGTATTTACTTTAATGGTGAATTTATTCGCGTTAAAGTTTAACCGGAATAAATAGAATAAATTAAATTTAAAATTTTTTGGAAATAATATAATTTTTAATTAGAATTGCAGTATTTACAATTTAGAATTATGTATTAACAAGTAAGTAGGTTTTAAATTCAATAGTTTTTATGATAGTTAATTTTGCCTAGTTAGAGATGTTGCCTAGTCGGCAGGTCGACAAGAAGAGCTAGATGTTGCCTAGTCGGCAGCTCGAACAAGAAGAAGTAAAAAATGATCCCGATAACAGGTCATCAGTGTGAGTGTGGGTAGCCGGTCGATGACGTAGTTGCAATTGCGGACATTTGGGTGGCCAGTCGATGACGTAGTTGCAATTGCGGACATTTGGGTTGCCAGTCGAAGAACCAATCTCTAAAATTTACGTGTTGAAAATGAAGAAAAGGAACTCTGAAAAACGTTTGATTTTAACATTACATAAAACATAATTTTTTTTATATGTTTCGTCAAAAATTTCATTCTTAAAGACATCATCATAAAAATATACATAAAAGAAATGAAAAAAAAGTGAATCACATCAATAGCTTCTTCTTCTTCGTTCAAACAATCTTCAAGGCGTCGAACTACATAAACTTAAGCGACTAACTTTACACTTTATATTGCCTGCCATACTCAACGTGCTACTGCCTTTTTCTGAACGGCTTTTTCAACCATATGCCTTTGCATCGTTTCCATACCATACAAACCTGCCCGCGAAATCTCTGGTTGCAAGGCACAAGGCGATTGTATAAAGTGAAAGATTCCACCCATAATACGGAATTTATATCCTATTTTATGGATGTTTTCTGTTCAGCAACCATATAAATTTCTCCTTGTGTGGCGATCACTCTCCTTTAGATTACACCAGTCAACGATGCCAGCATAAAGGCTCTATTCCACCTCAAGCAGCTCACGTTGAATCCATCCAGAGCCAGAGGCATGGCTTTATCGTATCTTTATTTATTCCGGCATGTATCTCTATCGAAACGTTATCTTAGCGACATGTTACCATGTTCTTTCATATGAAGAGATTACAACAATGGGCTGTTAGCGAGCGTCAAGTAACACATTGTGTTCAGAAATTACAACATCTTAGATCATGCTTATGCTCAAGTCGTATGTGTATACTACACCATTATATTGAGTTCGGCCAGTTCCTAGTGTATCTTGTCTGTGCCAAAAGTCTTTCCAAGACATCAGATTCCAAAACATATTGAAGAAGACATCTTTTCAACAGTCCAGATTCGATTTCTGCATGTGCCGTGTAAAATGAAGGCATTCAAACGATATTTTCAGGAAGTAAGATCGTGGACAAGTGCCCAGGCGAGACGGAGACCTCCGAAATTGTCCGATACGACGCAGTCAGAATCACTATGAATAAGTCATGAAACGTCGACCGCGTGCTGATCTGCTCCGAAGAGGCGCTAAAGGTCAATAAATGAATGGTGACTCTTAATCTGTATTTGAACTTCTTGAACAATAAAATTTCAAAACTGTTCAAAAGGACGATGCGACGCAACGTCGCGTAGGTCCAAAGCGAACTAACCTTGTGGTCAAAAGGTCACCACCATGCCAATATTGCTTTGTCCATTTCAAAAGATCCCGAATGGTTTAACAATGGTTGAAGAAAAGGCTTTCTTAATTTTTGTTTTTTTTCTATTATTCATATCGAATCTTCGCCGATACGAGGGGGTTCTTACATTTTGCGATACAATCAACATTCACAGTCAATTGAATCGTGATCTTTCCATCATCATCGATATCTGGCAAATATATAACTCAATAAATAATTCTTCTTCTTTCGTTTCCGATGAAGATTAAACAACAAAATATGGCAGAAAAAAAAACTGGACGACCCAACGGAATGATGACTATGACTATTGATCGTCCTCGCGCAATTCATAAAATCAAATATATTAAATAGCAGCAAATCGAAGAATAATAGCAATAAAATTTGAAACAACCGTTTCATTGCAATAAATATTTTTCAAATCTGCAATCAATACACTTGTGTACATACATACGTATAAAGCTACACTCTAGACTAGGCTGAACGTTATGCTATGGTGATGTACTATACTATACCTGTAGATAATACGAATCAAAGTTGACGGAGCTATTGAATCTTTTATCTTGAATGAGTCAATAGAAGAGTGAAAAAATAGAATTCAACTCGATCGCCACAGTGTGCTGAATCCGAAGAAATGACGTGATGCGGTCTTGCTGTCTTGCATGCTGACCATCTAGTCTGTTTCATATCTTGACCATCGGATCAGCTCCTTTACAATGTCTTTCAAATTGATGTATTTATGTCTGGATTTTCATCATTTAATTAGACATTTTGAAAATCCAAGATTTTGATGTAATTATGAGGAAATGAAATGGTTAGGCAGATATATACTATTTACACAAAAATGGTGAAGTTGGATTAAATTATTACAATAGACGACGTGAAATATTTATGGACGTAGGACGTATTCAAATCGATTTGAATCGAATTCATATTCACTATAGCGTTATAATTGTTGCTCATTCTCCTGTTTCTATTCAAATACGGTAATTTCTATATATTGAACACACAAAGCAAATAAAACTATGACAAATTCATTAGCTTATGCCTAATAAGAGAAAAGTTTAAATATCGTTATAGATAAAGATATCATGTTGCACTATAGCGCAAATCAACGTACATTTGACTAATGAAAATTATCATTACTCTTGATGATCAAAAAACCTTAACCGACTCAAAAAATAGAACTCGTCAAGAGCAAAAAAAAACCTTTGCCATTTGATTGAGCCCAACTTCAATCACCTTAATCACATTCAGCAATTAATTCGACTACGTCATTAGATGTGATCAAATCAAGCTACAAATGAACTCAGACATTCTAATCGACATTATGAGTGCAAAAATTAAATGATAAACCATTTCTGCTTGCTACATTTTAATTAAAATCGACTAATAAGCTTTTCCTAATCTGCTGCACGTAGTAATGATTAGATCTTAAAACCGTCTAGAGAAGTTTATGATATCAACTGATCACGAATCGATCCACATAAGTTTTATGAAATTGCATAAAGTACTGATAGGCCAGTCAATTACCGATTTTAGGTCGCAAAAAATTGCTCGGGTCTGGTTTTTTGGGATATTGTTAGGATAGATACCAGAAGTGTACCACTAAGTTTGCAACTTCGAAAAGACTGTGCTAATCCCGTGACCCTCAAAAAACCTCAAAATTTTCGGACTTTTCTCATATTTTTGTTTGTAATTTCTAATAGGTGCTTCCTACAAGTAAGTCGTCCACTGCACTTTTAAAGCTAAGAAAATCTTCTTTAATTTGAGTGTAACTCCAGCTTTGTAGGTGCAAAGGATCCCAAGATACGGAATTCATAACAATATCCCAAAAAACTAGAGCCGAGCAATTTTTTGCGACCTAACGCCTTATTTTTCGGTTTATTGACTGGCCTATGAGGCGTGCTCGAGAGATTTTAAATGTTGCACTGGATTTTTAGACTGCATATCGATTATGCTCTGTCTGTGTTAAAGGCTTCTCAGGGCAAGCGGATCACAAATGATTCCATACATATATTTTGGACAATTATTACGAGCAGGGCAGGATTTATCATATGGGCAACTGCCCGGTGTGGAAAATGAGGGGCGGCTTATTCTCCAAACTGGTACAAATGATAATCTGTAACAAATTTTCAAATTTAATGAATTAAAGATTTTTTTTATAATTGCTTTAAACCAGAAGGGACAACATTTTGGTTTTGGTTTGGTTATACCCATCATAATTCTTGCATCAAAAATCAGCTCAAAACAAGAAAATATCACTCGTACAAAATAATTTTTTTAGCTGGTATCTCTATCTCTCTCTCTCGATTACCGTAACTCCTAGTGGAGCATGGTGCTTTGATGACTACCGTGTGTAGTCTTCAACGTTACAAAGACAATTGAATTCGGAGTGTGATACGGTTGTCAGCCATACCACTTCCTAGTCGCATTGTTAGTTTCTTATTCTACGAAAGAATATTTCTTATCATATTCTTCTGAATAATAAACTTGCAACGAGACGTGCCGAGTTTGGGAACTCGTTTCTCTATGAGTGTCTATTTCACAGAGTGGCGACCGAACGATCACGGCCACAGAGCTGGTATCTAAATCAACATTAATTGTTATGCATTGTATGTTTCCAATATAAGAAATAAATTTGAATTCGAATTTAATTTTATGAGAGAGCTACGGGCGTGTCTTTTATCAAAATTTCAATGGTGTCCTGGATCGTATCAATATGTATTTTTAAACAGCAAGTTTTCTTCAATTTGAAATGGGAGTATTTGTATCAAATTGTAGGTGATCAAAGGCTTAGTTTGTGAATTTTTAAGAGTTATCAGTTATGGCGCGAATTTAAATCATTAAACAAAATATTTTTAAAATATTATCCATTTAATCGACGCAAGGGCCCAAGGCCAGAGGCAGAACGAAAAATATGGGAAGGAAAAGGGACAAATGAAAAGGCAAAAAGAAACGCATTAGTCATGGCGATGGCATGATTCAAGGTAGAACTACCTGTAGAAATAGGCTGAAACATTACCGTCAATACGATTGATATGCCTACACCATGGACCGGTATAAGTATAGTTATTTATAGCTTCTGCAATTTAAATTTTATAGCTGTTGCAATTTAAATGGGTGACCTCACGTTGGCAGCAAGAGTTATTTAAAGCTTTTGAGGCCAACATGACGTTCCTGTCATATTCCTGAATTAATTTTGAAGAATCGGTCACGAAATGCAAAATAGTTAGTGTTCATACACATTTTGGCCGCTTCCATGTAAACATTAATTTCGACTTCACATACATTATGCGTTAGCAGATGACTATCTAATGCCTGTAGTGCTTGTTGAACTGGAATAGATGGAAACAGGGCTTGAACATCAAAAGACACTAATATTTCGTCATCATTCATGATGGTGTCTTTTATAAGCTTTGCGAATTGAATAGAATTTTTGACGAAACAACTTTGAAATGGTGGAAACTTTTTCATTTCTTGTACTTAACCACTTAGCAATTTTAGTACACGGCACTACCACAAGAGAAACAGTTTGTCTCATTTTGTCTCCTGGTTTGTGGATTTTTGGTAAACAGTACAACTTAGGTTCTTCAAGGTTGGAAACTAGCAGTTGCCATTTCAGTCGATCGCCAAAGGTGTCCGAAATATTTTTTCTCACACTGTTTGCAGCTGTTATCATTTTATTAAAACGGAACTTTGTTTTTTTCCTATAGCCTCTCTCTTTAATTAGTTTTCCACACTCTTTTGTCATACTCTTGTATGTCCATTATAACAACTTTGTTGCCTTTGTCCGCTTTCATCACCAGGGCCGGCCCTAGGGGTGGGCGAACTGGGCGGTCGCCCAGGACCACCACACTTAAGGGGCCACCACTCTCAAGAAACCTTTACTTTCAAGGGCCACCACTCGGAAAAAGGATCACTCAAAAGGGGCCTCCACGCGAAAGATATGTACTCGAACTAAAGTAGTTCTAAAGTTAGTTCTAGATTTAATATAAAGTGAAATAGCGATGATGTAATTTTACTGAAAAAAATCTGTTATAACATGCATAGGGATAAGGCATCCATCTTTCAAAAGAGAGAGAGCTCTCTCTTTTGAAACATATTGCAATGTCTGCTCTCCAACGTCACCATTGATGTATTTGATGTTTGTTAAAAATTCCAGTGACGGTAGCATGGTTTGAAAGAAGTTATCGAAAAAATTTACCAATATCCAAGCTCGATAAGGTGCAGGATAAGCCTGAGATTATACCATGAAAAGCCGGTAGTGATGACACAAGAGGCCACTACTTCACGGATTGGTATAATAAGGGAAGAAAGAGGAAAAATAAACCTAGATCAAAATTTTCGAATTACGATATTCGGATCCTTAAATTTTTGCTCTCTTAGACCACGTCGAAAGCTGAGCATTGCTGCCATACAAAAATCTTAAAATCGAGATTAGTGACTGGAAATCTCATACTGTTTCTTTACAAGACGTGACACCTTTAGGTTACAAGAAGTTTGAATTGGTGTTTATCATGAATAACTTAACCACACGCCCGTTACCGACGTCAGACCCATAAATGAGGATTGGAGTTTTCTGCATTGAAAACAGGCGAATGTATTATTTATAGGAACACGATGCACTGCGTGTACAAAATTATTAACGCAGTGCTTCCCAAACAGGGTTCATAGAACACTAGAGTTCCGCTACAACTTCTCAAATATAGGAAATGAGTAATGTAGAAATTACTTTTGATTGAAAAATTCAAGGAATGAATAGAAAAACTCCACAAAATGTTGTACATAGTATTAAAATTCTAAGGTTTAGGGTGCCAACTAAGCACTCCGGTGAATGCCATTAATTAACAATTACGCAAAGTTATGAAACTCCCAAAACCGTCAGATGGATGGTGGATGGATTTGACGCGTCACCATCAGCAGAAACTTTTCAATTCAGAACACACGCATTTGCCTTTGATGACCCACATTGACAGCAGCAGCAGAAGCAGACAAAATGGCGTGTGTTCTAAATTGAAATGTTTCTGCTGATGCCGATGCTGACGGGTCGAATCTATTTCGAGCTTGGTATTTTGAATATTTTGCAAATGAAAAGTTACACAGCTAACAAAAATTTGCAAAATGTCAGTTTTGTTTCCAATTGGAAGAAATGGTAATTAAATAAAAAATTTGCGATTTTTTAATGAATGCTAGAAATATGATCATGAGAGAAGATTGGAATTTGAGGAGATTAAAAAACAGCTAACTGCCAGTGACAGCAGCTCCCAATATTGTTGTAAAACGTTAAAGAGTTTTGATTAAGCCCTCGTCAGTCGCAGATCTAACGTAAGGGGAAACATTCAGCCAATCAAGATCAGATGCGTTTTGTTTGTGTATTAGTAAGGAAGTAGGGGGTAGGGGCCACCATTATCCATTTGGCCCAGGGCCACCAGAGTGCTAAAGCCGGCCCTGTTCAGCACGTATACATTTTTATTTCAGAGAGCTTTCATGATTTTCGCTTCAGTCGAAGGGACTACTCTGTAGACCAGTCATATTAGCATTTCAAATAGAAAAAAATGGAGTAATGTTAAGTTTTGTTGTTTTTGAATTAGTGGGCTCCCAAGAATCTAAAACTCATTTTGCTGAAAAAAAAAGAAAGGTCCCAAAAAGGACAAAAAACGATACTCTTTAATCTTTGACCGGAGGTCGGCATGCGAGGTATCACATCAAAGGGGACGCCGAGTACATTACGTATCCATAGTTTGTTTCCTGTTTCAAGGACCCTAAACGGAATAAATCGAGCTTGTTTGCCGTGTATTTTTTCAAAGCCATAAACACGAGAATAATTCAAGTTGTCACTACTTTCACATCTATAATAGCTGAAAATTCTACGATTAAATAAAAATAAAATAAAAAAAAGTTGCTCGGAAAGCCCTGAAAAAGGACATAAAAGAATACTAATTACACACCTTGATCGAACGTGTGCATTCGGGGTGTCATATGAAACAAGACGTCGAGTACATTCCATATCTGCGTTTGTTACTTGTTTCAAGGCCCCTCAAAGGAGAAAATTGGGCTCAAATTAAAAATGTTCGTGTTTCGCGTATCAGTATCTTTCCAAAGCCGTAATTTTCCATTTACGTCCGAATTATTCCAACGGATATGCAATGCAGTCGATGTCCTTTTTTATATAACACCCCACATGCCCACGTTTGTAATTAGTGTCCTTTTATCCCCTTTTTCAGAGCTTTCCGATCAAGGTTTTTTTACCAAATTTTATCGAAGAATCCTCTGCTATTATAGATTCTGAAAAGTGAGAAAAGTAGTGACAACATGAATTATGCTCGAAGCTATGGCCGTGGAAAGATTAACGGAAAACACGATAATTTTCCATTTAACCCTAGTCCTACCGACAAAAGTTTATTCTTATTTCTACCGAGATGGGTACACCTGTACCCAACTTCGATCTACCGCTAGATTCAATATATTGAATGAATGCACACATGTTTTTGCAACATTTTTGACTTTTTAGGCAAAGTATCCGCTGATATGTAATAATTTCAAGGTGAAAATATGTCAGTTAGTGGAAAAAAAGTGGAAGTGCAAAGTATTAAAACGGTGAATGTGAGTGCATCAACATCTGCATTAGAACCAGGCTTTTAATTTTTTTAATATTTTTATTTAATATATTACAAAGTAGATCGCCGCCGAACTCCCGCAGTAATTCATTACCATCATGGAACGGAAAAGGGGGAATCCCCATTGAATAGTACACATGTCGTCATTTTGCTTATTGCCGCCATTTGTATGTTTTTATTTATTTATTTTCGTACAGATTGACACAAAATCAATTACATATACATATTGTCAAACGACAGCAACGATGGCGAAGAACCTTTCGTTCCAACTTATGATAACGAATGGATGCCAGATAAGTATATTGCGTCTGATGCTGAGCAATAATATTTCGAAATAGAAACAAGCGATATTTCTGAAAATGATTGCGAAGAAGACGAGGATATACGAAGTCTCCCTGTGTCTTCAGTATTTAATCTTCAAAGCATCGAACCTTCATGGCTCTTGCCAGGGAGGGATTCTTTTTGGCAACTCTTGGCCGTTTCTTGTTGTAAACGTATGTGGTCCGACCCGAATAGGCTTGTAACTACAGTGTGGGAGTGGGGCTGCCATTGGGAATGGTTGTCAGTAGGACCATACGTCAAAGACTTATTCGACAAAATGCACATGAAGAAGAAGAAACAACGTCCTAAGGGCACTGGTCGGGAGCTCCTGGGGCAAGGACAAGGAAAATATATTGGTCACCTTCAAGGCGATAGGTAGAGCTGTCACCTTATGTCGTCCCAGGATCATCTTTATCAAGAAACCAGCATGTTACCAGGGCGTGATCACAATCACCATCTTCCTTTACAATATCTGGTCGGTTACTAACGAGAGGATCACCCAAACCATCGTCTCATGGACAATACTCCCCCTCCATGACATTTCACGAGTGGAATCAGAGATCTGAAGAGAGACGTCCAGAGATACAAACGGGTATTTAAATTTAAAGTGAAAAAGGTACACCTGTACCCCTGTTGGTAGGAGGGTTAAGCTCGATTTATTCCGTTGAGGGTCCTTGAAACAGGAAACAAACACCGGATAATGTAATGCCGAGTGTCCCCTTTGATATTATACCCCGCATGCCGACCTCCGGTCAAGTATTAAAGAGTATTCTTTTTTGTCCTTTTTGGGACCTTTCCGATCAAATTTTTTTTTTTCTTTGCAAAATGAGTTTTAGATTTCAGAGTCACTTTATATTACGAAAAAATGATAATAATCAAGAAAAAGAAGAATTTTGCCAGACGGGTAAGCACAGTGACTTTTGACAGCTCGAGTGAGGTTAGTTGTTAGTCCTAGAAGCCAACTTATTTAAAAACAACAAAAAATAAGCTTAACTCTATTTTTTTCTATTTGGAGGCCTGATTTGGGATATTTTGACTGGACTTCTGTTGTTGTTTTTATCATTTCAATGTTTGCAGCTACATCTAATACTGGCGTTGTTGCTGGGCGTATTCCATAATTTATTGAGAATATTTAGTTCGTCCGATGAGAAAACACAACTTATTGAAGACTTGATCTTCAGCCATAAGTGGCGTAGTAAACTTACTATCTGTGGTGTGGGATTTGTTTAACCCTTGTGTTGCCACCCAAAAAAACTTACACTATCTGCCACCCGTACCTGGGTACCCCCTATGAAACTCTTGTTAAAAGTCAATTGTAGCTGAAAATAATTGTTTGTATTTTTACAAGGAAAGTTAAGAATAGATTGTAGTTTTGTTTAGAGAACTTAGCGTATCCAAAACATGCACTGAATTATTGCCGTTGGCGTGAAGAAGCCAGGCATTCAGTCACTGCTGAGAGAGTTTCGATGGACGAATAAGAGAAAACGATGACGACAAAAGAAACGCTGAGGAGGAGAGTAGCAATGGAAATTTTTGTCACGGAATTTGACTATCGTCGGTATTTTGAAAAAAAAAATGCATTCCTCAAGAAATGAAACTGACGAACTGTGACCGTTATTGTCGACGCTTTTGGATTTGACGAGGAGGTACCATCTGTTCGTATGTTCCGAAGAAGAAAAAAGCGGTGATTCTTCCCATTACGATATCACCGGTACCATATACGTTACTTACTATGAAAACAATGATATGCTTGCAAAAAAAAACTAACGGGCGCAGAATTTTTGTACACCAGCTCTGGGAAGAATTAGCTATGCTAATGATAGGAGAGTGATTTTGTAACCAGCAAGTCATGCGAAATCATGGAACGAAAACCACAATCGAAAGGTACTAAGGAAGGCCAATAATAGAAGTGGTTACTAACAGCAACCATCAAAGAAACGCTAGAGGTACAAAAGTTGACGCACTTTTACGATATACTCGAAATATGTATACGATATTCTATACGAAAATCATTCCTTTTATATCGGGGTACCCGGGTACCCGGGTGGCTCATACGTGTTGTTTTTTTTAAATGCAAAATTTTTTAAGTTATAATATTTCTATAAACACGTAGAATGCAAATTTAGATACAAATTCGATCAAATCATGGAGATCCGGGAAGACTTTGGACAATCTTTCCTGGGAAAAAAATTATTTAGCAAAACGTATCAAGATGGGTACCCGGGTACCCGGGTGGCAACACAAGGGTTAATATGGTTGAGCTTTCTGTTATGAATTCCTTTCTAACTCTTTATGACATGTTAGATTTTGGTAGATGACAATCTTAAAAACTCATGCCATTCCTTGTTACGCGTCGATGTGACCGTGTTGTTGTTATAAAATGCCACCAATGCGATGTGAAGTGAATATAGATGAAGGTCCATAAAGGTTCAATGGTCATACTTTTCTTTTAGTTCGAGACTTAGCCAATTTGTTTGGGCTAATAATTTCACAACTTTTTTCCGTCACTACATTCACTACCGATGTTTTGATTTTAATGAAATTTGGAAAGACTTTCAATTGTTTGGGTTTTTGCAAAAAAAGCATAATGACCAATTTTAATATCTCCACTTTTCTTTTTAGTCGGGTCAACTCATTTCGTTTTGACAACATTATTTACCAGTCTCTTCCAGTGAGGTGAGACTACTGAAATCGATTGCCGATGAACGGAAACTCGACGAATATGTGAGCATCTTTATCAGTGGCGTAACGTTTTCCGAATTTCTTGTGTTCGAAATTGGAGTGGGGGCCCCCACGTACGACTTTTTAATCGCAGGAAATATTGACCGAACTCGCATTTACAGCAGTCCACAAATGAGCAAGAGCAACGAATATCTTCTGTTTAAGCAATATGTTCCAACATTTTATAATTTGAGACAAACATTTAAATTAAATTAAATATACTGGACAGTGGCGGATTTACACATCTACCGCTAGTAGGCGGTTGACATTTTGCCGCCCCTACCAAGCTCTACGAGAATATTGCTGAAGGGACGTTACCAGAATCAAGGGTCAAGGCGTTTAGTTTTTTTATCGTTTCCCACCCAATCAAGTTGTGCAAAAATGTGCGGAACACTATTTTTTTTTTGAGTCGAGAGTTAATACTCCAGGACGAACTTCTTTGATTGACCTTCGTTTATTCTCAAAGTTCTCCTTTACACTTTAATAGATTAGTGCTTTCCACTTCGTGGGTCCTGAGTATTCTTCTATTTTTATGTGATAGATAAATATAAAGAAAATGCGATCTAATAATTCCTTGGTTGGAGCGTCGGTTTGTAAGGTAAGACAATTTCATGATTTTTAAATGGTTTCAAAAAGCGTTAAAATTCCAATTGACAACTTGACGAAATGCAAGGACTCGTTGATATTATATTGACTAAAAGAGGCCTTTTCGCAGATGCATCTTCAATAATAAAACGTTCCTATTGTTTGAAGCTCTCACATAACGGGGACAAACACACTTCACACACTGCTCCCAAAACGTATCTCATGAAAAGGATAAATTCTATATCTGGCGTTATAATTCGTATTTGGAATTCAGTTTTGCACGGTATTAAAAGTTTACAATGTGTTTAACTGAAAAAAAAATATTTTTGCCCCAAATTTGCCGCTCCCGTAAAATCTGCCGCCCTAGGCTCCAGCCTACTCAGTCTACTGGTAAATCCGCCACTGGTAGTGGAGAACTTGTAAAGATCACTAAGCTGAAAAGAATCTGCTAAAAAACACCACCTCGAGAAGTGCGCCTACATCCCTGTTTGGAATAACTGTCATTAATCCTAGACCAGAAGTTTTTACTTTAAATCTGAGGATCAAGTCAGCTAGCTGACAGCTCTGACGACCGTGGCTAAATTAAGTCGTTAGCGAAATTCATCGATTGAAATGAAATTGATGGTAGAGTTCCTCTAAAGAAAAATTGGTCCTGTGGGAGAAACGACTGATCCGTTATCTGAACCAGAAGGGTTCAGCGGCCTGTATATATTTCTTGATTTTCTATCTACTAGCTAAGAAAAACCTTTTTACTTCTATTTCTTTAGACAAGTAGATCCAGATCAAGATGGAGCGAACTGAATCACAGTGGCTAAATTTTACGCAATAGCCTTTAAGATAGACACTCCTTTTTGTAAGTCGAATCTCTTCAATATTTTCAAGACCGAAACCCATAAAAGCTGATATCCAGACAAATCCCCACTCAATAAGCTTGTGAGACACTTTGTTCGTAATTGACTGATTGCTCTGATGATTCATTTATTGCCAAATTATGGTAATTATGAAGTTGCTGCTTTCCAGTAGCCATAGTTAAATGCTTCGGAGCTCAAGCTTCCCTTCCCCGTACACAAAATTAGTAGTTTCGGAACAAGTGGCGTAACGCACGATGTTCCATGTGCTCATTGGAACACGGGCTCCTCTCAACCCAAAGGCCGAAATCCATATTGGTTTCGAATTGCTTCAAATGCCCATTAGTCAAGAGCACACAAAAGTATAGTCAATCCGCAAGAGCATGCTCCAACTTGACGAATTTCCATGATAATTTGGCGAACTTAAAAATGATGTTGACGAATTTCCATTACAAATTGACGATTTTCCATGTCCTAGTGACGAAGTTTCATGGTAAATTGACGAATTTCACAATATTGTGAACGAATTTCCGATAAAAATTATTGAATTACCATCACATATTGAGGAATATCTTTACATATCAAGACTAATTTGAAATTTAAATCCGTCAATTTGATCTGGAAGTTCGTCAAAATGATTTTAAAATTCGTAAAGTGGACATAAAAATTCGTCAACATGTAAAATTCGCCATTGTTCATGTAAATTCGTCAACGTGATGTTGAAGTTCAACAATTTAAAATGAAAATTCGGCAATTTGATCTGGAAATTTATCCATTTGTAATTGAAATTTGTTATCACAATTTTGAAATTCTTGAAAACTTGATTTATGAATTTGTCAATTCGCCGTCAGGATGACACAGGAGCGTCTTCTTTATAAAGACAACACAAGCATTCATGGTGACAGTGGAATTTCAAATGTGTAAATCGAAAATGTGACTGCACAATGAAAGGGCCCCCGGCTTTAAGTTCGAATACAAAGATTTTTTTAAAAACCTTACGCCACTTTATAATTTTGGCCTTGGGGGCCCCTGTGGCTTGGGGCCCGTGTTCCACTGAACACATGGAACACCGTACGTTACGCCACTGATCTTTATCCATAAATAAGAATCAGCTTTGACGACTTAATAATAAATAAAAAAAAAAAACATTGTAAAATAAATTCACAAAATAAAATGAAATATCCAATGTGGTGTAAGCACGGATATAAAAGAATATATTAATTCAAAGAAATCAAATGCAAAAAAAAATTATAAATAAATAGGTTAGTTCAATTGAAAAAAAAAACTTAAATTTAAATCACGATAATTAAATCAAATAAACATGAAATGAAGAAAAAAAGATGAAATATAGATGAGAAATTAAGCATAAGTAAATAACATAATGAACAAAAATTGAACTCACTCTGACCTGATGTTGTCCGCAGAAGATTGTGGTGTACTCTTCCGGATAAAGATCACCAACAAAATCAATATTATATATAAAAAAGGAAATAAGCACCAGAAAATACAAAATTTATAAAAAATCTGTTTCATTTTATTTGGTTGATTGATATCGATTTTCCAGCACTCTACAGCGCTCCACAACGATGGACTTCCAATGAATGATGTAATATTTTTCACTCTCGAAAATCGAGAATATAAACGCACGTGCCCCAATAGATTGATTTGACGATCCTCCTCTCTGCATGTAAGTACTGTGTCTTATGGGTGCCGACGGGCTAATATCTTCACAGTTGAACAGTGGTGCTAATGAGTCTTCATTGATACCAAAGGGAATTGATTCTTTGTGCTTATTGTTATTTTGTTGTTCCTTTCCATATTTTTCAGTTCCTGATTTCAAAATAAACGTGCGATATAATTCATACACTCTTTTTAGTGGCGAATCAGAAAAAGGAAAATGTTTATGCATTATTTTAAATTAACCTTAGGGGACATCAAAACCAAAAAATAATAATCTTTTTTTTACAATGGAAAACGAGATCGATGAAAATGCTAGTGATCCGTTCCGATCCAAAACTTTCGACCACCTGTTCCGTTCGTAAGCACCCACACCAAATTTCGTGCAGCGGGAACATCATCCGGACAATCCCGTTGCCGGCCAATGTACTCAACTCCCGAAATCGAACCATCCAACTGTTTATTCAAATAATGCATTGCACTTCCCGAACAAACACCCATCTGATACTCGTACCAAAGACGAACTATGGTCCGGTTTCCGTACCAATCACAATCATATATTACACTCCCAATCAATATGATAGTTCCACTTGAAAAATGGCAGTAGCCTTTTAATAAGGTCTCAAATCCGGAATCTCGTTAGGATTTTCATACGAGAATTCTTAAAAACAGTACAAATGAGAAAAACATTAGGATAGTTCCGCAGGAAATAAAACACAAAATAACGGTATAAAAAAAGAATTTTACTTTAGAAAATGTTGCTGGTAATGATTTGAACTTCCGTTAAATGATATTAGATCAAAAAGTCTAACCGGGATAGAATTGTACAGGTTTTGAATGTAATTTAAGGTAATTTCTTCCCAAACTCCCCCAATCGCTTACAGAAGCTCGTCAGTCTTATTAAATTGTCGTCATTCATTCCTTATCCTTTTGATGACATTTAGATCTACGGAGTATGGTAGTTATTCCATAACGTTGATGAATTGGTCTTGAAACCATTTTTTTTAACAGCCTTGCTTCATGATTGGGGTAATTATCTTGTAAAAATCTTATAGCAGTGGCGTAGAAAATGTCAGTAATCTTAGGCATTACATTACGAAGAATATTTTTAAAAGCCTGGGTGCTCTGAATACACGTGATTTCAAAAGAGCGCGATAGTTCCCTTTCTATACCAAGAAATTCAACCCCAATCTGTAAACTGTATAGATTGCAAAAACGAGTATCCCGTTTTTTCTACTGACGAAAAAAATTTAATCTCATCGGTTCAGATAGACTTAGGTATTATTTCCACTATTTGAGCAAGAACGAATTAATTTTGTAGATGCAACACTCATAGTTAGAAATGTCGAAGTATGGGATTAAATATCTCGGTGGACATTAGGGGTATTCACGATACACAGGTTTATAAAAATATTTTGCGTAATGTACTTTCTAAAATTGCCGACATTTTCCAGGCAACTTCTTTAAGATTTTTACAAGATAATGTCCCTAATTATGGAGGAATTATAAGAGATTGGTTTCAAGACCAACTGATCAAGCTTATGGAAAGGCCTCCATACTTCTTAGATCTAAATATCCTCAAAAATGTTTAAGGATGGAATGGTAAGTAAGATATATACCATTAGATGACAGTTTAACAACAACGCTTCTGTAAGCGATTAGAGGAACTTGGGACGAAATTCATTTAAATTACCTTCAGAACCTACACAATTCAATCCCGGATAAAATCTTCGAGCTGATATCACTTAAAAAACAAGTTCAACTTATTACTAGCCACATTTTTCAAAATAAAACTATTTTTTAACCTTCCGGCGGGCGCAATACTAATCCTAACACGATCGGTCGCAATGCATCTGACAGTTTAAGTGCACAAAAAAGGATGAAACTAAGTTTCTGTATATTTTAGACTCTTATTTATTGTTGCATTGTCTTTTTGAAACAGTTCTACGAAATTTTAGAATGAAATTCTCGCTCACAAACTTTAATACCCTTCAGATTTTGAATTTTCTGAGAATATTCCAATTTTAATCGCTTCAATATTTAAAAATACCGGCGTACAGAGGGCTGCGCCCGCAATACGAGGGTTTTTTAGAATTTTGATGCATAGTGAATATTTGTTGTACATATATTTCATAAGCAATAGATAAGAATTGTGCACAACATTAATGAAATGCTTCCTGTAAATCTATTTTTGGATTGGTCTAAATAAACGCGTTCCAGAATGAAAGGCTAGCGCCTTTCATTCTGTTCCACCTTTAATTAGACCAATCCAAAAATAGATTTACTATTTACCCAGTCTGTATAAAAGTACTCCAAGGCAAATCTACAGGATTTTTTCGATTTCAGATTTCTGATGGCCTTTGAGCAAAAAGAAATTCAGGCAAACGTAATTTGTGGCAAACACTATTACCATTCTAGGCATTTCCACCAAATTTCATGTACAGTGTTTCATCAAGTTAAAAGATATGCATTGAAGAAATGCTTAAGAGGCTTCCCTTGTATTGTGAAAGGCCCTTATAAAATACTTACTTGGCTATATTTCCGGTTTGGATACAGTTATTCGAATGAAAATTCGTAGACATATTCCCTGTGTAATTTTCTAAAAACCCTTAGCAGAATTTTCATATTTGGAAACCTAAGAGGGGCTACACACGAAAAAATTTAAATTTTACAAATTTACTGTTATTTATTTTTCCTTAGCTAAAGTCAACAGTCTTAATATTTAACGTATATAAGGCCATACTGACCAATATTTGTGCAAAGTTTCATATCGATCCCTATAACGGTTTAGAAAAACGAAGCTCGAAAAGGAAGTTTAACTTTAAACGCCAATAACTTTTTTACCGTTACTCGAAACTGGAAAATTTTAACTAATATGAGATGTACTCGTCTAGATCTTTGATTTAAATACCCATACGTTAATCTCTGATAAAAACTAAAAAAGTCGACTTTTTTTAAACGTTCGGGACACCCTGTTATCTTTTTCCTACCAACTTCTAAGGTATTTGTGCCAAAGACTGTAACCATTCTACACATTCATACCGAATTTCATGACAATCGGTTGAGCCGTTCGCGAGTTATTTAGTGAACAGACGGACGGACGGACGGACGGACGGACGGACGGACGGACGGACGGACAAAATCGATTTTATAAGGGTTTTTTGAAAAAATTCTAAAAAACCCTAAAAACCCTCCAACAACTCGACTGGTTACACATTGTGAGCGTATTTGACTAAAAACACACTATTGAACTATTTCGTGAGCCTAAGATTCAACACCACGCTATTACGCAATGTGAAGATACTCTTCAACAATTGGAAATTTTCATAGAAAAGGAGAAAATAACACAATCGGGCGCAATACATCTGAGAGATTATTTCATGCCCTCCCGCCCCTCAGACATATGGCAGATAGAAACTGAAAACTGTTTGGGGTAGTTGATCGATAACGATTAAGCTACTGTGAGTTTCAGATCTCTCCCTTTTCAAATCGGTGATTGGCGCAACAAAACCTGGTCACTTAATCTGTCAGATGCATTGCGCCCGCCGAAGGTTAAACATACTAACGGGACTCCGGATTTGAGACCTTCTGTTTTTTGAAAAAAACAAGCAGGCTACTGAAAATATTGTCACCAAGTTTGAAGAAAATATCACTTTCCGAGATTCAGCGATTTTTCAAGTGGAACTATCCTATTGATTGGGAGTGTATATCAATATGCAAAGTACACATGATAAGGAACAGACTTGAAATCTCAATGCTGGCAATTGATATTATATTGTAATATGTCCGATAGCCCGTGTCCTGTTGTTAGTTGCCACGATTAATTATTATTAGTTTCCAAGATCACGATGTGTGCGTGTGCAAGTTTAAATGCAATGACGCTGGTTCGTGACAATAAATAAAACGAAAAACTTAGGACAGTAACCTAAAATTTTAAATGAAATTATTTGGAATCCTGCTTAATTTTTTTCACTTGAGTGTAGTCCTTTTTAGCTGATCGTGAATTATTTAGCTTAGAACAGTGGTTTCCATCCTTTTTCAGTTTTGTGTCCCTTTGTAAATTCTTCCGTGTCTGACGAATTCCGAAAAAGAAAAATTTATCAGAAAAATATTTCAAACGTCAAAAGTCATGGATGAAATTGGGATTAAATTCTCTGACTTTTTCAGCTGCAATTCATCTAGGATTTTTGGAAATTTTGGTAAATTTATTAGTTGACAAATTGAAATTTGCCAACACTAAGCTCACTGTTATAAATTATTATGGAATAAAATATGTGTGAGTCCCAATTTAATCTTAGATCATTTACCAACTTTTTCATATTTCAATCAATGTAGAAAAATAAATATTGCCTTACCATAAAAAATTCCTATGCGTACGGTATAACAACAATCAACGTCACATTTTAATTAGTGTCTCAGTAGGAGAATAAATTAACCAAAGAGCTATGCACTTACCAAGCATAAAGAGACTGCGCTGCGCACTTACTTAAACGGCAATCATTCGCGCCATAACTAATAGATTATAGTGCAATATCGCGCGTTAATTACCCAAGACAACTGCACTCTATGCGAACGCGCACGGTTTCCTTAGATCTTGGTCGGGTCTCCATATATTTGGTCCATTACACTGTGTAAAAATTAAAAATCCATCTTTTGCTAGCATACAGATACAGACGAGACAGAATGGCATGCGATTGTGGTATTGTCCTTATTCGGTGATGATTAGGCATAGTATGGAAGCTACTTATGTCTGTTGTAGTCTGCATTGCATGCATTATGGATTTTATTGAGGAAAAAATGAACACTTGCTGATAGTGAGGAGCGCAGTAATAGGTAAATGGAAAGGCACTGATGAGTCTGAGTTTTTAATTACCACCGTAAGAATGTTGTCGGAAGCATAATACTAATTAGGAGGCGGAGCGTTTGTTTTATGGACATTGAATGAGGCTTTAAGGTGTCAGATTAGATTATTTATGACTAGTTCAAGCGATAGTTAGACGTTAGTAAATGTTTTGCTAAGAGGTATATAAACTCTTCTATGATTTATGTGATGTACATAGGTATCCATGCTTTTTTTACCAGAAGTGTACCACTCGTAAAAATAATAACTGAAGCGCTGAAATAAACCTTTAAAGGTCGATCTACACTTTTCAGTCACAGTCTTTCCCGATACAAGTTGATAGATTATCAGTTAATCAAGTAACTGACAATTTGTCAACTTGTATGGGAAATGGCTGTAACTGAGGACTGAAAAGTGTGGATCGACCTTTAGTATGAAACAGTCAAACAAAGCTCGAAAATGTTTATCTCAACGATTTTAAAAAAATATGTAAATGCCATACCACTGGTTCTCTAGCATGCAATTGTGAAACGCCACCCTTACAAAATGTCTATCAACTTTCAATGAATTCATCACTAATTTATCAACCAACTGGTTGCAAAAAAGTCACACTTTACTATGCCATTTAAGAACCATCAACTCATTGGGCATCATAATTAGTGGCATTTTGATAAGTCAGCTGGAATTTATTATGCATTATCGACTACATCACATGCATATTTATAAGTTACAACCATAAGAAAAATCTTATTAATTTTTCTATCTTTTTTAATGATCTCTGGTCTAGTAGTGCATCCGACTCTATACTCTTCAATACATATTGCAAAGAAAGTTTAACTTGGAGCACGAGGAATTAAGAATCCCATCATTACGATTAAGTTATAAATGGGATGGGCAGAATGAAATGATGAAAAACGGACGAGGTAAAAAATGGTCATACATAAAATATATGGACCTATCAGATTTATTAGAGATATGGTATCTCTTTAAATCTCGATCAATCTCTGAACGCGCGTAAACTTTTGTTGTGTGCGGTGCACACAATGAACAGCGTCTGCAAATATGACTCTAATTGGACAGAAATATATATGTTGGCTGTTAAAGTTCCATTTTATGATTTATATTAGATTCGTTACTATGCAGACGTTAATAAGGTAGTCATTAAAAGATATTAAGGAAAAGATTGCCTATTAGCAATTTAAATATAGTTTTTTTTAGTTTTGCTATGGAATGTTGTGAATAAAAAGTGAGAATCTTGAGATTGATCATCCTCGTCTATATATGTAGGTATAGCGGATGTAGGATGTATTTTTTAGTAGATCTTCAACCCTGCATCAGTGAAGTTTATTATGTGTTTGATATACATATTGTTATGTATGTAACAAAATATGGATTGAAACTAGAATCTTCAACATAAATTAAGAATTCCTTTCAGTTTGAGAAGGTGGTAGGGCAGGGAATCGTTCAGCCTGACATACATATTTCACTTGTAACTTAACATGCATTTGAGCAACATTTAAGCTGTTACCCAAAATTTGAGGGGCCTTACGTCAACGCTCCTCCAACTGGTGTACCCTCCTTGGCTCGTTAATGACTGGATCATGTGAAAATTCACATATCCGTGTTTCGGCTGACAAATATGGCTAATTCTGGGAAAAGAGCATGTGTCCTTGGGCCAGTAGAGGCGTCAGCCCATCGGACCTGCCACTTTCTCATAGATTCAAGCCTTCCAATGTTTCTTTGCCCCGAGTGCATCTCCGGTGTCACGCCTTCTTGATCTTATCCACTTGAATCGGCAAAGGCATCATTCCAGTTACCACATAGGCCTCCTATTTGTTCGCGGGCCACCTATTATGTTTGGCATCATACTTGCTAGAGCCGCCTCCCAGCGAGCTCTCGCTTGCCCGTCAATCCTTTGGCATCCCCCGCCGATAGCAAACGTTGAAGCTTCACGATTTTCGATACTTCAGCTCATCGTATAGTTGATACAACTCGCGGTTGTACCGGATGCGCCATTGATCACGCTCGCGAACGGCCATGAAAATTCGCCGAAGGAGCTTTTGTTCAAACCTGTCCAGCAAATCTTTGGAGGCTTGGGTTCATGTTGCGTAGCCCTAGCATAGCACGGGTCGGATGATATAGTTTTATACACGCGGAGCTTCGTGTTCCTGTGTGCATACTTTGAATTGATGATTGGGAGGACCGAGCATTATTTATTCCTGCGGCTAAAAAATTCGGCAACCGCAATGGCCTTCCCATGGCGGACAAATTGCGTGGAGATGCAATTTGTCGACCGAGGTGGGTGCCGATGGTCTGAATTTGGGCATCGTATGGCATGCACGAAGCTAAACAAGCGCTCGCATGCTCAACGGCGTGTACTTTGTATACGGTATAGTAAGGTGGCTCCTCAGCAAGTTACAAGGAACGGCGGAGCACCTACATTAGGAAGATAGATAGCGGTACCGCGCCTCTTGCACACCACCGAAAGCTACCTTTAGCTACAACAAATTGAAGCGTGGGGAAAGCCTCGTATTTCTCCTCTCATCGTCACCAGTCTTTTCATTAGCTTTATCCCAATTTCAATTTCTCTTGTTTTTATTCGGTTTCCCTGGGTATGCGATATCTCTTTTAGTGTGGAGGACAGGGGCAACGAGCAGCACACACCCTTGCCCACTACTCCGCTCTGAACTACAGTAAGCGCATGCCGCTGCCGACTTGTTGAGGAGCCCTTTCGTTGGCCTAACCAGCACGGTTAAAGAGGCATTGCCTCCGTCCACTGGGACATCTCCTGATGTCCAGCGTCCTACAAAACACTCCATTTAGCATAGCGAGCTCGAAGGTAGCATTGTACATGATATTTCTCAAAATTGGGGCCAAGAATACATCCCTGTGGTACTCCTGTAGTGATCGTGTATTCCTTATGTCCCTCGGTAGACATAACTCAAGACGCAATGTGAGACGTTGCTCCTAATTATCGGCTAGATAGTCGGGTACATTCATCTTTTGCAGAGCGGCATGAATACACGCCCAGTTCGCAGAATTAAATGGTTTTTAACGTCTATAACCACAACAGGTACTCTTATATAGTCCATCACTATAGTAGTAACAATAGTTATTGCGTCTACCGTAGACCGCGCTCGTCTAAAATCGTATTTACGGTCGGTTAAGCGTTCCTGTTCTTCCACTACTTCTGACAACCGGTTATATTTAATTTGTTGTGTCGAGTAAATAAATAGGGCGATAAGAGAGAGATAAGAGTCCTCGCTCACCAGGAGGCTTATTTCGTTTTGGAATAAGCACAAATTTTTACCTTTTCCATCATTGCGGGAAAGTTCGTTGCCCTAGGCAAGTTCCAAAGACGTCAATGAACTTTCTGGGAATCGTCGATATTGCCACCTTAAACGCCTTATCAGTGACGCTTTCAGGTCCTGTCCTGTCGATTACCAAGCCTGAATGCTGCCTTTAAAAATTCGAACTCTGTAATTGGTGGGGCGATACCAGTAATCGGTGTACGACTTTGTCTTGCAGATTCCAATTTATGGTGATTGAACAAAGTAGAAATATATCTTTGAGCAGTGCCGTAGAATTGAGTTGAGGAGCTCTCTGTCCGATTTTCTTCTTGACCAGGCTTTACGCTGGATGTGTATCCGCCTTCTCAAAAAGCGGTTTGTTTATTTTCTAAATTTTAGAAGCCTCGAGCAAATCTTTCTACGCTTTCGTTCGTGTCAAACGTTGACAAAGGCGCCGAGTTTGGAAGCACTCGGTCCACCAGTAGTTTTCTTTCTACTTAGTGATTGAACTATATGCGAAACATGCTCGCTCACTTGCCACTCCATAGCTGTAACCAACGAACTGTTCACACATGTAAGGTCGTTTATGAACCCCGTATTTAATCTTCTAAATGTGTTAACCTTCCCCGAGTACATTAGAACGATGTCGGACAGAGAGAACGCATCTAGGAGCGTCCGTCCAGGCTTATTTCGCGGCTGTTCCATTCCCGACCACATGCATGAAGTCTCCTGCAATTATCCCGGTAGTATGAGTAGTCGCGATATGCACAAGTGTGTCGAGAAAATCCTCGAATTCTGAGTGATGCTACCGTGGTGGAGCGTAGCAGCTATACACGTGTATGCGGTTGATCTTTGCCTTTAACTGACTTCTTGTGCAACCCTTCCAATATACCTTGTTGGAACGCATAATGTCCACAAGTCGTCCAAATACTTGTCCTTATCTGCGATCCAAACCGAGCAACGCAGATAATTGCAACGTCGAGTCCCTTCTCTCTCACCGTCTGCGTCTGTGATAGCAGGTATTCTGCTGACTGGCAGTAATTCAGATTCAGCCGCAAGGATCTCATTTGGGCGAATTATTTTACTGCCTCCTGATTAACTGGGTATTTGACGCATCCAGTTTGGTGCTTATAGTTGGCCCTAACTGCCTCCTTACACAAAATGCAATCTGGCTCTTTGTCGCAGGATGCGGCTTTGTGGCGATCGTCTCCACATATATTTAACTGATTGTGCTGACTATTCCCGTCTCTCGCAAAGTGGCCACTTAAAACAAAATCAATAGGAGTATACATCAGCAATTAACTGAAAGCGTTAAAGCAGACAACAACAAAAGGAACATATATTTTCAAAGCAAAACAAACTTTTTTAGGGTTAAGTGATCACCCGCATAGATCACTTAACCCTAAAAAAAATTATACATATTTCCATATTATTACCATTTATAAATATTTCAATCAAATTTCAGTTAGTAAAAACCTAAAAACATTCCAAATACCGAAACATTCGGTGGCCCATCCTATAATAAAACGAAAGATTGAAGTCAGTAACTTGATATTGCATAGATTATTTTTTGCCACATTCATGACAATTTTTTTTGAAATTCAAGCTTATGTACATTAATTGGAAGAAACATAACGCATATCGTAATTTTATATGAAGTGTGTTGAGTCGTCTTGAATATAACGATAGATTCAATGGTTGCGTTCTGAAATTAATGAAACTCTCCTTGTACATTGTTCGATTTTGTCTTCTTCCTTGACTGTTGATCGGCATTGAGATACCAAGGAAGCAGGAAAGTGCTTTGATAATAGAAGTATCAAATTCTGTCCAATTAAATGTTTTGGTAATTGTGACTGAAACGCCTTTTAGAAAGTACTAGCCAGGGGAACATGATGTGCTTGTATGTATTTGTATTTTTAGAATTCTGTTGGCATTCTTTGGAAGCTTTTGACCGCAGTAATGCATAATCAGGCATAGAACGCTGTAAAAAAATGTTCTGCCATTCCGTTGCTCGTTAAATCGGTGCCAATCACAACTTCTGGTGTTGAATACAGTAACTGCGATTTAAATCGGCAAAATTCACTTTGATATATTGAAAATCGATGAGAATATTCAGTCGACAGTAAAAAGTATGCCCACATCATATAAACTGTCATTGAGACTCGAGTAGTTCAGTTCCAGAATAATAGAGGTTCATGTCCCATAACACTCTCTCCACTGAACACAGATCTATTCAACAAGTCGATTCATTGTATCCGACTGCAAGTTCCAACCACGAATAGACATCACATCTACCAGAAGTATTCACGGCAGAATGTTCAATTCGATGGAGATGAAGACAACATTCTTGGCGATCAAATCAACAATTTTTATAGAATATTGTATAATACAATCGGGCTACCACATTACCACAACGTGTAGAACAAGACGAATATAAAATGTGGATTTAACCATTTTTGGTATCCTTTAACAGTGATAATTGTATGACGTTTAAGATTTCCGAACAATGCCATCATATCACCACAGCGCAACGGAACGGACCAGCAGCAGTGTGAGGCAGTCTCAAAACGGATGCCTCACTATATAGCGCATGTTTGCACGATTCAACTCACAGCTTATAGCATAAGAGTCGGCGCAGCTTGTCCCAACGTACGAATGCAATTCAAGCTCAAACTTATGACGTAAATAACTCAATCAGTCACATTCAATTTTCCATTTGCCCCATGAAAATGTCCTGATCAGGTTTTTAATTGGGCAACGAGATATGTTGCACTGTTTGATAATGTCCAAGTCTTTTTTTTTCTGTGTATTTCATCGTCCGGTGCCCGGTTTGCTTCACATATCGGTTTGTGAAACCAAAACGTGCGCTTGTTCTCTGACGGGTTGACACAAAGTATAAATATGGACTCGGGAAGCTTGGGATTTATTAAGAAGTTTGCCGACATGACAACATAATACAAGCTATAAATTACTCGGTTATGAGTTATGTGAGTAACTTCACAGGAATCCATGTTTTACCAGCACCCAATACTTTCGGAAGCCTATGCGTATGACAATCAATCCATTTATACATTCTTGTGTTTGGGAATCTGTCGAATTGAAGAAAATGAGAGAAAAATGTTTAGTCAACTTTTATGTCCACTTAGTAGTATCGTAGGTAGGAGGAATGTGAAGTTGGTGCAGTTGTTGAAATGAAAAATGCAAGGAATTTAACGATGGACGGTTTTGTCAAAGGATACGGCAGTTATAAAAACTATTGAGACACATACGGGTATAGTCATCACATCAGGTATCTTACCAAATTACATTTTAGTGTCATAGAAGTATCCCAGCAACATTATCGGTAAGGGTTGAACAATTTTATTTTTTTTACATGTGTGCATATCACATCAGGCTTGGCTGCTTCGTATGAATATCTACAGCAATATATTCAAGGATTCTGCATACAAACTTCTGTTTAATGAAAATAAATAATATAACCGCTTTGTGTCGCCCTGGGTAATTTTCGCTAGAAAAGATCACAAGCGACACCTCCTCTTTGCTGTTCGAACGATCTATAAAAGATTTATGGCAACAGCAAAACCAGCAACAAAACAAATAGCCTATCTAACTAAGTATCTATGAATCTCAGCGTCGCGTCGCAGTATGCACTGCGATAATAATTGACCATTTATTGCAACAATCGTTACCACACGTTATGCCACACATTGGTCACATTTTGATGTCAGGCTCAAATGCTTTTGTTTGTGTCGATCGAGGCCTCTGTGGCCCGCCAACAATACCAACATCGAATAAACTAATCTTTTATGCGTGCACCATCTATTATTATTAAATATTACGGATTCAGAATTGCTTCAAGGAAATTCCCATACAACATACATACCTAATAGTTGGAGAGCACGAGTGCGCGCGCAAAAGATCCAGATGTAGAAATTCAATTCTTTTGGGGCTATAATTTAACGACATTTTCAAGATTTATGCAGAGCTTATACGGTCCACAGTCCAATGGGGAGCTGTCTAAAAATTTACTTTGAATCGGTTATTAATGTCTTTTTATGGTATTTAGTATTCGCCATTATGGTTTCCGTATTCGCACAAACCAGCTACTGTCCTTTTAAAGCGGGCCGCTGACGTGACTTTTGAAGGCAATTACGTAAATATTGGGAATAAATCATTGGCGATTTGTAAATCGTATGTAGAACAGAGGGTTTGTACTAAAGAATGGGCGGACTGAATTGAATGTTGTGTTGCGGGAATTTGATTTTTAAACTGTAATACTCACTGGCAACGCTGGTATGGCTTCTCAATCGTGGATCGCCGCAAAGCCCGCGACGGATGCGAGCGAGCGCGGAGCGGAGACGATTCACAGCGCTGAGAAACTGGCGCTCCTAAAGGGCGTTAGTGCCCGAAATATAGGCACTGATTGTGATAGGGCTGATGGTGATGCGATTATGATGGTCAACTCGAAGCCCCCTAGAGATGGCCTCAGTGTTATAGTGGCGTATCTTTGTCCAATAGGGATGCATACCCCTCACAATCCTTCAGGTCATGGGGAGTATTCGAAAATCGGAGAAGGTCGTCGCCAGCCAGCTGGCGGAGAAGGATACGCTCCGCGGTGAGCTGGATGCTACGAAGGCACTAGTGAACCAGCTAACCAAATCGCTTCAGGGATCGGGTCATGACCAACAAGGGCGCCCATCTCCTGAGCAGGGTGCAGGTGGGCGCCTTTTTTTGCGCTTAGGCGGAGAGCCACCTGCCCCGTAGGCTGCCAGTACAAAATCCGGCAGGAACCTGGTAGATGGTGGTCAGAATAATAAAAATAAGGTTGGCCCCACTTGGGCGTGAAGGTCCATCGGGTCAACCCCTTAAAAATGGAAATATGGCTATCTGAGTGCCCTTAAACTTGGAGAGGCAAAAGCACATGGAAAATACAAAGTTAAAGAAAAGCTTTCTCGAGGTTACTGTACAGGACAAGCTGGGCCCTAAAGTCATTGTCTCAAATGTCGCCTGTCAAGTTATGTCAAGTTATCACTACCACCCCAGTACCATCGAAACGAAGACTCCCCTTAGGCAAAATGTATCCAATTAATTGTCGCAGCGGCTTAGAAAATATTTCAACTATCAAAAAAAACGTCACGCCCCTTCCCCCCTTAAAAACTACCCTTACGTGTATTTGAGCCTCATATCAGCAAACAAAATATCAAAAAGAGTGGAGGGGCACAGCAAATTTTTTTAAAGTGGAAGGAAAAATTCCTTTCAGTCCCTGCGACAATCAATCAGATATTTTTTGTTTTGTTTCTTGAAAGCGTCGCTAATGGAGTGGCAGTGTTAACCTGACACGGACGGGTCGTTTTTAAGGGAAGGAGGTGCGCCCCAAATTTTTTGAAAGTGGAAATATCCTTCTAATTGCCTGCGACAATTAATTGGATACATTTGGTTCAAGGCAGTCTCGTAAAATTTGCTACCGCCGGCCGTCAGTCTTGTCTTTGACCACATGGTTGGTCAATGATTGAAGTTCGTATTACCTTTGATGACGCTGAGGTTCGCTCGAGTGATGGCGGTGGTGTTTTGTGGGACTTAAATCCTTTGCTTAGGCGTTGGTTTCAAGCTGGGTGTAATTGGAGTCTATGAGGCTCAAATAGGCAACGTTTTGTTAGTGCATCTTCCAACGATCCTTGCGGTAACGGCTACAAGGTCTGCCGGGGAAAGAAGGTGGCAGCGAAATTTCTAACCTCAATGTTAATGGTAGACGTACGCGGTCCTGGAAGGAATCCTTGAGAACACTCTTTGACAGCTTATTTCCTGCTGCTCCACCTAGCAATGCCCTCCTTCTTCTTCTTGTAGCGGTGCAGAAAGGTGTGTAACCTCTGTGCAATGCCCTCCTGGACCAGGCTCCTGAACAGGAAGAAATTTCTGCTCTTGAGGCTGAGAAGATAGGTGCTTGCAGTGGCTTAGTTAAGAAGCAAGATATGCCGCCCGGGGTGGATGGGATGACAGGCAGAATGTGCAAACACATCTCGCATGCCGTTCCAGAATACCAGGAGTTTTTCTTCGCGGATTGCTTCCAAACTCTGCTTTTTCCGAAGATTTGAAAGTCTGCTCGCATGGCGGTATCGCTGAACGACCCTGACAATGACAAGTCTGATCCTCATTCATATCGAGGCATTGAGTCTTCTTCCAGTGCTTGTTAAAGTATTGGAAGGGATTTTCGTAGGCAGAATGGAGGAAAGGCTTGTCAGTAAGATATCCGACAATCAGTATGGGTCTCGTGCTGGCACTGATGATGCGTTACTTTTCATCAGGAGGTCAGTGGCTCGCAGTTCGTGTGGCTATCCGCAGGGCTCCATCCTAGACCTATTTGTTTGGAATCCCGTCATGGATAATCTTCACCTGAAGCCACTCGATCGGCTGGGCAAGTGCTTTGCTTCTGCCGTTGATTTGTACTCATCCTTGTCTTTACCGGTGGTGGTAGGGGTAGCTTTGTAAAACATGGCCCCAAGTGTGTAGCGGCATTTTATATACGAAAAGCGCTTTCATTTTCCCCTAGTGCTTTGTTATTCCCCAAGGAAGATATATTTGCTTATTTTAGGACTTGCACTGCTTCTTAACATTTTGGAAGGTGTCGTATACGAACGAGAAATTTTCTCACAAGGCCTCCAATTTATATTTCAAGAGGTATTCATGAATGGTATAAAAATAATTTTGCATGTCATGATCGATTAATTCAAGGATAAGAGAGAGTATGACATTTTTGAAACATTTTTGATTCGTATTTTCAAAATTTTGTACAATATTAAAAAAAAACTTTGAAAATTTCCGACCACTGTACAACAGGATACAACTTACACACTAGGGGCATGCGGGTGCTTCTTATTGCGCATCCTCAGCTGGCCTGCCATACGATGGACAACTGGCACCCACATCAGTGGGCAATTTGCATCTCCACGCAATTTGTCTGTCACGGGTAGACTGTGCCGAAGATAACTATAAAGTCACCGTCGTTTGTAGTGAAACATTGAAACGGAGTAAAACAACCACACTCTGTTCTTGTCACCACCAGCGTAAAGCCAAACGGGTCTGGAGCTCTCCGACACGGGCCACGATGACATTGGGTATGTTAACGCATTAAATTAAAATTCCACACCGGACACTCCGATGATGACATTGGGTCTGTTAGCCCAACCCTTTAATCTAATAGTTTCTAATCCGGACAATCCAAATGCAAAAATATAACAACAAGCAACACTCAAAACAGCACGTGGAAGACTTATTTTCCTTTTGTTTCTTTCTGGCAGCGTCTCCTTGACGGCTCCCTTTATCCGGTCCATTTTCCTTCCTCGGCTTCCGCCAAAACTTCGCAATTCGGTCTTAGTTTTTTTCTTCAGAACCCACACCATAAAAACAATACGTGCGTCAAATATATCACTCGATAGCCGACTTTAAAAAAATGTCCAACCTCCTGTCCACGCGTGAATCTCCCGCCAAAACCCAACTGTTCCCCGACTTAACAGCCCATTGATGCCGTCACCACTCCCACTAAGGCCGCGTAAGGTTAATATAGGGTGTTTTTAGACGTATGGTTTTCAAGAAGAAATAAATCGCATATAATTTAATGTATGGCCAGAACTTAGCTTTATTATAAGGACCAGGGTTTGCCATTATGTTTTAAAAATGATTTCGGGCAAGTGGCTGCCGCGGCTAGCTCGAATAAATTCCAGCCGAGATGCCCAATTTTCGGCCACTTTTTGCAGCAATTGGGGCCGTATGTCAGCAATAAGGCGCCGAATGTTCTCTTCGAAGACGTTAATCGTCTCGGGCTTATCTGCGTAGACTAGCGACTTTTCATAATCTCATAAAAAATAGTCCAGCTGTGTGTTGGAGGCCACGCCACAGAACCAATGATTCCCTCTGCCCATAGAGCACACCAAACAGTGACTTTTTGAGGAAGTAACGGCGTCTCAACAATGGCTTGTGGATTATCATCACTCCAAATGCAACAATTTTGTTAATTAACGTACCCATTCAATCAAAATTGAGCTTTATCGCTGAATAATTTTTTTATAAAAATCGGGATCGGTGGCCATCTCGTTTTGGGCACGATTTGCAACCAATGTTCCGGAGTAAGTCTATTCATTATGAAACGGGAAACCAAACTGAGCATATCAAGAGACAGCTGTCAAAAACACCGACTCCGGAAAAAGTATTGTCAGATTGAAAACCACACGTCAAAAAAACACCCTATACATACAACAGATTTTCTAATTTTAAGTGTAAAGCACAGTGGGTGAAGTTCAGTGGCCCCCGCGCAGTATTGCTTGTTGGTGAGCGGTATGGTGCATGGGGGTGAAGAGGAGAGGTATAGGATGGATATTTGGCGAATCGACGGTTCTCTTCACATTTCGAGCTCGATGAGACAGGGACGGGGACATGCTGTCAATTGCTTTACTCCTTACCCGCAATGTTTCGGATCTGCAGAAGACTAATTTCCCATTGCTCTCAATTCACATTATGTGTATGATATATATATATAAAATCACCGTTGAATTGAATTTTAAATATCCAAACATTCGCCAGCGACACATCTACCCGCAAAAGAATGCGGAAATAATTTCGAAATCATTTGTATCGAATGTGGAGTAACACCGTGCGCGTATACAAAATATCAGGTCCTCGCTTGTTGTTGGCAGTCAACCAGCAAAAAAAAAAGCGCCCGATCATGATTTCCATGTCAAACAAAATCGCAATGTTGTAAAATTGCGATTGTCGTCCTCCATTCGGTTCATTGAAAAACCGTCACATTTATTTTCAGCAACTCGGAAACAAATCAACAAGAAGTTCTTTACTTTCGATTTGAAACAAATGAGACATCTTTTTAAACAAAAAACCTCCAACAAGACATATTGCATGAATTGTTCCATTTACATACCTCTACATTCAAATAGTAAAGACAAGACTGTATGCACTCCTCGATCTAGTCTAGTCCTTATAGTCACCGAGTAAGCTGTATAGTAACAGTCCTAGTGGAAGAGTGCACGTTATATGAAATCTGATGCTATGCATCGAATATACAACGCGGATTCGTATAGTATAGTCTCTCGAATTGAACACGTTTCATAAATCTTTCGATTGCAATTTTGCATAAAAAAGGGCATAAAATGTGAAATAGAATCGCGCGCGCGCGCGCTCACATACTTCGGAAAAAAAGTGGAGAAAAACCATAGTACACAAAGAGTGGAACCAATCTTCCTGCTCGACAAACATAATTCTATCGAAGATCACTTGATCCTAGCATGTGTGGTCTATTGGATGGCAATGAGAAAATTATGTGACTGCACGAAATATTTATATCTTTTTATGGGGCACACGGGGCAATTGGACACGCTAAAATATGCTCAACAGAAATACGAAGAAGACGAATCATATATGCTGTATATGAGTGCACCACAATCGTTTGGGGCCATATATATGTAACACACGTTCATCGTTAAAATGTTAAAAATTGTCCACATTCGAATTTAAGACTAAAAATATCATCAATTTATCCATTCTACTGCGACTCAACATTTAACTCCTAGCCTCGTTCGCGGGATTTATGTGCATGTCCTCAGATCAGGTTACTTGCTTGACTCTTTCGTATTTTGCGTTGGGCTGAAGATCGATGTGATTCTATCGGTTTCACAGATCTGTACACAATCCAGTCGTCGATGTCCGTTTGATCGGTGCAAAATGAAATTGAAATAATTTTACATAGTCCACTTTTCGCCACGAGATCCTAATGAAAATCATTATAAATTATGATAAGCATCAAAGAGTCAATTTATACGATAAATGGAAATATGCAATAAGTCTTTTGGGACGAAGTATTTTGCAATTCTGAGGTGGAGAACATGTACTCGCGTGGTCACTTGGGACAGTCAACGATGTGTTTTTGAACGTTTGTATGAGAGTACAGACTAGTCAGCAACATTGTTGAGTAAGTTGACTCATGGTATGTCATAGAATTTATTATGCCTTGGGACAATAATTATTATTATTGTTGGAATGAAATGGAAATTAATTAAACAATTATTTTCAAAGGAATTGTGCTTAATGCAGAGACTATGTGACTCATTGATTTCTAAAAATTTAATTAAACTTCTAAAAAGAGCAAGCGATTGTCTGAAGCACTCCAATTTCTTGGATACTATTAACGAAACAATTCCGCTAAAAAACACCTTACCACCTATTGTACTATTGTCGAGTGAAATGAATCTGCATTTTACTAGCCATTGTTCCTAGGTATCAACCTATCCATTTTTCTTGTACATACAACATTTATGGATACTATTAGCTACGCTTACCGCTATGCTATCCACAGTACTCCAACCTCCTACGTACTCCGAAAACTGCTTCTAGCAAACACTTCAACTGTATACACACGTTGCATATTTTCAGGTCACAAACTAAGTGGAGTAATTCCGTTGAAAATGGGTCGTAAAATGCGTCAGTTAATGGTCGTATTGACAACTAATCGCTATAAACATGTTTCGTTCTCCCCGGGATTTAAGCATACACAAAGTGCGTCAATATTATATCAGATATATTATTGACAGACGTCTTGGGTGCCCAAAGAATCTTACCTTACACCAGGCTTGCATTATAAGAAGTAGTTGGTCGGATTTGATGTTTGCCCTCTGACTCTGTGCTATAGTTTTTGTCTGCTCTTGATTATAGTCTTTCACAAACTCGCCCAGTATCAAAATGTATCTACATACTAAACATCTTTTACATTCGGACACCCCATCGTGCATGGGACACAAGTTAATGCACAATTAGTTAGTTGACGTGTTGTCAAACGGTTTTGTTCATTTCGATTGGTAACAGCATGTTTAATTGAAACTTGCTCGCTGGAGGGCAGTTAAACTTATACTGGACGACTGAAATCTGTGCAATGTTTCCAGGTATCTCAAAGCAAATTTAGTTCTTGGAGAGGTAGGAGGCAGACAACAGACATTGCCATTGAGGCTGAACAGAAGCCGAAGGGAAGCAATTAATTTCTGTTTGTCATTAGAATTTAATGCAAGATTGACATTGTTTAGTCAATATTTGTCAAAAGCAATTAGTTGGTATGAATGTCAAATAATGGACGAGTGGTTAGTGGCTGAAAGGGTATGGACAGAATGTATTTGTTTGATAGAATGACACAAATTAATTACGCAAAAATTCAAATCTTATGCTAAATCATTAAAGGTTAATACTGGCGGAACGATTCATAAGATAAAGGGATATTTACTTAAAAAAAAGGGTCTTCAACTTGTCGTATTAAGCAAGTTGTTAGTTTTCGGCATGACGTCTAAACTCTGGCAAACCAGCTATTTGCAGTATTTTTAAAACCAAACTGGGACTGTTCCGCTCCCTAATTCTTTTAGTGTTATTAAATATATGGGATCAACTCTTGGAAGTTGCGAAAGCTCACCAACACTACCCTCGACGAAGGCAAGGATTTTATTGGCCCTAAAGAATGAAAATTCAAGGCAAAAGTGGAAGCGGATTTGACATGTGTCGGAAGGGTGATAACTGCATGGTCGTTTATAAGGAATCTCGAAAAGGACATCATATAAAAAACCATATTTGATTCATTGTATTGAAATCACCGGTTATATTCAACGACTACATTTTGCCTGCCACCCAAGTATGCTGTCGATGAGGTTGGCATGAAATCAGGGCCGGATTTCCCATATGGGCAACCTGAGCAACTGCCCGGGGCGGCAAATTTTGAAGGGCGGCATATTTCTGAAACTTTCAACCTTCCATTGAATTAATGTTATGTGAAATATACACAGCTCGAGGACCGTTGTGAGTAAGAGAAAAAGGACTTAATATCCATTGTTTGGGAGTCGAGACCTTTCGATTTACTTCAATATCACTAAACGTTACGGAAACTTATCACGTACTTAACCTTTAACGTCACGGGCGGGGTCTGGCCAGACCCCAACGAGTTTTTCTTAACTATATTGTTTCGAATTGACCAGCTACGAGCTCGTGCTTTCGGCTAATCTCATGCCTATATAGAGGCTTTCGACAGGTTGACAAACGTTACTCTGCTGCTTATTATAAGTTCGCATTTTAGTTATGTGGACCCCGCCCGTGATTCTACGTAGCAACGATTTTCTATTTCCTCAGGATTCTTTTTGCGATTTTTGTTAAAAAATAGCTTTCCAAATCATCAAAAATGAGTGGTGGACTCTCGGATCATGCCAGAGCACACATCTTACAAGATTTTTCATGACTCTGACAGCGAGAAAGAGAATTTCAAAATATTATAGTAGCCTTTGGCTAGATCAGGCGAGACTGTCGAGAATGTCCCGAAAATTAACCGATGATGCGATATTTGCCTAAAATCTAAGGGCAAGAAGAGTATTATTATTTGTAAAGGTAGTAATAAAATGATTTGCCACTCACTCAATGGAAATTGTGTATTGTTTGTCATGTCAACTTAAGGAATTTTTTTTTTATTTTTGGGCACGAACCCAAATTGAGACATTGTCATTTTTCTTGTTATGCTGATTATGCATATTATGTTATTTCCTATTTTATTACATGTTTCTCGTTCCTGTGTTATCAGAAAATATAATTAGTTTAGCTTGGAGTTGAAAGTTTTGTTCAATTTTAGTATATTAGTGAAGCTCCTTAAAAATATTCAGTATATGAGAGGTTTTTTTCTTAAAATGATCCAAATTCTGTATTCACTTAATGTTTTGATGAACATAAATATTTTTCGTAATTACTAATATGTCTTTTCTTATAATCTAAATTCATATTTAAGCAATTGTCAAGAAATATTGAAAATATGCGAAAAACATTATTGGGGTCTCTCTGGACCCCACGCGTGATTTAACGTTACCAAAAATAGCGCGTGTACTTGAAGGTTAAAACAATCAATTTGGTGTGCTGTAGCGGGAGAACAGGGTCACTCCGGGCGAAAAGAGTTCAGATCCGCTCCTAGGGCGTCAAGACCTTTCGCGATAATAAAATAATAAATATCGTCATCGTTTGAAACAATAGAGGCAATCAATTAATTAATTGATCAGCTATAGAGATCACGAATGCGAAAGGATAAAAAATGACCTCCTCCTACTGAAATTGGAACAGCCCAGTTTCGTGGAAGCATTGCTCAAAAAGAGCAAAACTTGAGCTGAATGTCCGAGAGAAGGACAATATTTTTTTCTTTCGATCTAAAGAATCCCATTTTCAAAGATTTCCCTTTAGTCTTAAAACATCAAAAGAAATAACATGTCTTTGGAAAGTCTAAACTTACTCAAGCGAATTCCTTCACCTCTGTAGGTTTACCAGTTAAATGTACCGTTCTGAAATTATTGTCAAGATTTTCAAGGAAAAATCAAGGAAGGAAAAACGGTTTTTTACCAAATTCAATGAAGCCGGAGATTTACCCAATTTTGATTTAACGACATAATTTTCACAATTTTTGAATTACTTACTGCTTTATATGACCATTCAATGAAATATAATCCTGCCATTTAATTTTGCTCTGTGGTAACGATTGAAGGACGCTTAGGGCCCACTAAGCGGAAATCTCAAAGCTCATGCGTGCGTACGGATTAATGTGCGAGGGGAAAATTAAGCATTAATTAAATAAGGGACAGTTTTGAGTACTAATTTCAGAAGCAACGTATTTATAGTGTTCTTTTGCACAACTGATTCTAAAGAACGGAGGTCACCCCGGGCAAAAAGAGTTCAAATCCGCTAGGGCGTCGAGACCTTTCGCGATAATAAAATAATAAATATCGAATAAAAAAATTACCCGTTAGTGGCACCGAGTGTATGTATGTACATATTTAGTTTTGCATAAATTATCATATTTTTTCAAATATTCTTTTGAGCTCTAAGGAGTATCCGCTCCTCCATGAGCATCTAATCTCACCTTCAATGGAGTACCTATACATATTCTGAACATTTACTTTGATTAAAAGTTCAGTCCAAACACCTTTCCAAGAAGTAAATTAACCGCTATTTTCACAGAAGATCTGCTACTTCCGAAAAAGCCCGAAACCAATGGGTGAGGTTATAAAACACAACGTTCGCGTAACGTTTCGCGTTTTCCGAAACGTTTCCTATTGTGTTCTGTAAACGCATAGATCCGAATCAGACTTGGTGTTCCCATCGCCATCTCTCGGAAAGTGACAAATGTGACAATTGACACATCACAGCTGATACGTTTTGCTCGAAAATTAAAATTTCCAGTTTTAAACGAGATGCAGATACATTTTATTTTGATTATGAATAGTTTAATAAATAAACGAGGGCGGAAATGCACGGTTCGACGGCAGATTGTAAATTTCTGTCAATCAATCAAGCTATGCATCGCAAGGGGGCGCTTAGGGGATCTGTTTGTAGGGAGAAGTTTCTGATCCGTAACGGCCGGTTGATTTGAAACGTTGCGCGAAACGTTGCGCAACGTTGTGTTTTATAACCTCACCCATTGTAAGCTAAAAAAATTGTACAGCTCACATTAATGCTACTGATCCACTTATACAGCTTAAACTAGTGACGGAGGGCGGCAACTCGGCTACTGCCCAGGGGCGCTACAGACGGTAAATCCGGGCCTGCATGAAATGTACCATTTCGGGATGCGGCTCGATTAAATCAGAATCTTGAAGTAAGCTGTTTAGCATATTAAGTGATTTTTTAGAAGTTATCTCAGCTTTTTAGCAACAGCTCCGTCAATAAATTTGAAAGCAGCACATGTAGGTACCCAAACCCATCAAATCGCAGGAAGAGTGTAAGGAGCCTCACGTTTATGGAAAGGTCATAACGGACGGTATGTTTTGTGCCGGCTATTTGGACAAAGGTGTTGATGTATGTGACGGTGATTCGGGTGGCACATTAGCTTGTTCCAGTGCCAGCAAGTATTATACACATAGGTAATTTTCAAATAATTACAAATGTCCTTTCAGATGGTGAGACACTCTATGGAATAATGTCGTGAGGACAACATTGTGGTCAGGCCAAGCCAAGCCCGTGGTTTACGTGAAGGTTTCTTTTCTGACTATCTGGATTAGATTATGGGGAAGATTATGTTTTAAATAAAAGCATCGAGGGATTAGTCTTTACTAATATTCTTTACGAATGTTTTTCAGACAAGACTGCTATTGAATACTCAAACCTCGAGCGAGTTGCCTACAATGTCCGTATTAGAAGTTAGTTTTAATTATTAGAGTTAAATATGTAGAATAATACGCGTCACGAGACAATGATATGAAACTATTATTATAAAAACAAACGATTAAAAATTTAAAAAAAAATCTTATTGTTAATATTTAGGTTTGACAGTTCAAAGAACCGTTATGAAATTTCATTGCAAAATCTGCTTCAAGATTTCTACAAAGTTTAGATACTTGTTTGTTGGCAGCAACGTTAATATTTGAAGGTGCAATACAATTAAATTTTTTTGTTATTAATTATTTATAGAGAGATCTGGTTGGTACGCTCGCCCTCCAAGCACAGGTTCGAATCTCACTGGGCTGTGCTAAATCGTTTATACCTCACACACAGCTTGTTTTATTCCATTTCAACATCTACCCGCCCATATTGGAAAACCCTATATATAATTTTGTTATTTTTAATTTTGATTTAGGTATTCGATATCCTATGTTGCCTCAAGAACTTTGGTTTAACCCTCCTAAGCCATGCCTATGACAGATATTAAATATTAGAGGCATTAAAACGAAACAATCTGTCTATCTAATTTTCGTAATCAACTGATGCACTAGCGTTTTTTAACTTCGACATTTAACCATTTAACGTTCGGCTCTCAACATAACAAATTAACTACTACGACAAACCGTATGCAGTGCAATTGTCCATTACACGATTCATTTAAATCATGTGAAACGTGTCGCATGTCCAATAACATGTCAGAACGCATTTGTCGTTCTACTCTACTCTTTTCTACCTAACGTGTGTAGAGAGTATAACCCTAGTCAAAACCGTTCCACAGTAGACACAACAAATTAATTGCAAATCCTTGCGGGTGGACAACATTTCTTTTGTTTTCCGCAGGCAAAAGACCATGTTAAGCCTATTGCAAGAAACAATTTGTAAATTGCCATAACAATGTTTGTCAATTTAAAACACGCGCGCACGAAAATTGTTGCTATGCTATGAAATATTACGGCCACTCCAGGCTGAAGGAAGTTTGACACAAGACCCAAGACTCTGGACAACCGAAAATAATTTATCGTTTCAATTGCCCGGCCACTTGGTTTCATATACCTAGATGAATGTTGGTTCTTGGCTGAAAGTGCACTTGGAGAAAATTTCTTCGTTCAAGCATCGCTCCAGTGCAGACTCCTTTTTGTGTTGGCATGGAATACAGAAACACACTCAACTATTTATATTGGCATTGGCATTCAGCTTGTCCGTATAACATGTGTTGACAAATATCCGCTTTATCGGACCGGTGTTAATATACCTGGCCCCAATCTCTTTCTCTCGTTCTGGAGCAACGAATTATGGTTCAAATTAAATTATATGTATACGAACCGATTAAGATAATCTATCTGTTCTATGTATAGAAAAACAAAAGCCCAACTTTGGCTATGGAGACTCCTTTTCAAATCGATAGATATAGGTAGGGCTTGGCACGGCGCGGCGGCGGCGTTCCTAATATATCTCTTTTGGTTCAATAACAATTTCTACCAGCCAATTAAAACAAATAATTTACTTTTTGAACGGTCACGATTTTGAGCACGCGCCGATTAATTCGCCGATATTAAAATTTCATCTACTGTTTGCATACAAAAGCCAAGTCGTGAGCTCTGGACTTTTTTTTCCGTTATATTGTTCGTCTTTTCACTTTGTCATATACTCTTCTTGCTGTTTTAGAGACGAGACTCCGGCAAGGAAAAACTCTAGAGAAGCATCTAGGTTTCAATAGACATTCTGCAGATACGACCAGACCATTGAGGCGGAGAAAGAGTGGCATGATATTAGAGCAAAGTACATATTGGCATAAAGGAAACGTCTTTGAGTGCAAAATGAAAAAAAAAGTCAAGTTCTTAGTTGCAGATAACATTCCATAAAGGCGCACTTAACATAAGCCGCTATAAATTGTGGGTGGTTTATATTTGGAACTTGAAGATATTTTTTTTTTGAAAATTGTTGAAAGCAGTCGATTTGACTTTGAAATTTTTGTGTTGTTTTATATAAAAATTATAAATTTATCAAATGTGACGAATTTTAAGAATAACTGGGAACTACGGGTTCCGTTCTCATAGGGTGAATTTTCTTTGTCTTCTTATCGAAGCGATAGACCCATTTTCTCAAAACTCTTATCGAATGGTTATTCTTATCGCATAGAGAAGACACACACAATTTTCAGACAGCTTTTCCATTATGTTGAATGGAACTTTTGTTTATTTTGCATAGTTATGTTATCGTTTGCCTATTTACGCTGTTGTATGAAACTGCGCAATGATTTTTTCAATCTAAGATGATGGCGTAACCAAGCAAAATATGGCGCAACTATGCAAAATAATCAAAAAATCCATTCAATACAATGGAAAAGCTTTTTTAATATTGTGTGTGGCTTGTCTATGCCGATAGGTACTGAATAAGATTATCAGAAACTGGGACTTACTGTACCATATAGCGGACGTATAGCATAAATATCGGAAACACAAAAATTGTCTCTATGAGAACGGATCTTCCCAAGCAACAATTCGTTTGCTTTAAAGAAGCACTTCACACTGTAGCAATCATATAGAACTACGAAATTCATTTATCGTGTGACATCTCTTAAAGTAATATTTTGATCCGATAAAACATCCTTAAAGTATTTTCCGGAAAGCTTCTATCATCATTATGAAATAAATTTAAAGATGGTGGTATAAAACTTCCATAAAACTGTCTCTCTAAACGTTAACCTAAAAAGATACTCCTTTAAATACTCCACTCTTGTGTTTATTGGATGATACAGCACACACATGGAATAGTCTCTCTAAGTTAACGCAGCCACACGCATATATTCTTCTATAGCACAGTCGGTGTCATTTTTATAGTGTGATATTCGTATGGTCATCCAATAAATTGTTCACCGTAGTATTATAGAAGGCTGGACTTTGAGATTTCTTAATAAATTGATACTTATGAAGTTTTCTGAAATACACAATTTTTGCCTTAGAAATCCTTGAAATCTTGCATTAAACCCACACGCATGCACTCATTGTTATCTTCGAAACTAGTTAAGGTGAGCACTGCGCAGAAATTCACTCTATTTTATTGATAAATGTATGATAGGGTGCATTGAACAAGAGTCGATAAAGAATTGTCAAGCATTTCTATAGTAGCAACAACCATTTGTAGTGTTTCCGAGCAATGCCGACCATATGTGAGGTTAGCTGAGTGGTAGCGTTTAGGACGGTCAATCAACAGACATTGGTTCGATGCTAGCTGCGGAAATTTTGTTTTTCTATTTTCTTTTTCGCAAATTCGTTCAATGACAGAAAATGATGATATAAAGCAAATGACGTACGTCTTTTTTGAAGCATAATTTAGTGCTACAATAAGGTTCTATTTGATTAAAAAACGGCGCCAAATGCCATTATTGGACTGTTATTCAGTGGTTATACCATGTAAAGTGCCCCTATTATTGTTAGAAGAGTGTATTTTACGAAGTATTAAGTGATGCCCAGATGCCCAGCCGTTACGAATTTTCCGTCGCAAATCCGCGCCGGAAAATTCGCGTCAGATTTTTTGGTACCCACACCGGCGCGGCGCGAATAATTCGCTGGGTACTGTCACTCACAGCTGATATCATGTTGTTGCCTTAGAAAAGGTATTAGATTTATATAAGGAAGGGACTTAGACATGATAGAGAATAACTGCAAAAACTAGGCAAATAAAATTATTTTAACATTTATAATAATGCTGCAATTTTCGTGCACTATATCAAAATGTCGCGGCATCTTTACTTATTATGTAAAAGCGTAAGCGGAAGAAATCAACGTGAAATTCGACATTTTACCTCTACACGTCTATATTTTAAGGATAAAATCATTGACATGCGCAAATTGATGGAAATATGCAGTGCAGTACAACCTTGTTATACCGTACCCTAAAAAAGTTGCGGCAGTGTTCGATTTGATTGTTTGAATTGACTATATCGCGTACCCGAAAACTCTTACATCTTATCTTGTGCCCGTCGAATGGTTAGTATTATCGTATAGAAACGACACAAAGTTTGAACATTCCCAAGTAACAATTTGATCCCTATAATACTTCGTAAAATATTATCTTCTAACGACAATAGGGGCACTTTACAGGGTATAAACTCTGAATAACAGTCCAATAATGGCGTTTGGCGCCGTTTTTTGATCCAATTGCACCTTATTGTAGCTCTGAACTAAGCTTTGAAAAAGACATACATCAATGTGTTATGTCATCATTTTCTGTCATTTTCTCGTGAAAAAAAGAAAAAAAAATTCCCCCAGCCAGCGTCGAACCAGCGACTGTCGGACGCCAGTCCGACGCCCTAACCACTCGGCCAACCTCACATATAGTTAACATTGCTCGTAAACACTACAAGTGCTCAACACTTCTTTATCGACTCCTCTCCATTGCACCTTCTTCTTTATATGTCAGTCAATTGAAGTTGAATAAATCCACACATTCATCAACAAAATGCAGACATTTTCTGCGCTGAGATTATCTTAATTGATTCATAAGTTAACAAGGAGTGAGGAAATGTTAGTTTCATGCAATATTTCAATGAATTCAATTCAAGAAACGTGGTATTCCGGAGCACTTCATAAGTGTCAATTCAATAAATCACAAAGTCCATCCTTCAATAAAACTAGGCTGAACAATTTATTGGATAACCATACGAATGTCACAAGATAAAAATGACACCGACTGTGCTATAGAAGAATATATGCATGTGTGTGAGTTAACTAGAGAGACTATTGCATGTGTGTGCTGTATCATCCAATAAAACACAAGAGTGGAGTATTTAACGGAGTGTCTTTTTTAGGTTGACGTTTAGAGACAGTTTTATCGAAGTTTTATACCACAATCTTTGAATTTATTCCATAATGATGACAGAAGCTTTCCGGAAAATACTTTAAGGATGGTTTATCGGATCAAAATATTACTTTAAGCGATGTCACACGATAAATGAATTCCGTGGTACTATATGGTTGCTACAGTGTGAAGTGCTTCTTTAAAGCAAACGAATTGTTGCTTGGGTTGTCTTGTGGCTGTTTTGAATTGAAGTATGTAACTGTTTACTTAGCATGGTTACGCAAAATGCGTAGTTATGTACATACAAGCTTGAATATTCTATTGAATTGAATGTTTACTTTGCATAGTTACGCCATATTGCTGGGTTACGCCATCGTATGAAATTGCACAGCAACTTTTAGTAGAATTCTTACGTGATTCCTTACGATGGCGTAACCAAGCAAAATATGGCGTAACTATGCAAAGTAAACATTCAATTCAATAGAATATTCAAGCTTGTATGTAACTACTTAGGGACAAACGCAAGCACCGATCGTATACTATTCATGGATGAAACGATTGACCTTGTATTCTTTCGGAAATCCGTCGATATCTCTACAATCCTTTGGTGCGGCAGAACGCCTGAAGTGGCGCTAGACTCACCATAAAATTGCCGAAAGGGTCATCGGATCCTCTTTTTTTTCCGGTCAGTCACAGGGTGGTCAGAGATAACCGTCAATGGATATTGGCCAAAGCAATTTCACAATCAGCTTCGTACTACTTCGATAATCCGTCGATATCTTTAGTATCCTTGAGTCCAGCCGAACAATCAAAGTTTCGCTGGACTCGCAACAAAATTATCTAAGGTGGCGTCGGAGCATCTTTCCAGCGCAGCTGACAAGGGAATAACCGAGATAAGTACAATAAAACAATCGACAATAGTGTGGGTGGACAGCCGCCATCGCCATCTCGCAACGTACGAGATGCTTAGCATGCAGCCGTCCTATTTTCCCAGTTGCGGGAAATACGCCATCAAAAATGAAAAAAGGAAAAAAAAAAAAAAAAAAAAAAAATTTTTTTTTTTTTTTCCTTTCCAAAAATAGTGCATGAAGCACGATTGTTGTCGGTTTCGACTAACAGAATATGGCACACCGCGTCTCATCAGATGCCACTGCTTCGCGGTGTGTCATATTCTGCCAGGAGTGGCATGACCGAGAACAATGTCCGGTGGTATACAAATTGTGCCTTATATATTGGCAACTATCGTACCTGGGAGCGGATCATTAGATATCGCAAATTACAAGGTTAGTGTTTTTGTAATACCACTATAGGCGCTAAGCGGATGATCATGCGCCCTGGCGAGCAAGTCTAACCAAAGCTGCTCTGGGATCCAGAGCATGGTCAGTGACTATTGCAAATTCGTGACCTTCGACGTATGCGCGGAATTTCTTCATTGCAAGGACCGACACGCCAAACAGTCCTGCTCCGTAACCGTATAGTTTCACTTGGCAGGATTAAGTTTCATCGACATATAGGCTACAGGCGTAGCGCAAGTGCTATAAGTCCATCCATTTGTGTGCTATATGTCCCTGATATTTTTGCTAGGTTTTGGTCACGCCCAGGCTTTGCCAGAAATGCTACTTTTACCAGCGTCCAAGTGATTGTAATAGATCCTAAGGCTATGCTGGCTCTAAATAATCTTAGTAAATGTGGAGCCAGAGGCGTAATGCCCTGCTGAAGCCGAGCTTGATAGGTGTAAGGTTCGAAAGAGTTGAAGGTTACTATTTGGTTCGAGAGCGACCAGTCGTTTTTGTTTGCCCGGAAATACAGGGAGTTGTCCAACTGATCTATGCGTCTCGTTGTTATAGTGAATCCAGGAAAATGAGACCCTAGAAGGACTTCTAAGTTTTTCCCTACCTGTTTTTTGTTTTAGTTTCCTCTGAGTTTTAAGCGTTCTGATGGGGGTTTGTTGGATCCCTGGCCATAATCTTCTGGAGTCTCGTTTCTTCATGTAGATCTTCAATCTTTTCCTTCTACCGAAGGGTTAGATGTGATTTTTCCATAGAAGAAGGCGGTGGCTTTGCGGTGGATTTTTTCGTTAGCACTGCTGCTCGATCTCTGGAAGTAAGATTAATTAAAGGTAGGTATGTACTTTATGGGATTATTATCAATAAGAAGAGTCGCAGCCTTGTCGACAAATTATGCCTTCCCGATGAGATAGCGTTTAGTAGACAGTGGCCGGTGCATCGGGTGCGTGCTGATCATAAGGTTATTGTCGGGAACAGGGGCAATGTCATATTTGTCGCCTCTTTAATTGCGGTTTTCAATTTTCTCCTAATAGTACATGACGCGCTGCGTAAGTAGAGACATCTGATGAGAAATGCAGGGTGCCATGTACTATTGGTCGAAACCGGCTCAAAATACACTCTGTGTGCCGCATTACTCTTGTTTTCCGAGGATGAAATAAACCAATAAAGGATGAATAATCCACACTTAAACTTGTAAAAAAAATTAATTTTCCTTCCCGTTTCGACATTTAGATTCATCTAAACTTCTCTGGAACTTCTTCTGAACTAATTTGTGGTAACAAACCTTCGCATGTAGGAAACAGAAATATTTAGAAATGGAAAGTACCTTGGGTCAAAAATGCTCCTACGGCGCGGCAGCTCGTTCTTCGATGTAAACCGTCCCGGAGATACCCATTGTAACCAAAACTCCCTTCTATTCAAAAGATGAAATCCAATGACACCCAATGCATTTTAAATTTCTGCTGTTTCTCCAAAACAAATGCGTGTGTTCTAATTTGAAATTTTGCTGATGCTGTGTCTCTTCTGTTTCAAGCATTGATCAATTGGTGTGATATTCGCCGCTGAGTCAAGCAAAATTGCTTTGGAGAGATCCTCAAAGAAGGGGAATGAGGGACACATCGTAGCAAATGAAACTATAATAGGCAAAGAGCGTTTCTCTCTTTCTAATTATTATTACCATAACCTCTCTGGGGACATAGTACGACCGATTTTGGGCACTCGCGGTATACTAAATTCAAAGCTACAAAATATTCACGAGCCAATTAACTTTCATTATTATTTAAATTAAAAAAATCGAATAATACACATTTTAAATTTTGAATCAACACTTGTTTATTCTACGTCCTTCAAAAACGACATAAAAATAATTTATTTCTATTTCAATATCTTACATAAGAAAACACATGGGATAGTATCAAAAACAAGGTAAGCGAGACTTATCGCATAATGGAATTATTAAAAACAGCAGGTGAGTTGAGAGCACCGTTGAAAACAATAAGCGCCGTCACGCGTTCATTGAAGTTCAAATTTGGAAGTAGCTGAATACAAACACAATCAGATTAGCAAAAATTAACAAAAATATGCATTTAAATATGCCTACCTTCGGTGTCACGAAAAAGTATTGCGAACCGTCCGATTTACACGTTTCGTCTACAATTAAATTGAATACTTTACGTTCGTTTTTCGGGTCCATGCCTTGATTGATTTCATCTACACATCTGTAAAACAAACAAAATTTCTCTGTCATTGTGTGTGTTCTCAGGCGAAATCATTTAAAAGATTTCTTGATAACAACCAACCTGAACGGAACCATAGTCAGTTGCTGCAGTGACATACTGTACAAGGCAATAGCGACAGCCCGTTCTCCGCCCGACTGTATAAATCTGTCCAGTGGCTGTAATTTTGCATTATTTCTGTACTGTACTAGAATTTGAATTCCATAGCTATCGTATTCATTCTGAAATAAATGGGTTTTGCAATTATTGGAAATTGCACTCAGCATCTCAGCTTACCTCTCCGTTATTAATTATATTCACTTCGCCGGCATACTCCAAATGCGACATGAATCGAGAAAAAGTTTCATTTATGATATTCCGTTTTGCCGACATGTACGCATACCATTCGTCGTGAATGACTCGCATTTGTGTCGCCAAATCGCGCTGCTTGTCATGCGAACTTGCAATGATCTTTCGTAAATGTTCGATCTCATTCTGTTGTTGTTGATACGCTTCAAAGTCCTGGTAAAATCAAGAGATGACGTAAATGATAACTGCTAAATGCATGGACACTCTTACTACTTACAGCCTGGTACTCAGTCATACAGTCTGCACGCGTTCTCATTTCAATAATTGAATTTTCCAATTCCTCTAAAGTGTTTGGCAGTTCTTCAAATTTTTCGCGATATGGAAATTTTCGATCGTCCGGCCGTCGATCATTTGATTTGGATCGTGCCTCGGCCTCCTTTTCGTCACGTTTCGCGATGATTTGAGTTTCGTTTAGTTGCAGTTGATCGAAACGTTTCTAACGCAAAAGTTGTTGTCTGTGAGCGAGGAGAGCGTATGGACGTGAAATAACACTATTCTTACCTTTGAAGCTTTATATTCCGCCTCTGTAGTCCTGAGCTGATTTTCAATATCAACAGTTTCTTTACGAAATACATGCAACTTGGCCTTTGTGTATTCATGTTCCTTGAGCGCCTTTTGGTATTCGGTAAATGTTTTGATTTGTTCCTGATGCACATCGACCATTTTGGCCAAAGTTTGCTGGCAAAATGCTTTGAATTTGGCTTCTTCCGCCTCGATCTCTGTAACGAAAAAAAAATGTGTTTTAGGCTTGCACAAAATACGAAAAAAATCTCAATTCATCATACCAATTTCATTGTTTTTCATTTCCAGTAATTTTTCTGATTGTCGCTTTACGAGTGCTTTCTTTTCGGTAATAATAGACACTCTTCCTTCCAATTGAGCCTTTTGTCGCATAATTTCATTGACACTTTCATTATACTCGTTAATTTTCGATTCAAGCGTATTTCGACGATTCTTGAGATCGTCTGTTGTATGTGTGATTTCACTTAGTTTCTGCTTCAATTCAACCAATTGTCGCTCGTCCACATCGGCAGTAATCAAATTCAGAATATTGATACGTGAACAAGTGGATGATGCTTCGTTCGTGTACCGTGAAACGTTAATCCTAAAACGATTTTGACCTGAGTGGAGTAAAATCAGTTGTAAATAACAATCCTGAACTGCAACTAATTGAAAAAAAGATTTACTTGAATAGAAAAGTTGTATATGACGTGGAATATTTTCAACATGTTCTTCCACTTCGTCTGTGCCCACGAGAATGTTCTGAATTTTGTACGCTTGGCAAAGGTAGTTTAAAATTGGAGCCGGTCCTTCAACCATGTCCAGCAGGTACGAGTAGAAACCAAAACGTCTGAAAATAAATAGAAAGTTTGTGGAGTAAACTGAATACGTCCATGCAATAAACTCTTACTTTAAAGCGGAGATCGGTGTTTGGGGTCGATAATTACATCGATCGGCATCGTTGGAGTGCAACACGTTGATTTTCAGTTTATGTTCGTTACACAATTTCTTGATGAGCAAACTGACATCTTGCTTTTCGGTGCAAATGAATGCGAGCAGGTCGCGTTTATTCACAGTATTTTCAAAATATTTGGCATTATCAGCGCTCTTGACGCTTAGCTGAAATGGAAAAGATACACAAGTTACTCACACTTAAGAAATTATTTTTGTCTCGATAAACTAAACAGCATTTGAAATATTTTAACGTCGTTTCCATATTCAAAATTATCCAGTATGCTGCAAAATGCAAAGTGCGTTAATTTTGCCATGCCAAGTACTACAAGCCTCTCGATTCAAGTGGGGAAACAGATATTTGCACACATCATCGCTTAGGTTTTATCCTAATGTAGCAACCCAGGCCGGCACAGTTGCTCCAAATTCCACTTATGCGTGCCGGCATCGATACAAATCCTGGTCTGTGGATGTGCTGCGTCTGTGGTGGATTTACACCAGCATTTAATTCTTAGTGCAATGTTTATGATGTTATGAATGGTGCCATTAAAAAAAAATTGAAGGCTCAACAACACCGATCTACGAACTATAACCTACGCAGCCCCAAATTGTATAACCTGCGGACAACAGTCTTCTTCTTCTTCTTTTAGCGGTGCAGAAAGGTGTGGAACCGCTGTGCATCTATGTGGATTCGAGTTATGGTTCGTCGATGCTTTCGTCCGTGATGTCAAGGGACAAAAACATAGCTGCTGCGATAGGGTTTTCCCACAGTGAGATAGGGGTTAAGTCAGTGGGCGCAGCTGGGCATTGAAACAAGTGACCCACATCGTGTGGAGCGCTAGCGCAGTTTGGACAGATGTTTTGAATGTCCGGGTTAATGCGAGAAAGGTACGAATTGAGGCGTGAACAAAAGCCCGACCGAAGTTGAGCTAATGTCACTCTGGTGGCTCTCGGGAGCCTAATCTCCTCAGGCGAAATGGGTGGAGGGCGCAGAGAGGACTCTATTCGCACCTAATCTCGCAATAGACCGACTCACTTCTGCAGTGTGAATCTCAGCGATGGCAGCTCGGTATGCATCATCGTCGTAAGGGTCCCTCTTGTGTCCCTGGACCTCTCTCTCTAGGTCTCGCAAATCACGCCTGACATGTCGTGGTGGAGGAATTCGGTCCATGAGACTGTTGTTGGGATGATTCTCACGGTAGTAACCAACAAGATATTGTTTGGACAGTAGGAGATTGTGGTCACGTATTGGCATCAATTTTGTCTCTTGATGTAAGTGATCCTGGGCAGACATCAAGAGGCAACCTGTGGCTGTGCGTAGAGCAGCATTTTGGCAGACCTGAATTTTAGACCAGTTTGTATCACATAGACTATGTGACCAAACTGGGGCTGCATAATCAGCAGCTGCTCGACCCACCGCTTTGTATGTGACTAGCATGGTTTCTTTATCCTTGCCCCAGGTGCTACCAGCTAGTGCTTTTAGGATTTTATTCCTACTGCGCATCTTTTCGCAAACTGATGCTGCGTGATGAGCTGACGTCATCATGTTCTCTAAATGGAGCCCGAGAATTTTAGGATTAGCAGCAGTAGGAATTGGATTGTTGCCAATACATACAACCTCCCACCGACAATCCACCGACCAGGTGGTAAGAAATGTCACAGAAGATTTAGACGCGGAGATGGTGAGGTTTCGGCTTTGGAAGAAAGCCTGTAATCGTCCGAGATAGCGATTAATTTGCGCATTTCATCCTTGTCCTCCCCGGTGGCGAGTACGGTGCAATCGTCTGCGTAGGAAATAACCTCCATTCCTTCCGGTGGTGTAGGAAGGCCGGACATGTAGATGTTGAACAGAGTGGGGGAGAGTACCCCACCCTGTGGAACTCCTAATTTGATTTTCCTTAGCTTAGAACGTTTGCCACGAAACTCAGTGAAGGAATGCCGACCAGCTAGATAGTTTGCAATCCAACGGATCTCTTGAGCAGGGATATGCATATTCAGTAAGTTAGCGAGAAGCATCGAGTGATTGACATTGTCAAAAGCACTCGTTAGGTCAATTGCCACAAGAATCGTTCTGTGGCAAGGACGTCTGTGGTTTAGCCCATTACGGATGCGTGTAGTGATCGCATCGAGGGCTGTGGTGGTACTATGCATTTTCCTGAAGCCGTGCTGGTGAGGTTCTAGCTTAGCATGCTTAACAAGAGTGGGGTGAATAAGGGCCTCTAGCGTCTTTGCGACAGGTGAAAGTATTGTTATGGGTCGGTAGGATTCACCGAGACAATCCGTCCTGTTTTCCAGATTTCAGGGATGGCAAGCTTAGAGATCGACAAGTTTAAGGCTGCCGTGAGATACTCAATAGCCGGAAGGTCGAGATGTTTCAACATGGCCATCGAAATGCCATCGGGTCCGAGGGCCTTTGAGTTTTTAGCATTCTCAATTACTTTTTTAACCTGGTCCGCAGTTTACGATGGTATAGTGTCAACATTTCTACTGCGAATCCGTCTTCTAATTTTACGCTTTAAGCCATCGGACTTGGGATGTTCAATAAATTGCTTATTGAACAGGCTTGCGCACTGAAGGGGTTCGCTGGTGCTCTTATGGCCAAATTTGATGGCATTATTGCCCTTTCCTATCCTAGGATTGGATAGGGCGCGGGCAGTAGACCATAAGTTTACTGACACCTTCATTGAGGTTGCAGTCATTTAGGTGCTCGTTCCATTTCGCCTTCCGATAGTCTTTTACTTGTCGATTGATTTCGGAGTTAAGCTCCTGAATTCTGGGATCCCCTGGGTGATCGCGTCTGATGTTATCTCGTTCATCGGCTAATCTGGCGGCACTGGTAGGGAAATTAGGTCGAACTTTCGGGATACGTCCAGCAGGAATATAACGTGCCGCTGCTTTGGCAATGACGTTCTTAATATTTCGTTCGGCCTTATGAACGTTAGTTGGTGTAGGTAGCTCGATGAACTTGGCCGACGAGTATGCATTGAAACCCTCCCAATCGGCTTTCTTGTGATTGACAAACGTTCGCTTCTCAGACTTAGTCAGGTTTGCTGGTTCGTCAATTCTTATTATGATTGGGAGGTGATCGGACGAGAGAGCAGTGTGCGTCTCCCATCGAGTAGCACTGATTAGGCTGACACTTACAATAGTTAAGTCAGGAGAGCTACTGCAAGTGCCTGTGACTCGGGTCGGCGAGTCTTCATTGAGGGGATAGAAATCTGAGGCGTCTAGAGATTCGGCAATAGTTATACCCCTGGCATCGTTGTTGAGGTCAGAATGCCAGAGCTCGTGGTGCGCGTTAAAGTCACCGAGAATGATCCTGTGCTCTCCAGATAGGAGAGAACCAATATCGAAACGATAGCCAGAAGGGCAACTAGAGTGTGGTGGAACATATACATTAAAAATTTCGATATTAGTACTCCCTGATGAAACTGAGATGGCTTGCATTTCCGCCGTACCGTCGACATCTACATCTAATACACAGTAATGTACGTACTTGTGTATTAGAAAGGCAAGTCCACCTCCAGGGTGAGAATCATTCCTGGCGGCTGGTCTATCTTTGCGCAGTATAACGTAATTGCCATGGACGCTAAGAGACGAGTTCGAATGGAGCAAAGTCTCCTGGATGGCAGAAATCAGAATTCTGTTTACACTCATGAAGTGAGTGATCTCGGTGATTTTTTGGTGAATGCCGTTGCAGTTAAACTGCAATAAGGACAGTGGAGTGAAAACCGCTGGAGGAGGAGCAGGGGTTAAACTAGGCCTAGCATTCCTGATCATATTGCTTGGGGGTGCTGGGGGCTGAGGAGGAGGTGGAGGGCTAGGAGCAACCCGTAGTCGCCCTGTGTTTATGCATCCCGGTGCAACACATGATGTGGAGTGCTGACCAACCCTTCTCAAGCCAGAACACCTGAGATGTACCCATTCCAAGCAGCAATTACACTGCACTGACCTGGCATTCGTACCAATTCGTTGGCCGCAAACACTACAAAACCATACCTCTGGGCCTGGATTTGTTTCAATGCCGGCGCGAATTAATAAAATTGAGAGCAGCTGCGCCGAGATGTAATGCTCCCAATATGACGAAAAACACATAACTCGAATCCACACATATACACAGACAAACACAACCTTCCTGCATCGAACCTTCAGGGCTCTTGCCAGGAAGGTATATTGGAAACTTTTGCCCGTTTCCACGTAGAAAACGGGTGCAGTCCGCCCCGTAGAGGCAGTTTCCGTAGGATCCGCATCGACAACAGTCTTCGTCGACCTCCCAACAAAAAGCTAATCAGAGTCAACAATCATCACCAGTCACCCCTGCAGATCTACTCGTCCTACAACAGCAAGACACAACCGAACACACCGACCCTCCCACATTGAGCATTCGGTGGCACAATGGTAGAGATGTCACTCTATCTCTGAGTTGCCGGAGCGTGGGTTCGAATCCCACTGTAACCATGGATGTTTGTGTTGTTCATAAAAAATGCTCCTACGGCAGCCGATTCTTCGATGTAAATCGTCCCGGAGCTGGCCGTTGTTCAAACGGCCAAAAGCTGTCAAAACCCCCTAAGAGAGAAGAGAAAAAAAAATCACTTGAGTCGCTACAACAACAACACTGCCACGCAACTAGCTATCTCGGCCGACAATTTATAACTGTTTTAACGAGTTCAAACGTGGGCGTAATTCGCTTAAGGACGAGTTTCCTGAAAGTCGTCCAAAAACAGCCATTGTGCCGCAAAACCTGGTGCGTTTTACCTGGGTAAGTGTCATTTTTTTTATATGAAGTTCTACCCAAACCTGCACGGGATAAACACAATAAAACGTCCCTATTAATAGCAGGTACTATCAGTGTGTACGTCCGGATGTTTAGCATTCTTCACAATTACTACGGCAGAAGAGAAGAAGAGCGTACACCACTTCACTTTCTTACTCTATCATTGCTTGATTTCAGTTAAGAAACTAAAACAACTTATTGTTCTACTTTTGGCATAATAGAATAATCTTATAGATGTAAACCGTATACGGATCGCACTTTACGCATTTTATCCGAAAGAACACATATATTTAGATTATCCTAAATTACCTCCAAAATCATTGGTTCATAAACATGACCGGCAAACAAATGACGATTTTTCCTTAGCCAGTCTACTCCTTTGTACACATCCATGTCAATTTCACGTAGTTTCTAGAACCAAAAAAACCACAAATTCATTTTAACAACATCGAAAGGAAAAGTTAATAAACTGAAATTGATCTCACCTGAAGGCGTCGTTCACCTTCATTTTGTATTCGATCAATACGTCGTCGAATTGCCGTCAATTCGGGTTGATAATGATCGATTTGATAGTTCAGATCGGAACGTTTTTCCGTCAGCTCTGAGATTTGTCGACGTTTTGCATCAATTTCTTGTTTGTAGCGTGCCAGTTCTTGATTGATATCTAGAAGAGATTTTTTTTTAATTAAATTTTACAACTTCGAAAATAGATTGCGAGGAGAAAATTCTTACTTTTGCCACATCGCGCCATGGCATCTTTCAAATCCTGCGTGTATCCTTCAAAAAGACGTTCGGCTCGTTGAAGGTCGGCATCGCGATCGATCATTTCACTTTTTTGACTCTGAAACGGTGAGTAAATGTTAATTGGCGGTATTATCATCATATTGAATTATTTTAATTTTTAAGCAACAAAAAGCATCAAGTAAACTTTATTTTTTCAAATTTATTTGAGGACTTATGCATTGTCTTGTAGCTGATGTTATCCGACGGATACCTTCGACAATAAAAAAAAGGTTACCCGGGATGTGCTGGTATTTCCCAAGCAGCATCGAAGACCTACATTTAAAATTTCATCCCATCCTGTGAATGCCAGACATAGGTTATACTCTAACTCCACATTTTCTCTAGCTTGCCAAAGATCACCAGATCAAGAAGCGTGAATTTATCTATTTTTTTTATTGTTATGTAGAAAGTGGGAAAATATACGAGAATATACTGCATTTAGTTTCATCGGAATTTTACCGAATTTTTTTTGGAGATCTTTGTAACTACTTACTGTGTTTCAATTATGATGAGACTCCCACATCGAGTTCACATAAATTTGAATTTTTGAAAACTCTCTTAAACAATCATCTGAGACTCCAAGTGAAAAGATGTTCGAATAGCCAATTTCAGCGCATATGAGCTCAAACATGTCCCGGAGCTTATTCATTATTCAACCTAAATACAGTTCATTATGGCGGGAGTGTGAGCCGCTTTTACCTTGTGTTGCGGGGACAATAGCATAAAAAGGCAAACGCACTACGCTTGAACATTTTTTTCTGCTTTTCTTAATCGCGAGTTTGACTGAACGTTTTTGTAGAACTCTAGTAGGATGTCGAGACCGCTGACTAAGACGTCACGCTTTCAAACAGTTTCTCAGGCCGCAACGACACTGATCGGGGTTCGCCGAACCGCACAGTGCAAGAGATCAAAGTTGTGGACAACACACGCCTAGGAGGAGCAGAGGTGATGGAGGAATTCAACCTTGAATTCCCCGATCGCCTCTGAAAGGAAACGAAATAATATGGAACCATGAAAAACTTATTATTACGAAATAATGATCCGACCTTATTTGCTTTTGTACATTTTTAAAAAGTGGAAGAAGTTAATCCTTGACCGGACTATTACCCACATGTATGTGACTCCTTTATGATATTTGACGTTAACAAACATCGCCCGTTCTCATTTCAACACTCAGAGGCCCAGTAAAAATGGGACAAATAAGCAGCATTGTCTTAGCATTTTAAAGTATTTCCTCTTCGGTTCTCTTTCCTAAAAATCACATTGAAAGCACCGCTTCACAAGCAAGAGCACACAGAACCACTTAAAAGATATCAACCCCATTAGTAGGTCGTTAGTCATTAAATTCGTTAGAAATGAAGTTAGAATTCACCACTTAGGACTACGATGATACGAGCGCTTCTCACTAATCTCACGACCAGTGTGAATAGGGTCTCTATTCTACTCCTGTAGGAAGCATATTCCGGACAAGCTAGCTCCCCAGTCGTTGTTGTTGTTGTTGTAGTGGCACATAAGGGGGGAGCTAGTGTCGTTATTCATATATGGTTAGCATCCTCTCCTCAAGGCTTACGATGACTGCCACCTCAATCGGATTTTCCCAAAGCGCAATGGGTGTTAGGTGCGTTGATGGGGCAGTGCAATTGAAAATATGGTCCACGTTGAGAGGGCTGGCTCCACACGCTGGACAGATGTTATGGCGTTATCGATGCGGGACCAAAATGAATTGAGTGTGGAACACCATCCGGAGCGAAGCTGAGCCAAGGTGGTACGTGTGGCTCTAGGTAGCTGTTGTTCATCATTAGAGATATCCGGTGGTCGAGCACGAAGGACACGGTTTTCGGAAAAATCATTCGTGGCTTTGATTACTTCGCTGGTGTGCAATTGTTATAGAACCGCCTTGTAGGTGCTGGTGTTATCGAGGGGAACTCTTTTGTATCTTTGGACTTCCCTTTCCTTGTCCCTTAACGTACGTCTTACATGAAGTGGTGGTGGGGTTTTGTTCATAAGATCGAAATTCGGGTGTTGACTACGATAACAACCAACAAGATATTGCTTAGCGAGGAGCTCATTATGAGTTTTCAGATTTAGCAGCTTTGCCTCTTGGTGGAGGTGCTCTTGTGATGTCATGCGTACACATCCAGTAATTGTACGCATAGGTGCATTCTGGCACGTTAGAATCCGTTTCCGTTTCCGTTTCCGTTGTTGCAGAGATTGTTTGTCCATATGCTGCGTAGTTTACCACTGAACGACCGATGGCTTTTTAAGTGGTAAGTAACGTTTCCTTATCTGTTCCCCATTTGCTGCCAGCAATAGATTTTAGGATCTTGTTGTGACGCCGAGGATTTTGGGGTGACTTCACCTTGTGGTACTCCTTGTTTGATCCTTCTTAGTTTAGATTTGCCATTTCTAAACTCCGTGCTGGATTGACGTCCGGCATTTATATGCTCTCCTATATGCGACATTGTGGATGTGTTAGGAAGATCCGTCAGCAGGGGCGAGTAGTTCACCGTATCAAACGCTTTCGTCAGATCTAAAGCCACTAGGATGGTACGCTTAAACAGCTTGGGCTGGTTGATTCCATTAAAGACCTTGGACATGATTCGGTCTAATGCAGTGGTGGTGCTGTGCACTTTCCTGAAGCCGTATTGATGATTGGCGAGTTGTATGTGCGTCGCAAGAGTTTTTATGTATCAGCGATTCCAGTATCTTTGCCACTGGAGATAAAAGCGTGATCGGGCGGTAGGATTCTCCTAAAGGGTGTTGTTTGGATAAAGGAATGATGCGACATCTCTTCCAAATCTCTGGTATGATGAATGTTCGAAGTGAAAGGTTCATCGTGGCAGTAATATACTCTAAGGCTGGAGTGTCGAGGTGTTCGAGCATTATCAATGCTATACCGTCCGAACCAAACGCTTTTGAATTTTTGGCGTTCTTTATGGCATTTGCTACTTCAGTGGTGGTGCGGTGATACCTTGGTGTTACGGATGGCTCGTGTGATTTTGCGCTTGAGTCTATACTTGGGTGGGTGCTCGACGAACTGTTTGTTAAACTAATTGGCGCATTTCTTGTCGTCGCTCACGGTAGAATTGCCAAACTTGATAGCGACCCACCCTTCAGTTTTAGTGGGGTTTGATAGGTTTCTAACAGTGTTCCATAGTTTGACTAGCAAAAGCCTCGCTGGTGAAGCTTTTAAAGCTAGTCCAGTCAGCTTTATTGAAGTTGGTGTATGTTTTTTGTCGAGATGTACGAATTTAGACCGCATATCCAGCGTCAGTACAATTGGTAAGTGGTCAGAGGACATAGTGACGATTAGTTCCCATGTGAAGTCATTGATAAGTCCAGGACTAGCGATTTCAAAGTCAATATATCCTGATTTGACGGTTATAGCTTGTTGTCCCATGGTGTTATCGGTGTAAGTGATATCAACGCTGCTGGATTGTTGTGAATTAGAAAGGCCAAACCCCGTCCAGGATTGCTTTCTCGGCCGCGCCTGATATTTATAGTTCCCATGTGAGCTGAGCGAATGGTTGGAATTTAGTTTGGTCTCCTGAACAGCTTCTATCTGGATGTGGTGTCTGTCCATGAATTCAGTAAGTTCGACGATTTTAGGCTGGAGTCCATTGAAGTTTAGTTGGACGATTTTCGTGTTGGATGGTTCGTGGAGCTGGGGCTAAATTTGGTCTTGGTTGAACTGGTCGTATAGCGTTAGCCGGGGTGTAAGGTGATGATTGTTGGGAACCTTGGTTGGTCGGCTGTTGAGCGTTGCCCTGTATTTCTACACCGACCTGCTGTATAAGTTGGTCCTCGTTGATTATAATGGGTAAGTCCCGAGCAGTTCATTAGGTGAATCCATTCTCCGCAGCATGTACATTCAACCGACGTTTGAACGTTGTATGAGGAGCAGCTGGGCCAACCAAGACTGCTCCCCTAGAGAAAAAACGATGAGAATTTGACGACACATAGTTTCATTCCCCTTCTTGCGTCGTTGCGAATCTTGGCCATGCTAGTAGTATGGGTCGCTCTGGTTGATAGTCCCAGTCGCAGGAGGGACGGGTTTGTTGTCATTAAGAGGACAGAAATCTGAAGCATCCAGTTGATTCGCGATGATGTTACCTCTAGCATCATTGTTCAGGTTCGAGTGATATATCTCATTAGTTGCGTTGAAATCACCAAGTAGAAGGCGGTAGCGTCAGGTGAGTAGGGGGCTGATATTGACTTTGTATCTTGAAGGACAGCTGGATACTGGCGGGATGTTGAAGATCTCAAAGTCAAAATTTTATGACTTGATGGATATCGCTTGAATTTTTGCGGTGTTGTGAATGATCCCGCAGGGGAGTCTGTGTTCTTGTGACACAGAGCATCTGTGTAGGGAGACACAGATTTTTGGTGAGTTGTGACACCACGTACCCGAACAGCGCAGGGAGGCCTCTTGCATGGTTGATACGCAATGGCATGGATCTGTACAAAGACCATTCGGGCGATGACGCTCCCGTGCTCCCGAGTCATGTACGAGTGACTCACGGCATGACGGACTTTTTCCCTATTCCTTCGAAAAGTCATACAAGTCGAACACGACGCAGTGTTTCCTCGTAGGGGATAAATCCGTTTTAAGCGATCATGTAGAGCCTCGGAGTCGACGGCTTCGCATAACCCGAGCCACGAAGGAGTTAGTTAGAGAGAATGGCCTGGATGGAAAATGCCTACGCGCCTATATCTAACTAGTTTGTGGTTTGACGACCACACGGCCTGAGTCAAATTGCTGCCTAGTAAGCGGAAAGGACCGCCCTGAAGTGATCGGTAGCACTTTGAGTCTGCTTTAAGCAGACGAGTAGTCACAAGCACAGTGATCCTGCGGTTGGCGAGCCGAATACGTTAGATCTAACCGAAAGGGGGACAAAGGATGATCACACCTGCAATTGAGAAATCTGTAGCGAATAGTGTTGTACCTCGGCGATGAGTATGCCCAAGAGCCCATGGTCCCTAACCATCATGGAGTTGGTCTCCAGGTGGACTGTGGTACTCGACAAGTCCACCAGCTAGAGTCGCATCCCAAGTTGGTGTTCCAAAGGGAGGCATCCCGGCGGAGAACACTCTTCCGGCTTTAAGCCGGATAAACTGCCGTGCCCTTAAAGGGAGGGAGGTATGGCCGCTTGGCTAAGTTACTCCGCAAGGTGCGCCCCAGTAGACGCAGACTCATGTGTTGTGAGTGAGGAAAGCAAGACCGCCACCTGCGTTGACTACTCTGTTAAAGTTCCCGTGTGAGCTTAGTGATTAATTGTGGATTAGATTGGTTTTCTGTATGGCTGCAACTTCTGAGCTCTGTAACTATATTTTGGAGTCCATTGCAAGTTAGCTGCACGATTTTGGTGGTATTGTAGTTGACGTCCAATGGCTGGAGGCGCTAGAGTCAGATTTATTTATGGTGGAATTGAACGTATAATTTTTGCCGGAGTGGATAGTGATTGCTGTTGATGAGGACGGTGTAGATTTGACATTGAATGTTTAGTGAACCGTTGAATGGATGGATGGATATGGCGCTGAGATAGGTTGGGCTGGTTGCGCCCAATACTGCAGCCTGCTGGCTTATTGTATTTCCCATCTAAGCGAGAAAATATCAGGTTATGAGCTCTGTTCTCCGTAAAAGGCTAAGAAGAAAGGTAACCAGGTTTACTTTGGGTGCACCCATACTGGTAGCTTGAGCCCCAAAGAAGTTTTGTTTCCAGCTCATAAGAGCGGGACATTCGAAAATAACGTGCGAGGCTGATTCCTCATCTTCGTTGCAGAGGCGGCATAGTGGGTATTGTGTGTAGATCCCTATTGTATGCAGATGTTTCCGTAGGGTGCAATGACCGGTTATAAGGCCTGTCACTGCCCTGAGTTTCGTTTTACTAAGACTGAGGGCTTCGGTGCAGCTCTAATGCCAGTTAGATTCCAGCATGCGCTTACTATGCCTGAGCCCTTCAGTCTCCATCGGTCTTGGAATTTATCCTCGGTCCATCGTCTAGCAACGGTTCTGGCAGTAGATTTACTGATCCCGATTGCAGGTTCAGGACCAGTTAAGGGTAGTTCGGAACCCTCTCTTGCAAGGGCATCCGCTTTCTCATTTCCTTCGATCCCCTTATGTCCTTTCACCCATTTCAGAGTTACTTTGTTACCGTTACGATTTCGCAAAAAAAAAGGGATTCGACTGTTTCAGACCAAAATTGTCGGCATTTGTCTTCAAACCCACGACCCCGTGTATCGCAGGTAAGAACACTAATCCCGACACCAACCTGACTTATACTTTTTGCAACCACACAAGGTTGATTGGTATCGCCGCAACGACGTGTTTCCTCTTTCGCTGCTTACCTTTAACTTATTTTCAGCTTTAGACAGTTCTTCTTCGTATTTAGACAGCGATTCATCGAACTTTGTCAATTTTGATAGTAGTCTAGTTACGCGAACACTCTGTAATTTAAAAAGTGAAATGAATGAATGAATTCCAATAAATCAAAGGAGACGTTGAAGAACATGCAAGTGCACAAATTTGAAAATGCATCCTGAATGCAATGGCATTACCTCCGTTTCCACCACTTCCGAGAGTTGTTTTCGTTTCTCAATAATATCTTTCGATCGTTTTTCAACTTCTTTGTAGATTTTCTCGTCGCGACTGAACTCCACTCGTGCCTTTTGCAAAATTGTTTTCATTTTCTTAAGATCCTCCTCCACCACGCCAAGCTCCAGCCACAATCGTTTCACTTCGCCGATTTCAATAGTCTCCAAATATTGGGCACGTATTTTAACACGTTCAATGACAGTCTGCAACCTAAAGAAAGGCAAGAAAAATGTTCATTAATAGAGAAAAAGGACCATTTAGACGATATGACCGTTTAATGAGCTTTCAATCTCTACATCTACCAAAAACTAGTTAAACTCCTGCTTTTCAACTTACTGAGCGTTACGTTCCTCCAAATCCTTCATCCGTCTCAGACTTTCCGCAAGACTCTGATCGCCGTTCTTCTGAATGTTTCTTAGTTCTTTCAATTTACTAAAATTCTCAATCATTTCGGTCGTACAAATGGCTTCTTGAGTGCTATCCAGCAACTCTTGAGGGTTCATTTTGGCAAAGTCCTGTAAATGAAATTGATGCGTGTTAATTGATTCAAAATTCCTAGACTCCGTTCCGAAGGTTGTGTCCCACCTGCACCCTATCCTGTGGCATGAACTGACACAGATTGCTAATCTGAATATTGTACTTGGCGATATGACTCAAATAATTCGATTGAGTTGATACTTTGTCGTCGATCTGAAAGAGAGAGAAGAAGAGTCAATCTCCTGGAATATCCTTGATTCTGTCTGTCCCATCACACTCACCTTATACACTGACTTGCCACTCAGATCAAACGATCGACGCAGCACACACACTTTTCCCTTGTTTCCAACATAAATTTCAATTTCAATCCAAGCGTGTTGCTTTCCATTTTGAATGTATTCGCGAATGTCCGTTGAGCGGGACAAAAGTTTCGGATCGCCACCCAATCCAAGGACGAGAGCTGCAACCAATGATGATTTGCCGGTTCCGTTGGGTCCCAGGATGAGATTCAAGTGCTTGCCCGGAAAGCATTTCATCGACGTGTGAGTTCTGCAAACAGAGTAAACTTTACGAGTAACCACCGAGGACCCAGGTAAACACACTCCACTCGAGTGGATGGGGCTACTTACACGAAATTTTCGCATGCTAACGAATGGATTTTTCCTATAATGGAGCTCATTTGGATGTTGGTCAATTAGGTGTTGTTTTATCTTACTAGCTTACACAGGTTACTCAAAGTAGAAGACTTTTAACTGAAACTACTTCACAACCAAACGAAAACAAACGGATGGCGGTTCATTTTGGTTCAATCTTGTTGACGTTCTCAAGTGTCATTCCTCCGCCCAATTGGGACGTATTTTGGTTCACCCTGTAAAAAGTCAGGATAGTATGGAGCCCAATAAATAGGTGGCGCTTAAGTTGATTGAGAGATTCAAATGGTTTTAAACAGTCAGAAAATGACTGTGACTGCGACTGATTACTGAGAAGGGTGGTTTGACCTTAAACGGTTATTTTTCACAATATTTTCCCTTTCCATTTCATATGATTCGCACAAGAATGCATGAAAAATTACACGAAAAAGTGAGCGTGTTGCGCAAAATGACGGTTAAATAACGACTGATGTTTTCAACGCATCAGTTGTTATTTAACCGTCAGTTTGCACAACACGCTCCATTTTTCGTGTAATTTTTCATGCATTCTTGTGCGAATCAAAATGTGTACTTACTACAGTACGGCAATCCAGGGTAGAGGGAGCAGCTTGTGAGAGATTTACGGAAGGTTGGAATTGACTCATTTGTAAGAACTGTGACTGCAGATTTGCAGCTGTGTAATTTGCTATTGGATGAGGTTATAAAACACAACGTTGCGCAACGTTTCGCGCAACGTTTCAAATCAACCGGCCGTTACGGATCAGAAACTTCTCCCTACAAACAGATCCTCTAAGCGCCCCCTTGCGAGGCATAGCTTGATTGATTGGCAGAAATTTACAATCTGCCGTCGAACCGTGCATTTCCGCCCTCATTTATTTATTAAACTATTTATAATCAAAATAAAATGTATCTGCATCTCGTTTAAAACTGGAAATTTTAATTTTCGAGCAAAACGTATCAGCTGTGATGTGTCAATTGTCACATTTGTCACTTTCCGAGAGATGGCGATGGGAACACCAAGTCTGATCCGGATCTATGCGTTTACAGAACACAATAGGAAACGTTTCGGAAAACGCGAAACGTTACGCGAACGTTGTGTTTTATAACCTCACCCATTGTCTCTCCTTTTTTATTTCTTGGACGTTATACATTCTGTTATTGTGAAGACGGAAAGTCCCATCGACAAAGGTAGTGGAAGGGTGCTGCATGTTGAAGATTACATGTCAATTTGCTCCTGTGTATAGCCAACTCCTGCTGATATGTCAACCTGAGCAAATCCCCAGGGCGGCAGATATTGAGTAGCAGGAAATGTTTGAAACTTTCCATTCGCACTAATTTCTATGAAAGATGCATTTTGAATCAAGGAGCAGTTGGCACAATTATCCAAGGCTCCAATCGGTCCCTCACCTCAAATCATTGCCTTTAAAATTTAAGATTTATCCTTCACGCAAATTTTTGCTAGAAGCTGGTTTAATCGAGCAGTTGGCAACCCTAGTTAGTAAAAGCAAGTTAGTAAAAGCAAGCATTTTTCGCGTTTTCAATCAAAGAGGCGCCTAGTGAAGGACGGCAATTTGGCTACTGCCCAGGGGCGGCATACCAGCCTAACCCGCGGCCCTGCATGGGACACAAACTGATGGTTGGTAGCGACACCAAGGACCCGAGAAAGCCGGGGGAGGGGGTAGTATAATAACTGCCATACATTCGTGCCAAGGACTAACCACATCTACTATATGTCTTTAGACTCAAGGATGTTAGATTCGTCCTAAATCCACGGGGGTGTTAAGCCACCCGTGCCCATCTGGGGAAGATGTCCTGGGACGCAAATGGACATCTCTAACGGAGCAGCCGGATACCAGGCGAACTCCGGTGCTATCTAGCCTTACCACATCAAGCGGGACTCTGGTGTGGCGAACTCTCCTTTCCCTAGCTACTCGTGGGAATCACATGAGCAAGAAAACCCCAAAACAAAACAAAAGCCCTAATTTCGATCCGACTGAGGCAGCCTCAGACCCGGATCAAGAGGCCCTTGCCTCTAGCGAGCGTACAGCAAGAGAGGAGAAGCAGAAAGCTGGGCTGCCAGCGAAATATTTACCGTGAGGCTTTCGGGATTCTTTTCGTAGGGGACTTGGAGGGGCTGCCTGTAAGAGGTACGTACGCTTCCTCGCCCAAGAAGCGCCGAGCTAACTCAGTACTTTAGGAGCCTGTCGGCACCTATGGTGACCTCTTCTGGTCCATTTGGACCAGTGTCAACCCATACGAATACGGCAAACAGGAACTGGAGTGACCGCAAGGGATCTCCGGTAGAATCAAGTCCTACCCCTGTAGTCGTTAGAAGCAGGAGTACCACAAAAAGCTAACACACGTGACCAAAATGTACACCCACTGACATCGGCAGGCCCATCAAGGCCAGCTGTCACCTCTCGGGCATCAACCAGCAGGAACAGAAGTACTTACTGACAGAGGTGACTTCATCTGTGAGTGTCGCAATAACGGCGCCGTGCTACCCAGACGGCTTGCTAATTCAAGAGCAAATGCCCATGGTGTAAGACGCTATTACTGACCAGATTGTGAGCAACCCGCCCTCCAACGTCTTGCCGGAGCTCGGTAGCATTCGTTTCCGTTCCGGACTTTTACTTCTCAATTGCTACAACGAGGGCACTGCTGAGTGGTTAAGCGTCATTACCCCCACTCTCAACCGTTGGGAAGGAGCTGCAAGCTGCGCGCTGCTACAGGAGACGATATACCCCGATCTACAATAACGGCGCTCTACCTGCCTCGAAGTACCGATGACTCGATTGCGATTACACTTCTTGGCAGGCAAAATGAGGGGCTACGTGCCAGCGAATTGAGGCTAATCAACACGACGACGGAGCTATAGATTACACAGGAGAACAATTTTAACACTTTTTTCTGTTTTTTTGAATCTTGCACCTAATTTATAGTGAAACGGCCTCGCTGATTCCAAAAATGCAGTCCGTTTTTCCCCTATACGTCAGGTTTTTGAGATAACGGGGTTTTTTGAATTTTACGGAAAATTACAATAGGCCCCCTTAAATAACAACTTTTTTTAAAAGCTACGGGGTTGCATCCTTGTGCAGGGCCTTCTAGTACTTGTATACAATAAAATTAAATAAATGAATGAAAGTAATTTGTCGCGACCTGGATTTTTTGTTAAAAGTTGTGAAATTCTTCGGCCATTTTTAAGTCTTTTTTAATCAAAACGAGACCGAGGCTAATTTCGGGCGCGGCCGAAATTTGGATACCCTTCGCTCCCCTCGGTCTAAGAGTTTTTTTTCGGGCGTACCTATGACTAGTGTTCAGTCCTCCCCGCTTCCATGCTTTTTAATTTTCTCATAAGTGCCGTGGCGAAGATTTATTGGGCGAAGCGGGACGTGGGTTTCTTATAAGAACCAAAAAGAGGGGGAAGGGGTTTGTAGGGCAGCGCTATGGCCTTCCAATCAATTTTTACGTATGTTTGTGGCATCAATTAAAACACATTTGGTTCAGATTGGTGGACAAATCAAAAAGGTTTTCTTAGAAGTACTTAATTTGGGGAGCTAGGTTTCTATGACAGCCCCATGACCCCATGGTCCGATTTGGTCCATTTTGACATATGTTTTGTGGTATTACTAGAAACACATTTGTACGAAATTTGATTGAAATCAATAAGAAAATAAAAAAGTTTTTGTTTGAAGAACATAATTTGGAGACAAGTTGTGTGTATGGCAGCCCCACGACCCCATTGTCCGATTTGGTCGATTTTTACATATATTGTGTGTTACCAATTAAAACACATTTGTGTGAAATTTTATTGAAATTGGTGCATAAATAAAAAAGTTTTTCTAAGAAGAACCTAAATTTGGGGGGTAGGTTTGTATGACAGCCCCACGACCCCCTTGGCGGATTTTAGCGATTCAAACATACAAACTGCCTGCAACAAAAAGAAGCATGTGTGCAAAATTTCAGCTCCATAGCTTCTCAACTGGCCGAGCAAAACGCGTCGCAACAGACAGACAGACAGACAGACGGACAGACGGACAGACGGACATCGTCCAATCGACTCAGCTCGTCACGCTGATCATATATATACATATTTTATATGGTCGGAGATGCTTCCTTCAATGCGTTACAAACTTCATGACAAAGTTAATATACCCTTTTCGCTTAATAAGCGAAGGGTATAAAAATGTATTGAAAAACCTCCGTTCGAGTATATAACCCTATTTTTGTGCTCTTAACTTGTGTAATGGAAGCCTCTACTATCCCTTGTCGAAAGTGTCTCAACACCCGGAGTTAGTTTGCTATATATGTGGCAGTTATACATTTCTAAGTCAAAGGGCAAAAAATAGGCTCCTTTGTCCACCAGGCATATCATATGTGTAGACCTCAAGATGGTTCTTCCTTCTCGGTTAGCAACGTGGCTATACAAAATATCCGTGCTTTTTGTGTATGTGGGATAGCAGAACTCGCGATAAACATTGGATACAAAGGAATTGGCCCCCGAGATCTGATCTGAAGGCTGGTGATCAAAATATTGTTCATGAACCGCTTGTGGATCGACAAAAAACATTTTCCCGCTGTTGCATATAAAACTAGGCCTGGCGAAACAATTTGTAAAAGCCTTCCCAACAGAAGGAAATTATTTTAAATATATGCTACCGGCCCTTCCTGCGCTATCATACGAGAAAATAAAGGCTGGAGTATTTGACGGTCCACAAATTCGGCAGCTTCTCAGCGATACAAATTTTATGGAATCAATGAAAGAAAATGAAAAGACAGCATGGCTGGCATTTGAAAATATAGTCAACAACTTTCTAGGCAATAGAAGTGCATCCAATTATGCGATAGTAGTCGAGCAACTATTGGACAGTTTTCAAAGGCTTAGCTGCAACATGAGCATCAAAGTTCACTTTTTAGACAGTCATTTAGATGAATTTCCGAAAAATCTTGGAGCTGTGAGTAATGAGCAAGGAGAGCGATTTCATCAGGATTTCAAAATCATGGAAAGTCGATATCAAGGCAGATGGGATGCGAATATGATGGCGGACTATTGATGGGGCATAAAACGGGACTGTCCGGAAATTGAACACTCCAGAAAAAGCTATACAAACGAAAATTTTTGCGATAATTTTTTTTTTTAATTCTTAGGTAATGTTGTTAAGATATAAAATCAATATTTACAAACAAAAAAATTTTAGCGAGTTTCGTTTGTTTTGATTTCAATGAAGGGAAGGTTTGTAAGGGGGCCAAAATTTGAGCCCCCTGTATCTCAAAAACTGGACGTATAGGAGAAAAACGGTTAGCATTTCCGGATTCTACGACCAAAAATTAGCTAGAAATGAATACCAAATCTAAATAAACAAAATGCTGTTCCCCTGTGTTATAGCTATTGACGCGAAGTCCATGGAGAGCATCGCTTGGCGCAACTTCCAGATGTCTTATCGCTTCAGAAAGACCAACGTCCACCCGAAAAAGTGGAAGGACGCCTGTAAGGAAGATGCAACGGAGCCAACCAGCATCAAGGACAGTGCGATTCGGAGAAATACTCGCTCTGCCGACGCCCACAGCAATCTGCCCAGCAATGTAGAGCTGAGTCTATGAGCTCCAGTGAGGAGGCACCACAACAACAAGACCTCGTTGACTCTCACCGGAGACAAGGGAGCAAGCACCACGCACTCTCCGACTCACCGGAGCCTATTCAGGAGGCAGACGATATACTCACTCCCAATCCTAAGAGTGGGACGACGAAGGACAGCTGTGACGCAGATGAATAACCCGAGCATTGGTGTGTTGCAGTGCAATCTGCACCACGTCATTGGATCCTCGGATGTAGTTTCGGCGCAGTTCATCAGAGAGGGTCACAGTATTGCTCTGGTCCAGGAACAGTGGCAGCATGCCGAGATCGTCAAACGACTGAGCGTAAGTAATGCGAATGTGGTATATGATAAGGGTTCTACACGTCCTAGAGCCTGTGTCGTACTTAGAAAACGCTTTAATTACCTTTGTCTTTCAGAATTCACAAACAGTGACCTAGTGGCCATCGAAGGCTGGTACCACCAACGAGGGCAACCACAATCTGGTCGTGGCATCTACATACCTACCTGGCGACACGGAGATACCAGCGGGGGAGCTACAGAAATTGGACTTGTACAGCAAAGCAAATGGGAAAGGCGTACTGCTGCGATGCTAATGCCCATCACGTGATTTGTGGTAGCACAGACGTAAATAGAAGAGGAATGTCTTTAGATCTCAATATCTTTAACAGGGGATGTCAACCTACTTTCATACGCATGATTTAACTCGTGTGTAGTAGCTTAGTAGCAGAACGGATTCGTAACTGGCATGTATCAGACGAAGAAGGCTCTTTCTCCAATCATGTGCATGTACGAGTTGCAGATTCTGCAACAATTGAGCGTTAAGTTTCACAAAATACTATTTGGCCCGGATATATCGAGGCGCTGAAGTAACATCTACAGCAAATCGTCAAAAAAACTTACAGGGTGGGTCATTTTCGAAAGTCAAGCTATAAATAGCTGTTGCAGCCGCTGCATCCATTCTATTTCAAGAATAATGTACCTCGGGCATAAGCGTGCCCCAGGCCAAGCCAACCATACCTAGAGTTGCACTATAGATAAAATCATCACAGTTCGAAGGGCCGTGAGGTAAACGCACACACGCTTAGGTAGTCCCTAAAGCCTAGGCGGTTTCTGTATAAATGATCTTCTATTAGGGCCCTCATAGACTCAGCGATTAATTGGACAATCAAAGCTCACTTCTGTGGAGAATGCACATTTTTTAGGTTCCACAACCGAATTCGCAAGAGAAAATGAGCTTTTTCCACGGAAAATGTACTTTTCCCCACAGAAGTGAGCTTTGATTGTCTAATTAGTGGCTGAGTCTATGGGGCGCCTTAGCTGACAACTACATTGACTTTGATAAAACCCGACTTTCGTCCATTTCAGCACGGCACAAGTTCCAACATTCAAGAAGATCTTCGCAACAGATAGTAGAGTCTGCCATGTCATTCCATTGTGCTGCACATGCCAAAAGGCACAATGAGTATATGGGCGCGTATACAGCTACTTTGTAAGAGGACAAAGTCTAGATGGAGTTGTGCCCCTGCCCAGAATTCGGTGTCTGACATTCAAATGGTGATCCTTCAGAGGATCAAGTATCATTGCCCAGGGAACATCAGATGAACTCCTTGCCATTTATAGCAGCTCGTGTTTTTTCTTTAATTTTTTTTTGTTGAAGACAGCTTCCTGCGTTCGCACAGAACTTGGCATTTATATTTGAAATTTTGAGTTGACAGGTTGTTTCGAAAATCCTGTTTTCGCTTAGTTCTAGTTGTTTGCACATTTTCAGTTTGTCCCTTAAAGGACTTTTGTGACATTTGTCTAATTTTGCTGTAGTAAATCGATTAACGGAACTTAACGTATGGCATTTAAATGATCAGTGAGAGGCCTTATGTGGAGACAAGTACAGTAGAGCGTTAATTATCCGTACTAATGTCAACCGGGATGGTTCGGATACGTAACGCCAAACTGCACTTGTCTTGTCTCGTCATAAGACCTAGCTCCCTGGCCACTTGAATGCCATACGATATTTATTCATTTAATGCAGCACGTGTTTATAATGCTGAGCTACCACAAGAGTGGTTAATGTTTGCAAAGTTTGAAAATATGCGTCTAATTTCGGAAATTTGGGCGTATTTGATATTTTTAGTGGTAGAGTGGTAGATCGTAAATTTTGCGAAAAAGTGGTAGATATACCACAAAAGTAAAATCGAAATACTGACTGAGCCTGTATGTATAAGAATGCTCCATAGTTTGTGCCTCACCACCCAACTAACAATTTTGCTCTTATAACAGTCTACAAGACTCTTATAAGAGCCAACATCAAGACATCAACTCTTGAAATTTAACTCTTGAAGAGTACTATAAGAATCTTATAAGAGTCTTATAAGTTTTAAATGAACCACTTTACAAGAGTTAAATTGATCTTATAGCTAAACTTCAACTCTGTTTATAAGAACTACACATGTCTTATAAGAAGATTTTAAGGTTTCTTATCAGAGTAAGAGTCTACTCTTGTAAGAGTTTCATAAAGGGTTACAAGCTCTCATTAATAAGTGAAGCTAGAAAGAGTGAATGTGATATTGAAACATACGCTGTCTTTGTTTGTCAAATGTAAATATACGACCTTACGAGAACTTCTGTTTTCGTGTGTTATTATTTCGACAACAACTTAGGCAACATTTTTGAATGAGGGATATATTAACTTGTCAAACGATGATTTTCCCACAAATATGAGTCAACATTTTAATGTGATCAAAATTTTATTGTTGAATATAACTATTTTGCTTCGAAAAATGACAAAGCCCTCTGAAAATAATCAATTTTTAATTTTTTTATAAGATTTTCTGGAAATATAATTATTATCTAACGATGATATCTTGTATGAAACTTAATTGAATAACATTCGTCAGTTTAAAAAATCACAATCCTTTCAATTTGGTATATGCAATGACACATAACAGGGACGTAGCCAGGATTTTGTTTCGGGAGGGGTCCAAATATTGCCCCCCGTATTTTTTTTTGTTTTCTATAAATTCGATGAAAACGATTTTAACCTTTAAATTTAAATTATGGTCTGTGTTATTAGGTTAATTTTAACAGGGAAGTACACCAAGAATTACTACAATATTTCATGTGTCCCGAAAGAAATTAAGGGGAAGTCCTTTTCAAAATGAATAGTGTGATTTTGTAAAATATGTGTTACTGGAGTTCTTTTGCTAGAACGGTACAGTATTTAATAGCAAAGATTCTAAATATAAAAAGATGGGAAAGGCTTTTTCGGGGTTTGTTAGGAGCACCGAAAGGAAGATTTATATTTATGGTTATTTCTCTAAGGTCCATCGTTAGGAAAAAAAATATATTAGAGCTCCAACCAGTGGCCCAACCTGGATCTTATCCTGGAAATTGCTGCCGCAAATTGATGATGGTGCTATTTTCCAGTAATGATGCTATACGATGGTGTTTCTATATAATTCCCGTTGCATTCACAAACTTTTGCGAATTTTAGCGCCGTAAGAGTGTAATGTTATCCTCGAAATCCGCATTGGGGCTTTCTTTTGTTTTCATGGAACCCCAATTTTGAATCACTCTTTTCAGCATTGTGGTTGACGAGGAAGGGTTTAAATGTATGTCACAACGGTCTACAAGTTAGATCAAGGCACACAGCCGGATTTTAGAAAAAAGGCATGGAAAATGCAAAAAAGGAATTTATGCACAAACAAAAACTGGGCTGATGTTGCGCTAATATCTTCCCAGGTAAAAAAAAACATTGGGATCACCGGCAGCCAGAACTCAAACTTGTGTGGTTCTTATTTTCATATTTTCCTTTCACAATTTCTCGGTCTACCCTTCCCGTTGTTGCGCCACTTACTCCAACTAATAATAGGGCAAATATTATTGATTGTGGCTGCATGTTTCACAATGTTGGTCATCAGCATTATTTAAATGCCGAGTTTCCCTGACACCAATGTGGTATAAAGTTGTATATGGCTCGCATTTAAGGCCTTGATACTTTCCAAGAGCATATAGTTCGTCGATTGATCAATAATACACCACCGTCAAAATTATGGGTGTCCCGTTCATGGTGGGGAATCTTTTAATGGTAGATAGTGTAGCTCATTTGGGGAAAATTAATGTTCTACGAGACACCTCTATTTTGAACCGTTACAATGTAAAAGCACTTTTTGTAAATTGTGTCAAAATACCTGACTTGCCGAACTAAATCAAAATTTGCCAAACCACCAAACATGTCATCCGAGATATGACTTCACTTTCCGAAACTACATAAAATTTCCTATAAAACGACACCTTGTCCGTTGCGAAGTTGCTCGTATCTTCCGAGATACACTAGTTCAAACTTTGAAGAAATTTTAAAATCGTTTTTTCATGCAAAATTCAAATGATAAAATCGTAACGGTACTTTGAACTGACAAATCTGCAAAGTTGAAAAAAGTTGCCTCATTATGTTAGCTCTCGAACGACATATAAAAATTAAGGGCTCACGATTTGAAAATTTGCGAATTTAACGTTTCAAATGTAAAAAAATGTGGTTTTCGTGTAATGCAAATCATCTGATATGATGAAGATAAATTTGTACGATCAACACAGTTCATTTTGTTGGGCGAAAAAACTTACACGAAAACCACATTTTTTTACCTTTGAAACGGTAAATTCGCAAATTTTCAAATCGTGGGCCCTTAATTTTTATATGTCGTTCGAGAGCTAACATAATGAGGCAACTTTCTTCAACTTTGCAGATTTGTCAGTTCAAAGTACCGTTACGATTTTATCATTTGAATTTTGCATGAAAAAACGATTTTAAAATTTCTTCAAAGTTTGAACTAGTGTATCTCGGAAGATACGAGCAACTTCGCAACGGACGAGGTGTCGTTTTATAGGAAATTTTATGTAGTTTCGGAAAGTGAAGTCATATCTCGGATGACATGTTTGGTGGTTTGGCAAATTTTGATTTAGTTCGGCAAGTCAGGTATTTTGACACAATTTACAAAAAGTGCTTTTACATTGTAACGGTTCAAAATAGAGGTGTCTCGTAGAACATTAATTTTCCCCAAATGAGCCACACTATCTACCATTAAAAGATTCTCCACCATGAACGGGACACCCTGTATAGTTTAAGCTTACTAAATTCGGAATGTGGCGAGGCTCCAATGGATGTTTTCCTATCTGCGGTTTTTTTTTATTAAGGAATCGTGGGAAGAAATCTGGGATTCGAACTTAAGTTCGTGGCATTTGGGCTGGAATGGGGAGCACAGAGAGTAAAAGCAGGACATATCCACCTAAAGAGAGATGTCTGGCCACCATATCCCATGCACATTTTCGAATGACTAATACATATATTAATTTAGCCATATGTGTAAGCTATTGTTCATCGCGTTCTGAAATGATTTCTTAGCAACATTTAGGACCTGAGCAGCGGAAAGTTCCAAACTTCAAACTCTTAGGCAAATTAGGATAAATAATAACGAGCCTTCTGTACCGAATTCTAATAGTAATTTTCTACACATAATTAGTAGTGTTCAGCCGCATCACTGCTAGCAGCACTTGCAACTAAGCAAACAATTTGAAAATATTGATTAAACTCTGAAATCGACTGCTATTTAGGTGAATAAGTTATGATGTCTGAAAAAATAGCAGAGTTAAGAAGACCTCAATCTTTTTCAAAATTGATAACATATCAAAACGCTGACTCCGATTATTTCTGCAAACATTTCGGGAGGGGTCCGGACCCCATGGACCCCTCCCCTGGCTACGTGCCTGCACATAATCACACATAAATTCAAATTTAATTTTCCCCTAATGCAATTTTGTCTGAAAAAAAGATGGCATCTATCCATTAAATCTTCATACAAAGCCAGAACTCTGATAACAGGAGGGCGGCTCTTTTTACTATAACTAAATTCTTCATATTAGTCTAAATCTCTTATTTCAAGAGGATGGCTCTTTTTATAATAACTAAAGTCTCACTATGAGAATTAAGCTCTATTCAATAAAATTAAACTCTCCTTATGAAACTTAAAGTCTCACAATAAGGATTCTATTCTCCATAGGGGAGCATAAGTTTCAGTATGAGCGTAAATTTGACGTTTATTTATTATTTCTGTGCGTCGCATAAGTGTGTGTTCCATATTTAACAAAACTAACAGAAAGTGGTAATTTCTATATCCAGCGGAGAAGGATTCGGTGGCAGGCAATTCTTATAGCATTTTTAGTGTTTTTCCAGTAAATTTTGTTACGCTCATTGAGTCGACTATATTATTCCGTCCATTTTCTTCGTCGAAAAAAAGTTGCTATATATAATCCGGGTCGGTTATGCTGCGTTAAATTTCTTGTGTGATTATAGTGACAGATTGCTTAGCTTCTATGAAATCAATCGTGCACTCACAACACTCTTCTTATAGGTGTTCTTATAAAAGTATTGTAATAAGATGTTAAAGACTAAAGCATTTATAAAGCTCTCATTATAAGACTCATAAGAATAAACCTCTTGTAAGAACATTTTTATAAGAGTTTAAGTCCTGAAGAGTTAAACTCTCACTACAAAGACTCTATGATAGTCCAAGGCAACAAAATATGAACTTGTAACAAGAATACGACTCTCCAAGAGTAATAATCTTATAATAAATGTACTTAAAGAGTTTATTTGAAACTTGCTACTAGATCTACATTATAAGAGTTGTAAGAGCCTTACTAGAGTCTTATGAGAGTTTATTCCACTTCCCAAGAGCCAAGCTCTCAAGAGTTTGTTAGTTGGGCAACGCCATCTAGATATAGCAAGGCCGCAACTCAGCTGTATGATGACGGCATGGATCCTGCATAAGTTGTTCGACGGACACGGGCAAACAACAACAACGTCATGAGAAGCAACAACAATGCAATGCAATTTATTCGGCGGATTTGTACGTTTACGAGTCTACATTGCGGCCTTAATATATAGACGGTAGTGGCCTAACAGTACTCCTATCGATATGATTAAAAGTTATCGATACTTTTGAAGTGCATACTTATTTCAATGGTATTGATACTTTGATTTTCAGTACTACTCATATGGCCGGTATCGATACTTTAGTGGTATGAGAACGTCCCTAACTACACACCAGACTCAAGTATCCACCTTTTCTTTCTAACGAGCTTTATTCTCCCTAACTATAGTAGCGACGAATTAACACCGATTTATTGAAGTGGAAAAAATATTATTGCCAAAAGTTTACCGTAGTCTCAAACCTTTCATTATGCTGCTCATGGTGCCATCTGTGAACCATTAATCGCGCTACCAAAGCCCAAAACCATTGCAAAAAAACTAAGTAGTCAGGGCTGATGCTAAAGTGTTGGGTATCGTAGAGGAAACTCTGCAATTCAACATAAAAACATCGATACTCATAAAATATTATTGTTTTCGCCTTTATGAGTTCATACCTTAACATTATTAGACATTTTCAAAAGATGCAGGTTTCGAAGAAAAAATGGAAGGAATATCCACCTCGCGATTGGATTTATTTACGTCTCCGGCGGAAAATGTGTCGTGGAGACTGGACTTTGATTCAAATTTGCCGTCGTTGAATTCTGTATTGTGATTTGAAATGAATTAGAGTATAGAGGACCGTTTTTGCAAAAGCCAACAAAAGCCATCGGAGGTGAAACTCGTTTTTGCGCGCCATAATATTTATAAAACTTTTGTGCACCGAGGACTTTATTCAGGTTTTGTCAAACTAAAACAGAAACCGACTTATTTTGCCTTAGGTATTAACGTTTTTCCAAAATACAAACAAAAGCCAATGTTTTCTCGAACCGCAACAAAAGCCAGGCTTTTGCGCCCATGTGAAAGACCTCAACGAGACTTACGTTATAAAATCGAACATAATCTCACCCTACAATTGAACCCAACCGTTTCCAACACCGCTATTCGAGTAGTGCCCACAAGATTTGGTTACACGTGAATTTTGGCTTATTCTGCTATCCGTTCTCATAGGGAGAACTTTTGTGTTTCCGATATTTTCCGCTATATGTCCGCTACATGGTGGATGGTCAGATAAGTGTCGCTAGTCTCGATAAGAAGAACAAGAAAATTCTCCTTGTGAGAGTTGATAGCGTAATGTTCCAAAAAAACCTTCTACTGAAATATTTAGAAAAAGGCGAATGTTGGCTTTTGGAAAAACGGTCCTCGATTGGTGCTGTTTATTGAATATTCCATATTAATAAAAACTGATTAAAAAACAAAATTAATAAAATTTGTAATTGTTATTAAAATCCCCTTGAAACTAAAAATCATTGCCCGACACCTGTCATGTTTTTGTAACAATTCTCATCTCAATATCAACGTGTTTGCTCCTTTTGGCTTGATTTCGACAAATAAACTGCCCTTAATAAGTGATATACGATTCGGTCCATTTCTTATATGAATTACGAGCAGAGCTTCACCTTCGGGTAAAAATGGTGGAAGAAAATTTTCATCAAATTTAGCATCTGTTACTCGCAGAATTCCCTGAAAATAGCGTCAGCATGTTTCACTAAAACGCTTAAAATGACAAAGAAGTAAAAAAAACTAATTACCGTATGAGGGCATCTATCCTTTATATTGCCCACTCTCTTAAAAACAGGCCATAAAATTGATATTAGAGGAGCTGCCTTTTTTCCCGATTGGAATCCACAGAAATCCTCTTCAGTATCAATAAATGTCCGACGAAAAACATTGTTTGTTTTCAAATAAGCGCTTATTTTGACCTGTAAAATGCCAGAGTTATGTTATTAAATATTTAATACATGAATCTGTATTTTAGTCTAAGAAAAATACAAAATTTGATAGGCTTATTTCGGTTTTTTTTTTCTCTTGGTGGATTTAGCCTGATCTTGTAAATTGATGTAAATTCGTTACTAAGCAGTCTTATTAATTGCTCCAATGCTAATTATATACATATTTATTGTGTAGGTACACTTTATAACTTATTAACTCACAAAAACGTTATCCAATGAAACATTCGGATGAAGATGCATCTGAGCTGAAAACACTTTGGTCGTGCGGTCAAGATATCGCGATGAACATGAATAATTATATGTCAATCTGGGATCCACTTCTTCGCACTTCAATCTCGTTAATTGTAAGCTATATATTGTTGCCTTGAATAAAAACAATTCGGCAATTGAAAAAGAGACCAATGTTTTAAGAACTATGTACAAAGTATCAAAAAGAAACCTTTGCAAGAGTCTGATGAATATTCCCCATTAAAAGAATGCAGGCTAAAAAATATACGTTAATACGAATCATTTGTATAGGTATACAGATTCCTTTTGACACTTTTCAAACTCGTACTGAATACACTTTGATTTTGATCTTGCATATTTATAACATTTACCACATTTATCTAAAATATTTTTTTCATACATGTTAATTGATGTGTTATTTTTGTATAAAGTTGACCATTACTTAGTGGAACAATTAGTGCGCTTGTTCCAGGGGTGGTGCATGAGGCGACACTGAGTGTATGTATTCACGCACAAGTGAGCGGACTAAAATTTTGATACAAATTCTACTTATATTTTCCTCCACCAGAAGGCACACGCAAATGAGCGGTGAATGTAGTGTGTGAATGCAATGAAACACTAATGTCAAACGCCATTCATTATTATGACAAAAGTGATAAAAAAAATATGGAGATCTGCGTTACATTATTTCTACAATATATTTTTTCATAATTTTCAAATTTGTTTTCCGGCCATCTACTCCGATATGTGGCTACTTCGTTGCGAAGCGTAGAAATTGTGTGCTAAGTAGAGGACACTCCGCTCCGTACCGCAAACACCGGTGCCTTATGGTCGAGAGTAATGTAAGTAGAATTTGTGTCAAAATTTTAGTCCGCTCACTTGTGCGTGAAAAGAAAAAACTTCAAGTCAAGAAATCTGAAACAAAAGCTTCGGATTGGACGGATACAAAACAACAACGACCAAACGAACAACTGATTACTCTTTCGGATCCTGGAATGTATGCTCCCTGAATAGACCAGGGGCCTTAAGGGCCCTCCTGGATCAGGTAGAACAATACAAGTTGAGCATAGTTGCAATCCAGGAAACTAAATGGCTCAAAAGCGAGATTAACGACCTCAAATCGCACACAATTTTTACGAGTGGTAAAGAGGAGGGCAACAAGGAGTTTGGAGTAGCTTTCATCGTGAGTAAGCAGCTCAAGGACCACGTTATCGGCTTCAAACCCATAAACGAGCGGCTATGTGCGATCCGCATCAAGACCCGTTTCGCTAATCTCTGGCTCATTAATGCGCATGTCCCTACAGAAGTAAAAGAAGATGCGATTAAGGACGAGTTCTACAACGAACTAGAAACACAAACAGATCCCCTAAGCGCTTAGGGGATCTGTTTGTAGGGGGAAGTTTCTGATCCGTAACGGCCGGTTGATTTGAAATTAAAGGCAACGTTGCGCGAACGTTGTGTTTTATAACCTCACCCAATGATGAAACCCAAACATCCAAAAAAAGAGCTGACTTTTGATGCCAAATTGTTCTATGGCCTGACCGCATTAAGCAATAAAAAGTTGGACTTTTTTGCTCGTCACATTTGGGGGGGAGGGGGTGGCAAAGGGGTGAAATTGAGCTTTTTCGCCAATATCTTGTTAACTGTAATATTTATAGCCAAATGTTCTGAGGACGATTTAAACTACACAAAATTTCCTTTCTAATGATATATTATATCATATACTTTCTCTTGGCAGATTATATACTAGACCTAAAAACATTCGGTGTAATTTCGATTTTTTGATAGTTACATTTGGCGCTCTAGCTCCTGAAGTAATTTAATTGGAGCCATGGTAATGTGGATAACTATTCCTAACAATATATAGCTGTACCACACGGAGACTCAGGCTGCTCCGACAAAGCTTTCTCCTATATCCGCTATTAACATTAAAAAAAAGACACCAAATATTACTTCGATCTGATAAAAACAAAGGATACCTTCCATACAAAATGACCCGAAAATTGCCTACGAGCAAAACTTTAATTTTGGTTGACTTGTTCCCTTACTTCTTAATAAACTAGTGGCATTGAATAATAATAATAATAATAATAACAATTTGAATGGGAGGTACCCTTTGTTTTAGTCCGATCGAAGTAATATTTGGTGGAGGGTCTAATGCAACGGTTCTTAACCGGTGGTCCCTGAGGCGACCCTAGGTGGTCCGCGAAGCCGTTGCTGTAGTTTCCTCATAATCCGATACGACAATTCTCCAATTTCACGCAGCTCAATCTTAACTTTCTAATAGAAACATTAATACGGAAAAAGAAACGTATGTTCCCTCTACAAGGAGGAACATACGTTTCTTTTTCTGTATTTGTGTACACTACAAACATCGGTAGGCAATTTTCATTTTTAGAAACTTTAATGTTGGAAGCGGATGGGAGTCCGTTTGGACTAAGCAGGACTGTTTTCATTGAGATTTTGACCGTTGTACACTGTGTAAGATATTAAGTGTAATGTATTGTATTGGTCGCAAAAATAAATGTTAGTTAATGTAAGCTTATTACGATGAAATGAAATACCGTCAAAATTTGTTTTATATGCTTCTTTTTTAGATGACGAACGCAAGATGATTGCGATGAGCAAGAAAACGAGGACGGCCGAGAGCTTGATAGGAATGGTCACTTTATGTGCAGTAGCTACGTGTCTTTATATACTTGAGGGTTGTCATAATTGTAGGTAAACAGTTCAGGTGTTTAAGGCGATGAATTTTTGAAAATCTATTCTTTTCCGGCCAGACCACAATGGTAATTTACATTGCTGAATTAAGATAATTCAGCCATTATTGATCTTCGGTGGCACATCTAAATAGCTTTCTGTTGGTGCAACATCAACCAGCAATGCCATATAGGAGTTTATGTAAAAATTGTTGTTCTTCCAGTAAGAACTGTAAGGAAGGGCTTTATAATCTGATAAACAAAACTGGATTTAAAAATTATGAGCCATCTCTGGATGAAACAAACCGAAATATTGGATAACACCCTTTACAAAAATTAATGAGGGTTTTGAAATTCGTTTAGACTTAGCAAAATCACACCCAGAGTCCTTTGCAAAACAATCTCTGTCAGTCGACTTTTTCTGGATGATGGTCTTAAAAGCAGCAATATCCCTTTGGCGTTATTTCCACATTTTTCTAATCGAAAACGTCAACAACAAGATAACAATAAGTTGTGTTCCAAAGGTAAATGGAATTAATTCTATTAGTTACCCTATTGATATTACCAAGGTGCAGTACAGTCACCGCAAGAAGTAGTCTTCGGTACAAGATTTCATGTTTTGTATCGTTCTTATCACAATTGCAATTTGGTGGTCCGCAACAACTAACGAGTTTGATAAAGTGGTCCCTCATGTGCAAAAGGTTAAGAACCACTGGTCTAATGGGACTTAGCCTTAACGTTTACTAAAATGTTTCCCGCCTGCTGTGATTCGGCAATAAGTTACAGCCATGTCTTTTTTTTAAATGTTAACAGGGGATATAGGAGAAAGCTTTGTCGGAGCAGCCTGAGTCTCCGTGTGGGACAGCTATATATTGTTAGGAATGGTTATCCCAATTACCATGGCTCCAATTAACTCATTGCCGGACACAACGCCAAAATTTGACACGATTTGTATGGTCAAATGCTCAAAATTGGACGTCTATAGACGTTGTGTCCGGGAAAGTGTTAAATTACTTCAGGAGCTAGAGCGCCAAATGTAACTATCAAAAAATCGAAATTACACCGAATGTTTTTAGGTCTAGTATATAATCTGCCAAGAGAAAGTATATGATATAATATATCATTAGAAAGGAAATTTTGTGTAGTTTAAATCGTCCTCAGAACATTTGGCTATCAAGAGACGCGAGAGCGTCTCGCCCGCCAAAGGAAAAAGAAAAACGAAAGCGAACAAGTCTATGATTACCGAGACAACTTGCTTTTTTGTTTGACCAGGCTACAGCCTTCCAGGCAACAGCCACCAAAAAAAAATGTTTACCAAAATATTCCACATATCCTGTTCTAGTGCCTTTCCAAATAAAATCTTCGATCGGCACAATAACGGGTAAGATATATGCAATAAACGGTGAAATTTTCACCCTCACAGACTTAAGCGAGTAACCCAATTTCAGAATGAAGTCTACAGTTGCAGAAAGACTTGCTTCTACTGTCTCTCTTCGTGATGGGATTTTTATGAAATTTGGAACGAATGATCCTCTGGTGGTCCTTCTAAAGAATCAATGTCTTCCATTTAGATAAGTGGATGGAATAACGGTAAATTAATAGGTAAAATTAACAAAAGATTTCCAACAATTGCGTCTATCGGCTCATCGCATTGACCATTTTTTAAAACACACTGCGGCATTGGGACATTTGGATATTGGGACACCGGGAGACTGGGAGACTAGGATCCTGGGGTAGTGGGATATTAGGAAATTGGGACATTAGGGTCTTGGGACATTAGGACATTGGGGCATTAGGCACAATGGGGAAACAGGGACGTGGGGACATCGGCATATTGGGGCATTGGGACATCGCGATATTGGGGCATTGGGACATCAGGATATTGGGACAATGGGACATTGGGTCATTGCGATATTGGGACATTAGGACACTGGGAGACTGGGACATTACACTCAGAAAAATTTCAATGGGAAACCCCATTAAACTAATCATTTTGTCCCATTATTTTTAGTCAATAGGAAAAATCAGATTACTTTAAAAATATAGGAACCATTACTTTAACTCGATAAATATCCGTTTGTTTTAATAGTTGACTCATTTTAAAATAAACACATGGTCTAGTTATTTTCCAATAGGATATATCTTATTGAATTAATAGGATCAATCCTATGTAATAAAAAAAATTGTTTCACTCGTAATCTTATCGAACTATATTTTTTATAAGTCGCATATTATTATACCATCCACGCTACGTCATTGTGGATTTTTTAAGAATCACGATATTTGGCCAGGCCGAGTATTGAACATCCGATTTGCTAGTACTCTTTAAAACTTACCAAGTCAAGGGTAGGCAACCGAACGACCTCGGCTACGGAGCATGATATTGGTTTTCTTGCAAAATACATATGCTTGCAATTTAACTAAAAGGCCTATCCCATTAATGCAATAGGACGTCATATAAAACAAATGAGATCCATCCTATTATTAGTTAATCATATCAGATCTTGTAAATTTAATGAGACAAACTGTTTGAAATATAATCTGATGTCCCATTGGATTTACGGGACACATTTCATTCCATACAAAATATCTCAATAGGATTCTTCCAGTTATATTAATTATTGCATCTGTTTACTTTTGTGAAGAAATCTGATAAACTGCCGACCAGTTAAAATAATGGTACAAAAACTTTTAAATTTACGGGGTCCATTTTTCTGAGTGTAGGACACTGGGATATTAAGATATTGGGACATTATGATCTTGGGACAATCGGACATTGGGACACTGGTATATAGGGACATTGGACCACTGAGACATCGGAATGTTGTGACATTGGGACATCGGGATATTCGCACATAGGGGCACTGGGATATAAGAACATGTGAACATTAGGGTCTTGGGCTGGAGAAGTTTAAATGTACAGGACTACTTCTTAAAGTAATTTGGAGGGAGCCGTCAAAGTGGCACTGAATAAAATGTTAAAGCTCCCACCAAATTATTTTAAGAAGTAGTCCTGTACATTTAAACTTCTCCAGCATTTACACCTAAAACAAAAGTACATCCAGCAAACAAAATTAGATATGAGCAGCGGATTGGAGTGATATGTATTCTTTTTGCAGCAGATGAATTTTTCTTTGGCGGGGTAACTTTTACAACTTTGTTGTTTTTGGTCAGATAAATATTACAGTTAACAAGATATTGGCGAAAAAGCATGCCACCCCTCCCCCCAAATGTGACGCGCAAAAAAGTCTAACTTTTTACTGCGTAATGCGGTCAGGCTACAGAACAATTTGGCATCAAAAGTCAGCTCTTTTTTTGGATGTTTGGGTCTAGAGCTAAAGTCACTATACTAATATCAAACAAACTGAAAATTTTCTAAGTGATAAGTTCGATTTGAGTGAAACGTTGGTGCAACGGAATCCACTTGCACTTTTCAAAAATTTACTCTTCGAGAATTCGATAAGTCGTAAGTGAAAAATGTTTGGTGCAATAGGGCCCTGGTCATAATCTCTACATGTTTCCCTCATCGACGAATCCATAAGCAGACCTGGAAGTCTCCAGATGAATACACCGTGAATCAGATCGACCACGTACTGATCAGCAAGAGATGGGCTTCTAATGTCTTAGATGTTCGATCCTATCGACTGCGACTCCGATCACTATTTGGTGAAGACGACCTACAGGTGCAGAATCTCTTCGGTGTACCAAACGAGAATCAATCCTGCCAGGATCTTCGAGGTTGACAATCTAATTGATGATGGCACGGCGGCTGCGTATACTACAGCACTAGAGGAAAAACTGTCGCCCATGCTGGATGACATCGACAATTTAGGCATCCATGAGTTCTGGGAGGAGCTCAAAGACACCATCAAAGGAGTTGCAGAAGAGGTCGTGGGCTATAAAGGCCGGCGCAGCCGAACAGACTGGTTCGACGATGAATGCAGGGCCTCGATTGAGGTGAAAAATGAAGCCTATCGCCAATACACACAAAGCGCATCCCGAGCCAAGAAAGAAAGATACAACGAACTTCGGCGAGTATCTAATATGTTAATAGGAGTAGCCTCAGATGATGTTTTTAATAATTCTTCGGCATTAATCGTAATATAAAGCTTGAAATAGATTAGACGCGAAATTTTTCTGCTGATGCCGATGCTGACGCATCCAATCTATTTCAACTATAACACTCATCAAATCTCGTCACTTCGGAATTTTTAAAATACGGAGCCTCGATCTCCTGCACATTACCACTTAAAGTAGCCAAAATATGCCCATTAGTCGAATGAGCTTTCGTGTAATTTAACGAGTGTTTCCACGTACCGTTTCAAATAACTGGCAGTTTTAGGAGTTTTCGATGATCTAAAACTATGCGCCAACCGTTCCAATTGATCGGCTGCTAACCCTTGGGAAATTAGTAACTTCTTCATCCTACCCGTATACGAAATGGGAAAAAGTGGGATAACTGGGAAGGAAAATATGGAACTCACCGACAAAATTCCGAATTACCACAAATCCGGCTCAACCGACGGACCAAATGTACAATATTTGTTCGCAATATTGCAATTACTGCGCCACCGTTGAGTCCTTTCCTTTCCCGATGTTGCGAAAACTGCGACCTATGACGCCACTGTGTCTCCAAGCGATCCAACAGCGAAAGGAATTATTTAAAACTTTAACTAAATAACTTTATTTAATTCGATATTACAATATTGATCTGATGATCTGAACGCGGGAGAGGTTCGTAGCCAACTGTTACTGATAATAACTGATAAGAAACGAGTGGGTGTAATGCTTGCAATTCAATACGAAATCTAGTTTGAGCTGTATTAAAATTTTAAATGATAAATTTACTGTGAAAACTTTAATTTTGAACAGCGATTTATTTGAACGTGACGTGCGCTTGCAATTCGGATGTATTTGTTAGTACGTTTCGTATAAATTCTTGAAACGTGGTCGGGGCTTGGACCATAGTGCATAAAGTAGACTATGGGTAGCTGTGGATGCATGGTGCGGAAGAGAACTCGAGAAAAAGTGATTTGCGTATGAATGCACGACTCTACAAGGGGGTATTCTATTTCCTCTACTTTGGAATACAGTGATTAATCAATTGAAGCTAAGCTAGGAGGCATTCAACTTGTATTCTATGACAAGGCCAATTTTTTATCTTATTTTGGACATGGAATCAAAATGGAAACCTAACATCGAAAAAAGAGTGAACAAAGCTACGGTGGCACTGTACTCGTGCAGGAAAGCTATCGGGAAAACTAGGGGCCTTCAACCAAAGGTTGTATATTGGATGTATACAGTTATTGTGCGTAAGTGGAAAGGTTGGCTTCTCTTCTGGTTGCAGGAGCTTTTCGAACAACACCTTCATTCGGACTAGATATGGTTTTGGAACTGCTGCCACTGGACATATACGGCAAACGGTCAGCAGCTTACACGGCTTTACGTCTTCGTGAAACTGGTCTGTGACGAGCGCTGGCTTATGGTCACTCAATGATACTTCGTAACTTCAGCCTGCCACTGGCGACTGACAACTTTGTTCCCAAATATTTTTTTGGTAGAAACTGTTCAACCTTAATCGTACCTGGGGAAAGCTGGAGCAACGAAATGACTGAGGCCATCGGGTCCTTTTCCAATCTACATTGATGGTTCCAAAACGGACACAGGAGTCGGCATTGGTATTTACTCTGAGGAACCGGACATCAGTTTGTCTTTTCGCCTCCCTTATTTATGTAGCGTCCTCCAAGCAGAGATTCACTGCAGGGGCGAACCCAGGAGTTTATTTCGGGGGGAGATTTGTGTATGCAAGTGACTCATGAAATCATACGTTTATTTTCAGACCTTAACCTTAAAATAATCGTTCTTATATATTCTTAATTTCACAACAATTTAATTTAAAATATTTAAAGTGGATTTTCATCAAATAAGTTCTTTTTTTTAAATACTCTCTTAGGAAATAACTGGTAACCGATTGTTACGATTTTTTTTAGACGGAATCACCTTATTGCATTTTTTGCAAATTAATTTAGTTTTTTTACATCCAAATGAAGACATGTTTTACCCATTTTTCAGCGGTCACTATGAGAAATTTGTCAAAGTTTGTGGTTTTCTAAACTCGCGAATTATAATATGTAAGATGACCCTAATGAAAAACTACTCACTGTATCTAATCTTCTTTTCTATTTTACTTTATGTCGCATTAATTAAAACTTTAAAAAATAATTCCCAACTATATCTTGTCTAAACTAATAAAATTATTTAATGTATTATTTTTTTATTAGACTTAAACCTAATTTTCAATGTCAAATTTTGTTATTAGTAGTGTAGTAACCAAGTGATAAACCTAGTACCTACATGAGATTGCAAAATGTGGTGGAGAACTTTTTTTTTGTTTCTTATGTTTTTTTGGGTGCTTAGCCCGAATCCGTAGCTCCCACCAAAATTTCGATCCGAAACAGGGTCAAAATCGCAAAAAAAACAGAAAAAAAAATACTATTAGAGGTACAGAAATTTAGCAAATAAAGAACAGGAATTTTGCATAAACTAATTTTAAATACTAGAAATTTCGCTGAAATTCGCATAAAAACCTAATTTTGTACATTTTGGTATTGTTAAACTACAAATACAACTGGAAAGTCTAGAAATGCATAGCCTAGTACTAACCACTGCAAAAAAGTATTCAGAAATATTTAATAATGAAAAACACAAAAATATATCAACTAAATCATACTCCAAATTTAGCTGTGGGGAACAATCAATAACATCAATAATCGACAACGTTCCTCCCGGAGTAATGGTAAAAAAGAAACTCCTGAAGCAGAGGCACGCCAAAATTTTTATGCTTTTCTCTTTCTTATGTTCGATTTTAGGCATCCTAGAAAAATGGCATTAAAGAAACCAAAGTTCATCGACCATCCCAATAAAAAGCTTGCTCAGTGTTGGCAAAGCCATTTTGCTCGTGATTCCGCGAACTCCTTGCAGTTTGAAAAGGTTTTTATTCTCATTAATGGGATTCTTCTGAAAAAAATTAATTTGAGATTAAAAACAGTCTTCTATAAATTGATTCTTTTTGGTGAAAAATTAACTTTTTCGTGGACTAAGTACACATTTGAACATATCGCATCTAGTCGTATCTATTCGTAAAAACGAAATTTCCGTACCTCTAATTACTATCAATTGTAGCGATACCACATAACGCATTTTAAAGGAGAAATGTACAGTTTCGAAGTTAAAGGCTAAAAAACGGAAAAACTCCGAAAATTTTCGGGTTTTTAGCAACGAAATTTTGGTGGGAAGCTCCGGATTCACGCTCAGCACCTTAAAAACATAAGAAACAAAAAAAAAATCTCCACCACAATCACATTTTGAAATCTGAAATCACCTAGTGACTACACTATAGATTTTGAGTCTAAAAATCATCACTATGTCAATATAGTTATATTGTGTAAATTTAGTTGAAACTAATACTTTTGAAAAATCGGTTTCATAATTTCGGGGGGTGTTTCATCCCCCAAATCCCCCCCTTGGGTTCGCCCCTGATTCACTGCAATTTCGGAAGCGCTTCTATGGTTATATTGAGGCACGTTGTCATTGGTAAGGATGTCACTATACACGGTGTCCCGCAACTGGTTAGCCATAGACCCATGTTAGACTCTACAGGATGTTTTAGGAAAAACTTCGCCAAAATTATTTCTCTAGCTTTTACCGTTAAGGAGTAATTGCCTTTTTTGTGATTCTTGTCAAAAAACACGACTTTTTTTCGAAAAAACTCCTATTTTCTAGCTTCCACTTTAACAAAATCAATGTTTTTCATATTCTTCTAAAAGTACATAAAATTTCCAATAAAAGGACATGTCGAACGTTTCGAACGGTTTCGTATCTTCCGAAATACGACGTTTTGATCTTGCAGAAATGTCAATTTCAATTTTTAATGTCAAAATTAAACCCGAATTTCGTAACGGGACATTGTAGTGACAAATCTGCAAAGTTGACAAAAGTTGGCGTAGTATCTTAGCTTTCGAACGGCATATAAGAATAAAGCACAGAGTCATCCAGTTTCTGAATAATATGTATAAATAAAAAAAAAGCATAGTCTGCAAATGTACCAAACCGACTTCAATCTTGAAAAGGAAGTAAAATTTTTACATCAAGCATAGACTTGGTTGTTATGCATTATGGAAAAATACTTTTCGCTACTGTTGTTGATGCTAATTATAACGGTTAGTATAAACAAATTTGTTTTATGTGTTGAATTTTTTGTACGAAGGTTCGCTGTGTACACATTAATCTGACCAAAAACAACAAAGTTGTAAAAGTTACCCCGCCAAAGAAAAATTCATCTGCCGCAAAAAGAATACATATCACTCCAATCCGCTGCTCATATTTAATGTTGTTTGCTGGATGTACTTTTGTTTTAGGTGTAAATGCTGGAGAAGTTTCAATGTACAGGACTACTTCTTAAAGTAATTTGGTGGGAGCTTTAACATTTTATTCAGTGCCACTTTGACGGCTCCCTCCAAATTACTTTAAGAAGTAGTCCTGTACATTTAAACTTCTCCAGCATTTACACCTAAAACAAAAGTACATCCAGCAAACAAAATTAGATATGAGCAGCGGATTGGAGTGATATGTATTCTTTTTGCGGCAGATGAATTTTTCTTTGGCGGGGTAACTTTTACAACTTTGTTGTTTTTGGTCAGATATCATATATTTTTGCATACTTAAATAGCCAACTAATAACTAATATTTTTGTTTTGGGAAAAGTTTCAATAGGTTTTTGTTCAGCATATTCCATAAATTTAATATCATAAGTTATAGTCACAGGGTCTTCTTTAAAATAAATAGATACTGCAAACGCAATTGCAAATACGCCACCAATGGCTGTTGCTGAGCTTTTTTAAAAATAATTTTGGGATGAAATGGGTACAGTTTATTAATATGTATTTTGTGCAAAATAGATTTGTGTTATCTTTGTGTTATGGCCAGTGGCGGCTCGCCCATATGTGCACAAGTGCACGTGCACCCCCTGACAAAAAAATCGTAAGGGCACGTAATTCACTGATTTCTTCAAATCGAAAATGCGTATCCCAAAGCGCACATCTAGCCCGCAACACGGCCTTATTCTATTTATACAAAGATACACATTCTACCTACTGAATCCATATGCCCATCCCATATCTATGTATGAATGTACACTATGCCGACTGCTCACTGCACATACGACATGGTCACGACACAGCGACCAACAACCTGCAATCACGATGGGTGCACAATCTGGGAAGAGGAGCACACGCTCAAATTTTGGATATCTTAGCGGTTTCCGGGGCAAGGGGGTAGTGCAAAATTTACACTAGAGGTTGTGCACAGCGCCTTGTAAATTTTATGAACTAAATTCTAAAAGCAGAGAGATTGTGTCGCATGCTCGCATCCGTCTGTTCTGTTGAAATCGCGATGCAATTGCAATGGTCGATTTTTTAAAGGCAAATTTTAAAAATCTTCTAAAAGAAAATAAGATTAAAATAAAAAACTGCGGAAGAACTACACCCTTGATTTCTTTAGTGCAAGTGCAAGCGACGGAAAATAACAATTTCGGCGTGAAATTAAAGCGGCAATTTACGCGGAAAACGCGTAGATTTATGGGAATATGTGGAATGTATGGATTTTAATGGATTTTCGTTCTGTCCAATGAGCCTTTCCACAGGCCGATTTGGATTTTGACAGAACGAAAATTTAATAAAATCCATGGATTCCCCATGTGTGTGTTTTCCCTGTTTGTTGTGCGGGAGTGAAAACGAACATTCCAGCTAACAAAAGTCGGAAATAGTTTGCGGAAGAATAATATGTAATTCGAAAAAAGTATTTTTTTTAATACAAACTATGAAAAATTTAGCTACATCACTATTCTTCTTGTATTGATTATAATACATGTTTATATTTTCCTGTGAACCCCCGGTATTTTTCACCACGAGCCGCCACTGGTTATGGCTCTGCTAACATTCTGTTAGTAATCTGTTATTTTTTTGTTAACTCTGTTAATGCTCTATTAACGTTCTCTTAAGACTCTATTATCTTTTCGTTAATGCTCTGTTAACGTTCTGTTAATGTTCTCTTAATTCTCTTTAATCATCAACGCTCTGTTGTTGCCTTGCCAACGCTTTGTTAACGTTCTGTTACTGATCTGTCTTAATGCCACCCTGACCCAGTGTCCCAATGTCAAATTGTCCCAATGTCACAGTGTCCCAATGTTCCAATGTCCTAATGCCCTAAGGTCTATTGTCACAGTGTCCTCATGTCCCAATGTTCTAATATCCCAGTGTCCCAATGTCCTAATATCCAAATGTGCCAATGTCCCAATATCCTGATGTCCCAGTGTCCCAATTTAGGTCCTATTGTCCCAATGTGCAAATATCACAGTGCCCCAATGGTTTAATGTCCGAATGTCCCACTACCCTAGTGTCCCAATGTCCCAGTATCGGAATATCCCAATGTCCCAGTCTCCCACCTAATGTCCTAATATCCCAATGTCTAACAGTCCTAATGTCCCAAGGTCCTAATGCCCCAATTTCCTAATATCCCAGTACCCGAATGTCCCAAATGTCCCAGTATCCTAATGTGATAATATCCCAATGGCCCAATGTCCTAATGTACCAGTGGTCAGTGTCCCAATGTCGCAGTATACCAATTTCCTAATATCCCAGTGCCCCAATGTGCCTGTATCTCAGTGCCCTAATGCCCCAGTATCCCAATGTTCCAATATCCCAATGTGCCAATATCCCAATGTTCTAATATTCCGATGTCCCAGTGCCCCAATGTTCCCACGTCCCAGTTTCACCAGTGTACCTAATGTCCCAATGTCCTAATGTGTTGATGTCCTAATATCCCAATGTCCTAATGACCCAAGACCCTAATGTTCTCATGTTCTTATATCCCAGTGCCCCTATGTGCGAATATCCCGATGTCGCAACCCAAGTAGCACAAACGAGTTGTAAAACGGTTATATAACCGAAATCCAACCATGGTTATATGACAATATTGTTGGGAAAATGGTTGTAAAAACGTTTTAAAAACGTTTGCTAAACCGTAAAAAAGAGGTTTTTGCCTGGCTGTAAACGTAACAATATTGTTACAATGTCGTTGTCTTTCAGACATTATTGTTGTAAAATCGTTGTGAATATAACTACAATTTCGTATGCTAAAAAAATTAAAAATTTCACACTTTTTCTTTTTCAGACATATTTATCTTAGACACTTTTTATCTCAGACATATTATAATATTTTTATACCTGTTTATCCAAATCCAAGGAAATTACCTTTTTATCTATTTGCCTCAAGCTGGAATCGAACCTGGTACTCTTGCGTGCTAGTCTGCCACCATTGCCATTGCGCCAGAAGGGAAATACTTCTCATGTACTCTAAATCTGAAGTACTTCACGCGCAATACATGGTGGTCGCAAGATTGATTCTCGATCATGCGATGTTTTATTTTTCTTTTTTTCATATGCCAAAAAATCTATTAACATAATCCCTTAAATGATATTTGTTTTAGTTAGCGCTGGGAAGCTTTGTATCCAATATAATTGCAAATATCAAAAAGATACTTTCGGTTCAAATTCTAACAATTGTGTTATACTTTAAACCATGTTGTATCTGTGACAATTAAGTCATTTTGTAACAAAATTGTCCAAAGAATATCAATTGAGTCAAGTTAAAAACAATAATGTTGCAAAGACAACATTAAGGTTTCCAGGAGAAAAAATTGTCCCAAATGAAACCATCTAGTTAATTTTGCAGCAAATATTTAAGTTTAGACTCCAACAAAATGCTTACTTTAGTAACAATAACCCATATCGTTGATTATGCAACTAAAATACAACCAAAAATCGGGTTGTATATCTAACCAAGGTTATTTTGTGCTGCTTGGGAATGTCACAACATTCCGATGTCTCAGTGGTCCAATGCCCCTATGTACCAGTGTCCCAATGTCCCAATCTCCGATTGTCCCTAGGTCATAATGTCCCAATGTCCTAATATCCCAGTGTCCTAATGTCCCAGTCTCCCAGTCTCCTATTGTCCCAATATCCCAATGTTCCATTGTCCCAATATCCTGATGTCCCAATGCCCCAATATCCCGATGTCCCAATGCCCCAATATGCCGATGTCCCCACGTCCCTGTTTCCCCATTGTGCCTAATGCCCCAATGTCCTAATGTCCCAAGACCCTAATGTCCCAATTTCCTAATATCACACTACCCCAAGATCCTAGTCTCCCAGTCTCCCGGTGTCCCAATATCCAAATGTCCCAATGCCGCAGTGTGTTTTAAAAAATGGTCAATGCGATGAGCCGATAGACGCAATTGTTGGAAATCTTTTGTTAACTTTACCTATAAATTTACCGTTATTCCATCCACTTATCTAAATGGAAGACATTGATTCTTTAGAAGGACCACCAGAGGATCATTCGTTCCAAATTTCATAAAAATCCCATCACGAAGAGAGACAGTAGAAGCAAGTCTTTCTGCAACTGTAGACTTCATTCTGAAATTGGGTTACTCGCTTAAGTCTGTGAGGGTGAAAATTTCACCGTTTATTGCATATATCTTACCCGTTATTGTGCCGATCGAAGATTTTATTTGGAAAGGCACTAGAACAGGATATGTGGAAAATTTTGGTAAAAAAATTTTTTTGGGGGCTGTTGCCTGGAAGGCTATAGCCTAGTCAAACAAAAAAGCAAGTTGTCTCCGGTAATCATAGACTTGTTCGCTTCCGTTTTTCTTTTTCCTTTGGCGGGCGAGACGCTCTCGCGTCTCTTGATATTGTGAGAGTTTTTTTCATTTTCATCGTCTAAAAAAGGATAAACATTTGAATTTGTCAGGTATTAATTAGTGTCCTTTTATGTCCTTTTTCAGAGTTTTCTGATCCAATTTTTACTTAGCAAATTGAATGATAGAATCTTAGATTCTAAAAAATGAAAAAGGAAGTGGCAACTTGAATTATTCGCGTAGTTATGGTTTTGGAAAGATACAGATAATTACGGGAAACACGAAAATTTTCCATTCAAACGCGATTTATTCCGTTTATGGTCCTTGAAATAGGTATCGAACGCCGGATATGTGATGTACTCGGCGTCCCCTTTGATATGATACCCCGCATGCCGACCTCCAGTCAAGGATTAAATAGTGTCCTTTTTTGTCCTTTTAGGGACCTTTCCGATCAAATTTATTTTAGTAAAATGAGTTTTAGACTCCTGGGACCCCACTGATTCAAGACCAAGAAAAAATAGCCTTACTGTATTTTTTTATATTGGAAATGCTTATTAGACTGAACTATTTCCAAGTAAAAGCAAGATTTCTTCCACTTACGGACTATGTTTTTTCCCCTTTTACACATATTATTCACAAACTGGATGATTATGTGATTTATTCTTATATGCCGTTCGAAAGCTAAGATACTACGCCAACTTTTGTCAACTTTGCAGATTTGCCACTACAATGTACCGTTACGAAATTCGGGTTTAATTTTGACATTAAAAATTGAAATTGACATTTCTGCAAAATTCAAAATGTCGTATCTCGGAAGATACGAAACCGTTCGAAACGTTCGATATGTCCTTTTATTGGAAATTTTGTGTACTTTCAGTCGAATATGAAAAACATTGATTTGGCTAAAGTGGAAGCTAGAAAATTTGAGTTTTTTCAAGAAAGTCGTGTTTTTTGACGAGAATCACAAAAAAGGCGATTACTCCTTAACGGTAAAAGCTAGAGAAATAATTTTGGCGACGTTTTTCCTAAAACATCCTGTAGAGTCTACCATTGGTCTATGGCTAACCAGTTGCGGGACACCCTGTATACACTGATCTGATAGTCAAGCTGCAATTCGATCACATGAATCAGCATTTACAACATCTAGAACTAATGCAGAGTGCCGCTATGCACTCAGAGAAATGGGTACCTAATTTCTACAACATTACACTATGCTGGATACCGGGTCACAATGACTTTGTTAACGCCTTTCATTCTGAAACGCGTTTATTTAGACCAATCCAAAAATAGATTTACAAGAAGCATTTCATTAATATTGTGCATAATTCTTATTTATTACCTATAAAATATACGAGCAAAATTATTCACTATGTATGTATCCAAAATCTAAAAACCCTCGTATTGCGGGCGCAGCCTGTACGCCGGTATTTTTTTATAATTATTGCAATATTATAAACGCCAAAATTTTGTTTAAATGTTTTTAAATTTATATAAAAAAAACTATAGGGAAACAAGGTGAATCACATAAAATTTTCACACATTAACACTCCATTAATATCAACCGAAATCACTGCAAGTCCATACGATATTTTATTCTATCTATTCCGCAATACCATCATTTCATCTCAAAATCAACTTATTTGCTCCTTTTGGCTTAATTTCAATCAATACACTGACTTTCATTAGCGATATACGATTTGGTCCATTTCTTATATGTATTACAAGCATTACTTCACCTTCTGGCAAAAATGGTGGAAGAAGTTCATCATCAAACACTACATCACTGACACTTAGTAAACCCTAAAAAAAAAATCGTTTGTATTAAAGCGCTTCGAATTTTAACAAAACCGTAGAAGTTACCGTGTACGGACATTTGTCCTTTAGGTTTCCGGAACGCTTTAGAACAGGCCATAACATTGATATTAGCGGACTTTTCTTTGTGCCTGTCTGATATCCACAGAAATCCTCCTCGGTATCAATAAATTTCCGACGAAAAGCGTTGTTTGTCTTCAAATTGGCTGTTACTTTTATCTGTCAAATAATAATTATCAATTTATTTAATAATATTTCGTGCACATTGAAATATTTTATTTATTTATAGAAAAAAAATTCTTAAGCAAAAAATTTTGAACAAATTTTATAAGGAGATTTTCGTACATTACAATTCGATGCGACTTTTTGTGCAAAATTTTTTACGAAATTTGGCTAATGTGAGGTGCTTGTTCACTTGAAAATTTTTGTACAAAATGCCCTTTCACACAAAAAGTTTGCTTGCTTAAGGCTATTTTAACCTTCCGGCGGGCGCAATACTAATCCTAACACGATCGGGCGCAATGCATCTGACAGATTAAGTGAAGAAAAAGGGATGAAACTAAGTTTCTGTATATTTTAGACTCTTAATTATTATTGCAATGTCTTTTTCAAACAGTTCTACGAAATGTTAGAAACAAAAACTGGCTCACAAAGTTTAATACCCTTCACATTTCCAATTTTCTAAGAATATTCCGCTTTCAATAGCTTCAATATTTAAAAAACCTCCAACAACTCGACCGCTAAAAAAATGTGAGCTTTTTTTACTAAAAACACACTATTGAACGATTTAATGAACCTAAAAGTCAACACAACGTTATTGCGCAATGTGAAGAGTATAACATGTGAACATTTTCATAGAAAAAGAGAAAATAACACAATCGGGCGCAATACATCTGAGAGATTATTTCATCCCCTCCCGCCCCTCAGGCATATGGTAGATAGAAACTGAAAACTGCTTTAGGTAGTTAACCGATAAGGATTAAGCTACTGTGAGTTTCAGATCTCTCCCTTTTCAGATCGCTGATTGTCGCAACAAAAACTGGTCACTTAATCTGTCAGATGCATTGCGCCCGCCCGAAGGTTAAGCAATGTTAGTAGTGGGGAAATATTACAGGATAATGTTACATTGACAATCATATATACGACTTTCATAGCATACGTGCGGTTTTTTGGCCCAATTTTTATGAAATCGGTTCAGTATTAGACCTTAGCAATATTTTTGCAAACTGATTTTTGCGGAATTTTTCTTATTAATTAAAATATGTAGTTTTTAATTATAATTAACTCACAAAAACGTTATCCAATGATACATTCGGTTGAAGATGAATTTGAACTGAATATCCTTTGGTGGTGCGATTTAGATTTCGTGATAGGCATGTATAATTAAAGGACAATCTTGGATCTACATCTTCACACTTAATTCTTTTTGCTTGAAAGCTGTATGTGGCTGCCTTTAATAAAAATAAATTAAGGTATGTAACTAGAATTGAAATCAAGGTTCTTATGCTTAGATTGTATAATGTATCAAAAACATACCTTTGCTAAAGTCCAGTGAACAAGGCACATAAAAAGAATAAGGGCTATGAAAATTGCACAAATACGATTCATTTTTGTATAATTTATTTGATGCTCTTTTAATACTGAAAACATGTTGATTAGACATTTATTTATAAGGTTTACTCATACATTAATTATATGCTTTTAGTTTAGTTGGTGTATAGTACCTATTCGGCATTTAGTTGACAATTATTTGGAATGATTAACAGTGAAATGTTGGTACATTATATTATTTGCTACTTTAAATAAGTATCATACAATAATAATGTTTTTGTCGGTTAAATTACCGAAATCAGCAGAAATAATTGTACAGCGGAGCAGTATACAAAATAGAGTAAAGGTACGTTTTCCTCGGCACGGCCCCAGCGGCTCTAGCGACTGCGGCTCGCCCATTGGCCATTGCATATAAAAACTCGTTTTTGTTGATAATCGCTTGGCATAGCTTCACAATAAATGAACCGCGCGGCTCTTGTTGTATATAATGCCCGCATGAGTGGTGAACGTGGTGCACTCGCTTGTTTGTAGGCCTCGGGCGACGGCTGCTTGGGGTAGGGTAGTTGTTTCGCACAACGGTCGTATTCGTTCGGCCGATTTACGAATAGCATGTATATAGAAAGCAGTCGCGCGGCTCTTGTTCTACATAATGCATGCACGAATGGTGGACGTGGTGCACTTGCTTGTTTGTGGGGCTTCGGGCGACGGCTGCTTGGGGTAGGGTAGTTGTTTCGCACAATAGCCGTACTGATTCGGCTGATACACGAATCTGTCTGTATAGAAAGCAGTCGCGGGACTCTTGTTGTACATAGTGCATGCACGAATGGTGAACGTGGTGCACTTGCTTGTTTGTGGGGCTTCGGGCGACGGGTGCTTGGGGTAGGGAACTTGCTCTAGAGCCGCTGGAGTCCCTAGAGTCGCTGCGGCCGCGTCGAGGACAACGTACCTTAAGGCACGATTTCTCAATATCGTATGAAATTAAACAGCATTAGATAAATTACTCGTAGCATGAACAGCATAAAAATGGTTATGGTCATTAATTGTCAGTTAACTAAATGGAACTTGTTAGAATGTTGAAAAATCGGCCCTTTACCAAAAAACTGATTAGTCATCGATCTATAACAATTTGATATCATCAGCTTCAACTTGTGGACTATTGCTCAATCTTCTAATAAATAAATTTACTATCTAGATCCAAATAAATAAGATGTGGATATTTATCATTTTGTAATATGTAATAAAACTGATTTTATGTCGTCACCAATATGCCAAAATCGCGTGTTTACATTTTCATAGTTTTGAAAAAAAAAAAAATTATGCAAGGTTTTAATTTGCTCTGAAAAATCGAAGTTTTTATCAAGTGCAATACTATGTATTTTCTGAAATATTAGTGTAACATATTTTTTTGCTGAATATTATAGTTTGCGCACAGGAACACGAAGCTCCGACCCGTGCTATGTTATGGCTGCGAAACATGGACCTTCACCCAAGCCTCCGAAATTTTGCCAGACCGATTCGAACGAAAGGTCCTTCGGGGAATTTTCGGGGCCGTTCGCGAGCGAGATCAATGGCATATCCGGTACAACTATGAGTTGTGACCATTGTACGAAAATTGTAAAGCTTCAACGTTTGCAATGGGCGCCGCATGTACAACAGATGGACGATAATCGCATGCCAAAGAAAGTAATGAACGCACAACGAGTTGACGGAGCGAGGTTGCGTAGACGACCGAGGGCTCCCCGGGGGAACTCCCTAGGTGAAAACGCCCACCAGGTGCTGGGCTTCCGAAACTGAAGGACAAGGTCACGTAACCGCAACAATTGGAGATCAACAATTCAGGCGGCTAAAGCCCGTCGTCGGGCTATCGTTCCACATTGATGATGATGATGAATATATATTTTAAAAAAGAAATTTAAATAGAATGTCAGGCGTGTCGCGATTCTAGTATCTGTTTCGAAAAAGAAAGAAGAAAAACTGTTCATGGTATCCGAAAGCTTCCACACACGTCACATGTGTTCATGTGATTTCCAGCAAAAAAAAAAGGTGTAGAGAACATACCCTAAACTAAGCTGACCAGATGTACAGCATTTCGCTGTACAATACAGCATTTTGACCTGTCGTACAGCACTGGGAAATGTACAGCATTTCCAATGCCACATAATGAAACCTAATTCACTTCAAAATAAGCTCCTCGATGATGCCTGTGATCAGTCTTGTCTGCTTTTAAGGTGTAAAGTTTGACCCCTGTAGCCCTTACGATCGATATTTAGCGAGACAATCGCACTTTTATGTTTGGCAATCGTTCATTTTCGATAACTCGGGAACCCTTCCCGATCTTTGTGAAATTTTGCACATTTGTAGAGCTCCTTTGCGCTCATATTTCCTCCAAATTTCACGTTGCACCTATTCGCGTTCGGAAGTTACAGCTGCTCAAACCGAACTCCTGTGTTTTTCTAATCGACAATTTTCCATAACTTGGAAAATCTTGTGCAGAATTTCGAAATTTGGCAAACTTGTAGGGCACCGTGAACATTTCAAGGCTCTTTCTAGCTTCCAAGGTTCAGAAGTTACAGTCGTCGAAAGACTCTCTGCTCAGACCTCGCTGTATGTCGTGATTTTCAGAATTCGCCAACATTTAATACTTAGCGCTGTTGGGAAATAGGATAAGGCGAGCTCAGCGTGTGGTGAACTAATAGAAGGCAATTCGTAAGATTTACCTCTATCTCATTTCCTCCATACGTTTACGTAGATCCAGTAACTCGCTGTCGCTTCGTTTCCCCGCAGGGGGATTTGTGTCCATGTGACACTCAGCTCGGAAGGCTGTTTGTAGTTGGACAGAGATCTTTGGTGAGTTGTGACACCACGGACCTAACAGCGCAAGGGGGCCCCTGGTACAGTTGATACGCCATGGCGAGGATCTGTACCAAGACCATTCGGGCGCTAACGGTCCCGTGCTCCTTAGTTATGCACGGGTGGCTCTTGGCGTGCCTACCTCCCCCCATAGATTGCGGGAGGGAAGCACTAAAGGCCTAGCACGATATTGATGTCGTCTGGTGGGGGGGTGCGTCATATGGAAGTCGTGTGAGCTTCGGAGGTGACGGCTCCGCATGACCCGAGTCCTGAAGGGGCTAGTTAGGGAGAACGGCCTTGGTGGAAAATGCCTACGCGCCCATATCTAACTAGCTTGTGGATTGATGACCACACTGCCCGAGTCGCATTGCTGACTAGTAAACTGAAGGGGCCACCTGGATGTGAAAAGCAGCGCTACGTTGTCTGCACAGGCACGTAGTCACAGGTCCAACGAGCCTGGGATGTGCATGTCCGAATTCGACGTAAGGTTTAACCAATAGGGGGCCAAAGGAGGGTCACACCTGCTATAGAGAAGTCTATAGCGAATAGTGTACCTCGGGGATGGGTGAGCCCAGGGGACCATGGTCCCTTCCCATCTTGGAGTTGGTGGAGGCGAGATGTAAGCCAAGCGAGCGGTGAGCCGATATAATGCATTTCGTAAGATTTAGACCTATGGCTGATTAATACGTTTAGTCAGATCCTGTGGCTCGCTCTTCGCTTCGTTCAAGCCTCGCCTTGTATGTGGCGCTTTTCAGAATTCGCCAACATTTTGGTAAGGCGAGGTACAAGCGATTAGCGAATAGATGCCAACACCGCTTCGCACATTAGAGCATTCGACAACATTTTTGCGACGCAGACCTCGGACATGGAAGTATGGCTGAGGATTTGCCTGAAACCCAAATTCCGTGAGCATTTGTACAGCATTGGTCCTTCGGGAATCTGGTCACCTTACCCTAAACTATTAGCTTAAACAAAAGATTTCCTTAAACTGCCAAGTCCTAACAGCTATCAAGAGAAGAGGGAGCGTCCCGTCCACCATTTACTGTCAGCGAACCGATTGAAAGTGGTGCACCTGTGGTCTTTTGTTTTTGAAAACTATTTTATTTAATTACTATTAAATTTGAAGGTGATCTGTAGAAGTTCAATTTCAAGCTAAGTGAGCAACCTGGGCAATTTTGAAGGGCAGCATATGTCTGAAACTTTCATCCCTCCATTGAATGTTCTAAGTGAAATATACACATTTCGATATTTCAGGAGGCAATTGAAATAAATCAGAAAAAATAAATAAAGAAAACTCTGCAGAAGTCGTTCCTTTGTCAGTGGCGGATTTACAGAACTGACGTCAGTAGGCGTTTCGACTTTTGCAGCCCAACCGACCTTGCCCCTTATTTTTACAATTCAACGATTAATCGATTGATCCTTGACTCCCAAATTGTTTCAATATGGCTCCAACGAATTAAGCGAACACTTCTAAAATTGGAAAACAATTTGATCACTGATCTATTATTTTTTTATCGGTGCACGGGGCATTAAAATGCCACCGTAGGCTTCAGCCTTGCAATTCACCACTATAGCTTTGGGAATCGTGCGTGGGAGAAGTAACATACACTCGAAACCAAGAACACCGATTACTTTTACTTTTTTCTTACTTCTACCCTATAACGAGTATAACGAAAGGTCTTGACTAGCAACGAACGGATCTGTTTTCTGGATCCACTTTCTTTCTCCTGATATAGAGCATATATCCTCCTCCCGGAAACTGCAATTTCGGTCTGGTTTCTTTAATTATTTAAAACGATCATTTTGTGGGGCTGCAGTTGTGACTAAGAGAATAAGGACTTAATATCCATTGTTTGGGAGTCAAGACCTTCCGATTGACTTCAATTTCCCTGAACGTTCCGTAAACTCATCCCGTACTGAAAATAATCAATTTATTGGATGTAGCGGGAGAACGGGGGTCACCCCTGGGAAAAAGACTTCAGATCTGCTCCTAGGACGTTAAGACCTTTCGCGATAATAAAATAATAAATGTCGAATAAAAAGTGCCCGTTTTGCACCGCTACTGTGTATGTATTTAGTTTTATATTGCCAGCTCAAAGGAATCGAATTATTTCCCGTCATGTGACTGTCTTAGCACATATTGATAAGAAATTTGACCACTTTCTTTAGAACCGTATGGGCTACGAATTCACCGTGCAATTTTTTTCAGCCAGAGCTACCGTTGTAGAGATTTTCATGAAACCTTATTAAAAATACCGTTCTACCCCACAGCACCGTTAGCCTTCAAGCGGGCGCGTGGGCGGTAATTTACCGCCCTGATCATATAAACACGCATAGCTTTTCCCCCGTTGGCCGGATCGAGGTGGGAGAAGTATGTATTCTTAAGTCATACTGTTATAGATACGATACAATAAAATTTTGGGTAAATTTTACATTCCATACCTTTTCAGCGGTCATCAAACGTTCGGGGATTGTATATTTTGGTATATAGTTGTGCTCAAAATGTGTGTGCTCTGTGTAATATCACTGAAGTGACATGCTTCGCTAAAACTGCTGAACTTGTTTTATTATTCACCAGATAATACTTTTTATGATGATAACTTTTTGGAACATGCTCTTCTTTCAATTTACCATAATTATGAGAATGGAAGTTGTACGGTTGAGCGCAAATGGAGGGGAAAAAATGAGGGCGGTAAATTACCGCCGCACGCCCGGTAATGTCACAAAAATGCGCGCCCGCTTGAAGGTTAAGAATGCGCGAATCAAAATCGTCTTTTGACAGTTTATTCAGAAACTACAAGGGCTACAAATTTGCCATACACTATATTTCAGCACATATTACCATTATCGACATATTCTGAAAACCCAGTTTTTGAGGGTCTTTGACCCTCTATCGCATTCTAGCGGCACTCCTACAGACGAGACCTTGTAAGATCTTGTTTAGTGCCTCATGCAAAGCCTTTTGCAAAAATTCAGCTTTCCCCTAATTTTTCCGAAGTCAAGTGCTAAATTTTCTGGAGTAATAATGGAAAATATAAAAAAAAAATTAAAAATGGAAAATGTTAAAAAAAAATATAGACAAATTGTAAACTGAAAATGAAAAAAATGAAAATGGAAGTCGGAAGAGGGAAAATGTAAAGTAAATAATTGGAAATTGAAAATAAAAAATTAAAATTGAATGTTGGACGATAAATATTGAACAGAGTGTTAACAGTCGTTCAATATTTTGAACATTAATGGTTTCTGGATTTTAGTGGTGACATGGTTTTGCTGATTCGCTAACAGCTTTTCCTAATTAACAAAACTAATGGGACAGAACGAAAACCAAAATCTAGTGAAGAAATCAGAAGTAAAATAATATTTTTTTGTACAGGGGAAATACAATAATTGTTAATTTGTCAGTTTTCATAATATGTATACGTATAACGTGAAAAAAATGTCATATCTCCAGTCTATTATGAATACATACTTCAGCTAACGTGTCATCTAAAAAATAAATCAATTCTCGTTCGTGACCAGAAATAAATTACCACAATTACATGATCGCTTAGACACCCTTTAAAAAAGTCAACCCTCACCAGCAATATTAGATACGAGCATTATGTATCCTGCAATCGCCGGTCGAACATACGGCAAGGTGCCAATTTATGGTTTTCTATTTAACGCCTATAATACTCAGAAATCAATACTATAATTTTTTAGCGTCGATTTTGTCCAAAAATAAAGATCACCCTAAAAATCAAAGAACAACGTCCCTTATACGTATATATACTAAACACCACCAAGTGCCATGCCATGCCAATCTCTTCATTCACCGCCTAAAGACGTGTGGGGGAGTCCTTCTCATATAAATGAAGCTGAAACTAAAAAACGAACATTATCCATGCGTAATTACAAGTTTGTTTTTCATACACTAATTTCACGCTCTTTTACCCCCCTTGCATATGGCAGGATAAAGGACTGAAGTGCAATCGGAATTGAAGTTTTCCTTTTTTGTATGGTGTGGGAATGCATTGTTAATGTATGGGCGTTAAGGTTTCGTGTGTTTTCTAATGATATGCAAATTTGTTTCGCTGCAGGATTTGAGTCGTTTTATACGAGCATGTATACTTTGTGGCTTCATAAGAGAGATTTTGTCTGGAGCATGTGATCGTTTTTTAGTTTTTTTTTTCTTCGTACATATAAGACTATTGGAAAGTAAAATATTCAATAAAAGTATGTATGTACAGAAAAGTCCTTAAAGCTAAAATAAATTTGTTTCAAGAAGTACCTGTTTCTCTTTAAATCAATCTTTAATCTGTCATTCTACTCCATGAGTGTTTTTTTTTTATCCCACTATTACCTACTTAAAATTCAAAAAAAAAACTTCAACAAGATGAACTTTACGTTTTGGGGAGAACGAGAAAATGAATCAGAAATTGAAAATTTTCATTTTTCCTCCTTATGTTTGCCTGAACTGATCCCGAGATTAAACACAAACCGAGCAGAAATGATGACATGTTTGAAAATGGGGTTTAAAAGGACATGACAGTCCGTATACTGTGTGTGTGGTGTGGAAGGATGTGTTTCTATGACAGTCTTGTGAACGTTTGATAATGACGGAGGTGGTCTATTTAAATGCAATTTCAAATCCTTGTGATAATCGTTTTGAGAAATTGACATTCAATTGCACTTAATGTGGAGCCCTTCATGGGACTTTGAAGAGCATCGTTAATATTTTCATGATTATAGATAATAGACATAAAAGGGGTGCATAAACCTTTTCGAAAAGGAAAAGTCACATTTGTATTCGTTTTCATGAAATTTAATTTTTATTTTATTTTCGCCTGTTTTCACTACTTTTCATTGATATTTGTATGGATTTTTAAAAACTACTTTATTTTTATTTTGGACTAATTTATTTATTTTTTTTTGTTTATTTCGATGTTTGAAAATTGAAATTCAGAGAAGTGCCATTTCAAGGAATTGGGAAGAAGAAAGCGACTGTCTGCGAAAGAAAAGAAATTGGAAAAATTAACGCTTTCAAAGAAATGCAACTGCCCAAGTAGCACAAACGAGTTGTAAAACGGTTATATAACCGAAATACAACCCTGGTTATATGACAATATTGTTAGGAAAATCGTTGTAAAAACGTTTTAAAAACGTTTACTAAACCGTAAAAAAGAGGTTTTTGCCTGGCTTTAAACGTGACATTATTGTTGTAATGTCGTTGTCCTTCAGACATTATTGTTGTAAAATCGTTGTGAATATAACTTCAATTTCGTATGCTAAAAACTTAAAAATTTCATTTTTTTTTCTTTTTCAGAATTGACAATAATTTATCTTAGACACTTTTTTATCTCAGACATATTATAATTTTTTTTATACCTTTTTATCCAAGAAAATTACCTTTTTATCCATTTGCCTCAAGCTGGAATCGAACCTGGTCCTCTTGCGTGCTAGTCTGTCACCATTGCCATTGCGCCAGAAGAGAAATACTTTTCACGTTCTCTAAATCTGAAGTACTTCATGCGCAATGCATGGTGGTCGCAAGATTGATTCTCGATCATGCTATGTTTTATTTCTCTTTTTTTCATATGCCAAAAATTCTATTAAAATAATCCCTTTATGATATTTGTTTCCGTTTAGCGCTGGGAAGCTTTGTACCCAATATAATTGCAAATATCAAAAAGATACTTTCGGTTCAAATTCTAACAATTGTGTTATATATTAAACCATGTTGTATTTGTAACAATTACGTTATTTTATAACAAAATTGTCCAAAGAACAACAATTGAGTCAAATTTTAAACAATAATGTTACGAAGACAACATTAAGGTTTTCAGGAGAACAAATTGTCCCAAATGAAACCATCTTGTTAATTTTGCAGCAATTTTTTAAGTTCAGACTCCAACAAAATGCTCACTTTTGTAACTATAACCCATATTGTTGATTATTTAACTAAAATATAACCAAAAATCGGGTTGTATATCTAACCAAGGTTATTTTGTGCTGCTTGGGTGAGTAACCCCCAAAATTGCGAGAAAAATATGTCGCTTTGTAAATGTGGTTAAACATTTTGTCAATAATGATCAATAATTATGGAAACAGAAGTAAATATGGACTGAATCGAAAATTGAATGATCGGACTATTTGAGCCATTTTACAAAAAGCGAGATACTACTACTATGTGTTGAAATTGTTCCGCTTCGGATTCAGTATACGAGGGCAGTTCAATAAGTACCCGTGTTTGAAGACATCGGATGGTACTGAAGGAAGTTGGTGTCATTATCGTGTGGTGCCATCTATCAAACGACGCCAAAACAAATTCCAGACTAATTTATTGGTTAGTTTTGATTTGACAGCCATTCGAGTAACGCGTGTTTCGTAATTTTCGATAAGATGGAAAGAGAGAGGTAAATTCGATTTCTGTTTTTGGATCAGAAAAAATGCGAGGAGATAAAAGCGAAGTTGGATGCTATTTATGGGGACACTTCGCCGTCTATGACCACCGTTAGATATTGGTTCAACGGTGAATCTGCTCCAAAGAAGGCCAAAACGGTTCCATCGGCCGAAAATCATGTCATGGCGACGATTTTTTGGGATGCGAAGGGCGTCATCCTTATGGATTTTTCTAGAAAAAGGAAGAACGATCACTGGACAGTGAGTTATTGGACCGCTTCGACAAAAAATTGAAGGAGACACGATCGCATTTGGCGAAAAAGAAAGTGCTGTTTCACCACGATAACGCACCAGCGCATTCATCCGATGTCGTCGCCACCAAACTGCATGAATTGCGTAATGAATTGCTGCCGCATCCTCCGTATTCACCCGGTCTGGCTCCCTGCGACTTCTTCTTGTTCCCTAACATGAAGAAATGGCTCGCGGGAAAAAAATTTAGCTCAAACGAGGAAGTCATCGCCGTATTTTGGCGAATTCGACAAATCCTATTTTATTGGAGGGGTTAAAAAGATGGAAGGAACGTTGGGAAAAGTGTATCTTACTAAAAGAGGACTATGTTGAAAAATAAAAAAAAAAATTAGAAAAAAAAATTGTGTTTTCATTTTCAACACGGGTAGTTATTGAACCACCTTCGTATGTACCTATAGTTCCTGATAAATTTACAAGATGTTTTGCTTAATTGACAAAGTGGTAGTGTTCGTGATGAAAAAAAAGTTCGTCAAAAGTATTTTTTAAAGATTTCAGTCAAATTTTATGATTTCTTCAGTGAGCTCTAAAAATCGCTCCGCGGGACACTTCATAGCTTCAGGGACACCTGGTGGTCCGCGGACCACCGGTTAAGAGCCAATGTGGTAGTGGGTGAACCTATTTCAATTTCCAATACTGCATATTATCATAAATTATTGATTAAGAGCGTTACTATCAGTGGCGGAATAACTTGACTCGCGGCCTCACGCCAAAGTGGGTTCGTTCCCCTTTAAGTCGTAGTTTTTCAGTGATTTCAGAAAAATTACACTTTTGGCAATTTGCTAATTTTGCTATGAGTTTAATATCACAAACTTAATTTATTATAATTCGGGAGAGTTCGTAAGTTCGCTAAAGTGCACATATAATCCAAGGAAAATAACATCACTGAAATTTCCCTTCATAGAGGGATCGAAAGGATAGTTATGGTGTTACGGAACTTGGCGAGAAAAGGGTGCGGGTCTTACAAAATAACAAGTTTTCAAGTTTTTGGACCAAGGGAATTTTTTTTTGGAACATACAAGCTAATAGGGGAGCTTGTCACAAAAAAAAAAGAATAAATTAAGCATTTGCTTTGACTTCGAAATGTGTTCAGGAAATCTTTCTTGTGGTTTTCGGGTCCCTTAATCTCGTTTGCCTTTCCTGCCACGCCGACCATGTGCGTCCACATGCGCCGCCCTAGATCACAATGTGTGTACAGATTTTGAATGTGATCAATGCCCGTCCGCACAAGTTGGTCATTCAGAGCTACGAAAATGCTGTATTTTTTAGTATAGTCCAACTCAAAGTTCGTCCAGTTGACATGGAGATTTTTTTTCTGGCAAAATACATTCGGGCTTGTTCATGCCGAGGTTGTAATTTTGGTGCGTTACTCAGCTTTTGTCATTTAAAAATAAAATAACAGGCGCGACAATCCAACATTGGACTAAGGCCGCAGGATGTGTTAGTGACATCCTATTTCCAAGCTCTTATCTGCTTTTTTGTTGAGGTAATGAGATCAGCATCACGCTCAGCAGTAGGGATGTCAAAAACTGTTCCAAATTCATAAAATTTTTATATTTTCTTGATTTGTCAGTCTGTAATAATTCTATTGCTTGTCTTCTATGAAAAATTTCGGATTTCCGAACACTCTCCTTAGTGCTATTATTCCAAGAACCATCGCTTCGTCAAACTACCGCTCCTTGCATTTTTCCTTTCCAAGGCAGATATTGTTTACGTTGCGTGTCACACGTGTATCTTTTGTGCGTCGTGGATGTATATGTGTATCAGATCAGTGCATTTAGAGTTCATTATTATAGGAAGACGAAACGGCAGTTGCTACGACGTCCGCGTCCACATCGATATCCGCGTCCACTTCAACATCCGTCGTGTCCACAAAGACTTCAACATCTACATCAGAGTGCAGTCATATTAGCATTTCAAATAGAAAAAAAAATAGAGTAAGGTTAATTCTTGTGGTTTTTGAATCAGTAGGCTCCCAGTAATCTAAAACTCATTTTGCTAAAAAAAATTTTGATCGGAAAGGTCCCAAAAAGGACAAAAAAGGATACTCTTTAATCCTTGATCGGAGGTCGGCATGTGACTCCACAAATCAAAGGGGAAGTACATTACATATCCGGTGTTTGTTCCATGTTTCAAGGACCCTCAACGGAATAAATCGAGATTAAATGGAGAATTATTGTGTTTCCCGTGTATCTTTTTGAAGCCCTAATTACGAGAGTAATTCAAATTGTCACTACGTTTCTCACTTGTCCGAATCTATAATAGCTAAAGATTTTACCATTAAATTTTCTAAAAAAAAATGATCGGAAAGCTTTCAAAAAGGACACTAATTACAAACCTTGATCGAACGTGGGCATTCGGGGTGTCATATCAAAGAGAACGTCGGGTACATTCCATATCTGGCGTTTATTACTTGTTTCAAGGACCCTCACAGGAGAAAATTGGGATCCAATGGAAAATTTTCATGTTTCTCGTATATGTATCTTTCCAAAGCCGTAATTTTTCGTTTTAGCCCGAATTGTTTCCATTTAGTGTCCTTGAAACAGGAAACAAACACCGGATATGCAATGCACTCGACGTCCTCTTTGACATGACACCCCGCATGCTCACTTTCAATCAAGGTTTGTAATTAGTGTCCTTTAATGTCCTTTTTCAGAGCTTTCTGATAATTTTTTTCTTAGCAAATTTAATGGTAGAATCTTAACCTATCATAGATTCGGAAAAGTGGGAAACGTAGTGACAACTTGGATTATTCTCTTAGTTATGGCTTTGGAAAGATACACGGAAAACACAAAAATTTTCAATTTAATCTCGATTTATTCCGTTTAGGGTCCTTTAAACAGGAAACAAACACCGGATATGTAATGTACTCGACGTTTCCTTTGATTTGATATCCCACATGCTGAGCTCCGGCCAAGGCTTAAAGAGTATCCTTTTTTGTCCTTTTTATGACCTTTCCGATGAAAATTTTTTTTAGCAAAATGAGTTTTAGATTCCTGGGAGCTCGCTGATTCAAAAACAACAAAAAATAGCCTTACTCAATTTTTTTCTATTTGGAGGCCTGAAATGGGATATTTTGACTGCACTAATTGTCTAGCAATAAAACTCAGTTAACTAATTTTGAAACATTATGAATACTTCTGACAACTTTATTTGATTATCTTCTTTGTTCAACATGTTTCTCTTTTAGGGCTCCATTACACAGTCATATTTCTATACGAACATCAGCTTAACGAGTGTGTATGCATTATTTTGCTAAAATTCTAAGCAATTCAATGAAAAACCGGTTAACCGAAAACCGGTACTTTGAGCCCGGTTAAAACCGGACGGTCTAACCGGCTTTGCGAAAAAACCGGAAAAACCGAAAACCGGGTTATGGGCCGGTTTTTGACATCCCTACTCAGCAGTGTTATTTATCCCCATAAATGGGTACTCGTTTAACATCTGAGTGAGATCATAGTCCGTCACAAGCTTGTTATTTCGAAAAACACCATGGATCACGGTGAGATTCGAGCTCATGACCCTGTGCACCGAAGGTGCGCGCACTAACCGCTAGACCAGCCTGATACGATGAAATTGTACAAGGACTCTGCTTATTGTACTTTGAGACATATTTTGACCAATTTCAAGAGTTATAGTCGAAACAATTTTCATTGAGTTTCTCGATTTAACCCGAAAACACTAACCTTAATTCCAGGCGCTTGTTACTAACGATAAGTCATTTTGACTCACTATGGAAATTGCTGTATTTAAAGTGGAAGAGTATGAAAACTTGTGCCAGAATTCTTCGGAATACTTATTTTAAACAAGCTATATTAAGAGTTTGTGCATTATATCCGAATAAACTGTAGAAACAACCAAGAAACCAAATATGCCAACTAAAGAATGTAGACGGTTGTTACTAACGTGAGTCATTTTGACTCACAAGAAACGTTCGTTTAGTACTAACCCCGTCACAGAAAAACACAAATAGCTGCTTACCATAAAATCGGAAACGTTTGCTTACTCGGACATTCATTAGAAAACATATTTCTTAAAGAATACATGGATAGCGGAACCCAATGGGCCAACCGCATGGCATGAACCCAAGCAAAACAAAACTGTTGCTGTTTACTAAAAAAACCAAGTTACCACTTTTTTCCCTTCCAAAATTAAATGGAGAACAACTCACATTATCCCCCAGCTCAAAGTATCTTCGAGTCGTTTTAGACACAAAGCTTATAGCTGGAAGTTAAACATAGAAGAGCGTGTAAAGAAAGCCTGCGTAGCTTTCTACGTCTGCAAGACAATCTTCAATAGAACGTGGGGGACTAAGCCAAATGCAGTGGCGCCGGAACGAATTTTTTATTGGGGGGGGGGGGGGGGCAAGATTTTTTTTTTCAAATTCACATTAAATTAAGCGGTTACCATATGCCGGACCTCTAGCCAGGACCGGCTCTACTATATGTGCAGAATGTGCATTTGCGCCTCATTAAGTGAAGCAAATAAACAATTTCAATTTTGGATTAACCTTAATTATCTTATTTTTTAAATCAAAATTATATAATTTTTAATGTTCTTTAATCGGAAGTTTTGAAAACTTTGCGCTTTTATATTATACATTAACATTTTCAAAAATTTCGAAAATCTCGATTTGAAAAAAATGAGGTAAAAATTTGCACTTTTTGTGGAATTTTGGGCGATTTTAATTTTTAAATTATGATAGTTAGGACTTCCACTATAATAACCTCTTTAGGTCGCAAACCCAAATTTCGGAAAGTTTCGGTTTAAAAACATAAAAATTCGAAATTATTGAAAAATCGGATTTAAAAATTTAAAAATGCGAAACTACAAAATGTGCAAATTTTGATTTTTATGTTTTCAAATGGAAAGTTTGGGTTTTGAAACCTTATTTAGAGAATATTCAATCGCAAATTTCTTTACAAAGCTGAGGGTTCTAGTACTTGCCACAAGCCAATCCCCAGTGAAAATGAGTCCCCCCTCCCTCACCTCAGTATAAGCTCTTCATTAGATATATTGCGCTGATAGTGTAGTTAGCACATGATAAACCTAGTAGATTGCAAAATCTTGGGGAAAATTGTTTTTTGTTTCCTATGTTTTTTGGGGGTGCTTAGCACAAAAATTTCGTTGCGAAACAGGGTCAAAATCGTATAAAAAACACCAAAAAATGACTAACAATTGTACAGATACCGCTTAACGCATTTTAAAGACTAAAGAGTAATGGTGCGTTGGACCAGCAATTATGTTTTTTCTAACATTTGCAAGGGCAGGTTATCGGAGAAATTTACACTTTCGGAGCTTTAAGCCAAAAAAAAACAAACATTTTTGGGTTTTTTTTTGCGGTTTCGATCCTGATTTACAACGAAATTTTGGTGGCAAGCTCAGCACTCCAATAAAACATAAGAAACAACAAAAAGTTTCTCCACCACACTTTGCAATCTGAAATCACCAAATGACTACACTAATAATTTTGGGATATACTCATTTCTAGACTAGAACCGCTCAGTAAAGTGGAAAGACCCCTGTTTCTTAAACGACGACAATCTAAAAATGAATATCTCTCGAATTCAATAGAGGAATTATGTATGTTAAAAGAATAGCTCATACTGAGGGGGTGGCTCACTTTGACTGTAACTACGGATATAGCTAAAATTGAATAAACGGCTTTCAAGACACAGCACTCTCATATCCTGTGAAACGATACCAAAAAGTAATTATGAAAAATATTAGAGAACAACAGCGATCAGAAACCACATAGAATAGTCTTCAATATGAGACTAACCTCGATATGCTTCGAAAGTGATCGGTGCAACATGTAGGTCTTCCCGGCGTACTCTGAGCGTACTGTGAGCGAAGATCAACAATATCGAAATCGAGCTTAGCAGCCCAATCTTTCTGTGAGATAATGTTGTGTCCTCGTTTTCGTTGGTCAACGGTTAATTGTTTCGCTATCTCTGGCCTTGTCGTTAATTCGAGGTACTCTTGTAAAGGAAGAAAGAATGAAAATGGAATGATCATGTACATACTCGTAGTATGCATGCACTAGATGCACGTATGCAACTTTCTGCGAACCAGATATTCCATCATGAAAAAAAATATCCACTACTAGAATAATAAATTGAGTATTACATTGTTATGTATAAAAATATAAAATAAATTATTCTTCATTTTTAATATAGGGCAATATATGTAGTACTAATTGCCCCTTTAGTCAAAATATTGAGGGGGCAGTTGCCCCTGCTGCCCCCCCTGTTCCGGCGCCATTGACCAAATGTGATACTCTGGCTCTACACCGCAATTGTACGTCCTATCTTAACACATAACTCTGGTCTGGTAGCCAGCCCCAGAGCTTACAATTTACGCAATTTTTTTTTACAAATAGGCAAGGTGCAAAGATCAGCATGTCTGGGCATTACAGGGGGTATGCGAATATGCCCGAGGGATGCGTTAAAGTTAAATGTACATCTTCTGCCGATCAACCTTTTTATCGAAGAACTAGCGGCATGTAGTGGGATCAGGCTCAAAGAGTCGGGTCACTGGATTGCCAAGCCAAATGCGGCCACTTTGATATTCTCAACCAACTGCCACAATATACGATTGAAGCTACAGCGGACTATGCCGTGACTATACTAAGTTTGTGGAGCCAATGGATGGGGAGTGAGTTAACGGGAGAATACGATCTCTCCTTTTTTACAGATGGATCCAAAATGGACTGTAGTGTGGGTGCAGGAGTCTCCTAAGGCACACTCAATATCCCTGAATCTTACAGTCTACCTAATCATGCCAAACAACACTAAACAATCTTGGAGGAAGGCACACAGTCACCCTACTTTGGGTACCGGGAAACAGGAGCATACAGGGAAATGACATTGCAGATGAATTGGCCAAACTAGGGGCAACTCTGAACAGCTCTCATGCGGAGCGCGTGAACATTCCGATGGCAGCTGTCAGAAGAAAAATCTCCTCTCATTATCTCGCGAGAGCTAATGGTATTTGGCGGTACCTTAAAAACTTCCAGCTGTGTCGATGTGGATCTGTACTGAAGAAGAGCACAACTGGTGCACGAAATGATCATTTACACAATAAAATACTAATCCCGTCTTAGGAAATACCACTCCTTCTTTTTCGGAACCTTAAACCTTATGTAATATCAAGGAAGCTATGGCCATCCTATGACCGGAAAAGAACATCCGAGATTCTGGCCGGATCGCATTAAGATATTGCTAGAGTAACAGCGGTAACTGGATAGTGGCCAATAGGGGACCATGCAGCCATGCTGCGTATTCCCCACAATCTGCACTGTTGCAGTTGCGATAATGCATATGAAAGAGAAACTCTGTTTCACTTCCAATGCGAATCCCCAGGTCTCGCCAGACCCCGTTATCAAACGCTGGGATGTCCGCTTTTTCGCCACCTCGAGGATGCGTCGGAGCTCGGAGGCAAAAATAGGGGAGCTGCATCACTTCCTAAACCTCTCTAAATGGCTCTAGGTGCGTCTCCACTCCACACCCAAATTTATATTTCCTGAAACCTCTATCCTTTAAGCAGCTTAACGGAGTTTCTGTGGTCTCAAAACGGCGATTTTCGTGCTAATTGTCGTTTTCGTATAGTCTGAAATGTCCCACTCGCTTTAGTTAGAATCCATCTTTTGTCTCTATCTATGAAAGCTCCGATTTTGGACCTCCACTTTTCTTTCTATATTTCGCTGGACTTCAACGAAATTTCGAATAACTTTATCCGAACGGCCAATCGACGTCCAATATACCGGAAACTTAAATTTAAATCCATAAGACTAGAATTTTACCGTTTTATACCAAAATTTATTTTTGAATAAATAAGTAACTTCACGTCCTTTTATTCAGAAAATGAAAACACCTTTCCATGAATTTAATTGTCTCTGCCTCTTCCAAGCGTGTGTTGTCCACAACTTTGATCTTATGTACCGCACGGTTTGTCAAACCCCGGACAGTTTGGGGCCGGCACAAATATGTACCTACTAATAGAAGAGATCTAGCTGATGGAATCAACCAGTCGAAATCGTCGAGTCCTATCTGTTCATTACTCTGCTGTCCATGAACAAATTTTGCTCCGTGATGAGCAATTGGCAGACTAGATCTGGAGGGCGTCACCATCGCTCGCCGTAGGGGGGGGGGGGGATCCCCTAACTAGAAAAAAGGAGCCACCAAAATTTTTCCGTGAGAAATTTCATGCTCAAAGGCGCCATTTTGATAACTACAGTCAGTCGTTCTCGATAACTGCGGTTTACCTTTCGCTGTAATTCAACATCAATTCGCCCAATCTCCTCGAGTGGATTCATTCAGTTGGTTTCAAATGCATTCCGTGCGTTCAGTAATCAACATCAATTCGCGAATGTACTTACAGGGAAGACATGGGGCTCCTGCCCTCTGTGTTCCCTGTAAGTACACCACTGCAAAGGCCCTTCTAAACGATACAACGTTTGGCCTAACCGTCGAAATTTGAAGCTAGCTAGCTCGACAAGGTTTTTAAATGTATTTTCCATATTTTTGTATTGTATTTGATTGACTGTCTATAAACTCGTTCGACTTTCATTTAATTCCATTAATTTCAATACAAGAAAACATATTTTTGGCTTAGAAAACTAAGCGGAGTCGAATAATATTTCACTTGACTAATTCCTACCCACATTCAATAAATCCTGTTCACATCCATGCCCGATACGACGTCCGTATCTACAGAAACACGCAAATTTCTATCCAATAAATTCGATATCAATCCGTGCGTTTATCATCTCATCAGTATCTTGCAGACCATCATACCTACCTACTAAGCGTAGGTGCATCATTAGGCCATGTTCTTCTGGAATATCATAAGCACACGCCGATTAACCTGACTCTTGTGTGTTGCAATTGCAACCTGTCTGTCCATTTATGTAGCCCTCAGGACATAAAGAGCCTCATAACATTCACCGTACACACTCGTTCGTATATTGCGCATAGACCTGCGAATATGCAGCATCTTCGTACCGCACACATTTCCCGAAGCTAATGCAGCGCAATCCACTTCATACACAAGTACTACACGATACTATGGCACTGTGTGGCGTCCGTCGTCGTGTTATTCAAGGAATGCCACAAAGTTATGGTAAAAATGCAAAACATCAGATAAGACCTGAAATACCTTGAGGCACATTAGACACATACCGAACTCCACACCAGTATTCACTTGGCATATAGTGCACTGCTCGGGTCCTGCAACGTACAGCATCATCATCATCATTGTATGCCGCACAGAGGGAGTTACCCGAACCGCAAGACGACTGACTGCTCTCCTGAATTTCGAGCGCCCAAAAGGCAAAGGGCTTCAAAACAAGATCGCCCTCTTTGCGCAGACGATAAGAGCTCAAGACACGTTCCAGCCTTCCTTGGTATATGGATGCTACCCAACCTCTTCTTGTCTTGTTCTTGTTCATGCGGCTGTTCACTATATTTAGGTATTACCATAGTGCAACGTTATGTTACTGCAACTCAACTCCACCCGACCGACAAAGTCGTTGTTGTGCATTGTCCGATGTCCCTGAAGAGTCATCATCATTTTCGGACCAGAAGACGTCATGTTTGGCCCTCATTTAGTTGGAACATTCTGCGTGCGCACTCCACCTTTTGTCTACTCGGGCGTTTTCGGTCGTTAGGACACCAAACAAAATCCGCCACAACGCGCCAGCAAGAAGAAACATTAACATCTATCTCGCGGACTGCGTCATGATCGCAAACACATCAATAAAAGCAACAACGGTTCGAAAGATAAAAGCAACCCCTGTAATTAAACAATTATAGTAACTCCCACTTTTTGCCTTGGAGCTTTTTGTGAAAAAAAAGCACAAAAAGACAGAATTCTTGTGCACTACTCCGCCCAACTTTGGGGATCCCGCGACGCGCCAGCCGTGGTAGTACGAAGAATTTCTTCAAACTTGAGCATGTCTTCTTGTTTAAGAGTAACTAACGTGTGGTTCTTTGAAGTTTGTTTTTCGTTGCGACTAAAGGAAAAAGAAGCCAAATCGTGTCGTGGCAGAAGACTGAAGTGTATACGTTTCATCAGAGGCTGAGTGTACGTACCCAGCAAAGAAATGTCAGAGACACCTTCGACGAGGCTTCAATGGTACACTTGTCGGGTACCCAGCCCCAAAACATCTATCCATCCATGGATGCCTGCAAGCATTGTTACAATTCTTTCAAGAAAGTATCGGTGCACCGTATTGGGTGCGCACAATAAGACAAATTGTACAGGCAAGTTTAGACTTATTAACAGCAACAAGTACTTAATTATGAGTACATGCACAGACTTCCTACTTTAAATGTGTTTATGGCTTTATGGTCAATGCGATATCTAAGGGTTCTACGTTAACCTCAACAACGACAATTTTGTTTGTACTTTCTCTACTTTGGTTTTATAGCTAATTATTATTGTTGTTCCTCAAAAGTTACATTATTCTTCATCAACTCCACTGAGTCACCACTCACCATTCCATGCAATATCTTTCACCCATGAGTGATTACAAGAAAATTGAAACAATTTCAATATTGCTTCTTTCATCTTTTCATAACTACACATCCAACATATGATAACCCAATCCGCCTGTCCAAACATCCTTATTGCGCGAACCCTTCTAACAATAAAATTTACTTTCAATTCAAATCCCGAAAAACCTCTACGGATAAAAGGAATCATCGCATCTGTACAAATTCTAAAAATTGTTCAATTATTTTAAAATTTATACAATTCAATAACGTGCCAAACGTCTAGTGAATTGAAGGGTTGCATTGCAGGCCGGTTCGATTCGAAGGTATTCTGTCGTAGGTAGTTGGGTAATTACTTGCACAAATGCCATTTCTCAATCCTATCCTGAAGTTTTCGATCAGCCGCAAAAGACTTCAAAAAACATCCGTATTAAGTCTGCATTTGTAATTTACTGAAAATGAAAATGATGTTTCAACCCTCTTCACGTCTCGCCACGAAAGGAGATGTACATACAAGCCGGGCCGCAGCATAAAAGGTTCCGTCCAATAGATCATGTTGAGGAGATAATCATCATCATTCGCTGTTACCCTCGCCTTGTGATTTAACCGACCATTTAATTTCGCTATTACACCCCCAATTAGGGTTGAATGAGTGGTTTTAGTTTAAAATGTGTATGTGTACCTAAATGTCAACAGGCCCAGGGGTGTGAGGTATGGTCGTTGTCGTTCGTGACATATGACAATGTTGTGCTCAAAAGGCGTTAAAACGGCGCGATAAGAACGCCTACCCCATTTGTATGCTGGTCAAAGGAAATATTTAAATTCAATTGGAATTCTGTTTTTGGACACCACTCACGTTGTATATATGAACTATGATTACGATTTTTAATTTAAGAGATTTTTTATTAAGTTTTCATTCGTTTCCTGCTTGACAATTTTCGAGAGATCCTAATCCTGTTTTTGACCTGTCTCCTTGCAATGAGCATTCACCTAATCACATCACACAGGTTCACTAAATATTCATTCATTTATTCAATGATACACGCATTCGCAACAGATGGTCAAATATTTACGCAAAAAATTAGCACTGGCGAAATTTCCTTTCTTCAAATAGTAGTATGTAGTATCCTTTGCAACGGATACGATGACATAATTTTCTCCGCTTGTCAATTAAATGTCCACACTCACATATGAGAGCCTAATGCACCGTTTGTGGTTGGAATGATTCTCAACAAAAACCATATTAGACGAGTGTAATAGACGGAAAAAGACTATCGAATATAATCCAATTTGATGGGAGAACAAGTGCAAGTTTATTTACCGCACGTCTTTTCATCGGGACCCGTAGAGATTATTATGCACGAATTAATCTCTCTCCATTGTAATGGGATTTATCAGTTTTCGACGTTTGAATGGTGAATTGGTGAGGTACTTGGATGCGAGTTGGTTATACAAAAAGGCTGATGCAATCCCAATAATCAATCGGCAAAAATATGAATTCCCCGTCTCCAATACTGCTTAGATGGTAAAAAAATATTCTGGTTGTCTCAAGTTGCTTAAAAGTCTACAAATAATATTACACAAAACTTAATATCGGTATCGGTAAGATATTGAAATATTAAGCTAACATTTAATTACCTACAGGTCCTACGGGAAATGTCCACAATGAAATGATTGCATACGTTAGAACAGTGCTGGACGAAAAAAGTTGCTCAGTCAATGGGACATTATAGGTATTTTATGTTAACATTTCGATAGTAGGGGGAGTCTGGGAGAGTTGAACCACATTTTGCTTAATCGCTGATAAAAAGCAATACATTGGATATATTGATGTCATTTATTCTTTATTACATCTTCTCGTTCAATTTTATTTTAATAGAAATCATATGATTTTGTTGGCTATTTTTTGTCCACTCCGACATAATTCCGACCAGGTTTAGGGAGGTTATCAACTTTCAATGTTTATTCTTAAATTGACTTGCGATACATTTTCGTAAAACTATAGCTGAAATTACATTACAAACATATTTTTCTGTTTATTTTCCGAAACATACAAGTGTCTGACATGTGGACATTCTAATCATTTGCGGCCTAGAAAAGGTAATCTTCTGCCAAAAAATCAACCTTTAGTCATTAGATTCCAATGAACTCAAATGGGCAGGAGTGGCGCTTGCCGGGTTGAGTTCTGGTACGGCACGAAAACCTTCTTACTACAAATATGAATAACTGCGCGTAGGTTGTCTTCAAATCGAAAAATGTCAGTCTCAGTGACTCGGATGTTGCGAGACAGCAAAACTAACAAACTGTCATCCGCACGTTACTGCCAAGATTGCAGTCTCGAAGACGAGATTTATGCACGTACCTTTCAGGCCTTTTGTATTCGGGGCTAATATAAGATCCTGCAATCCTTCGTTTCGCCGAGTATCACGAATCTGAAATTAGTGACACAGAAATGTACATTTCCGAGTCATAAGCCAAAAAACGGATTTTTTTTTTGCGATTTTGACCCTGTTTTGCAACGAATTTTTGGTGGGATGCTCTGGATTTGTGCTCAGCACCCCTAACACATAAGAAACAAGAAACATTTTCTCCACCACATTTTGCAATCTCATGTACTAGGTTTATCACCTACTTACTACACTAAGGGCCAATTTTTCTTATCGGCTGGTTAGTCATATCGCATAGAGAAGACACACACACACATTATTCAAAAAGCTTTTGCATTGTATTAAATGAAATTTTTGTTTATTTTGCATAGTTCTGCCATATTTCGCTTGGTTACGCCATCATCTTAGATTAAAAAATCATTGTGCGGTTTCATACAACAGCGTAAATAAGCTGAAGATAACATAACTATGCAAAACAAACAAAAATACCATTCAATACAATGGAAAAGCTTTCTGAATATAGTGTGTGGCTTCTCTATGCGATAAGACTAACCAGCCGACATAAAAGCTATCAGAAACCCGGCCTAATTGTGCTTTCTTAAAATTTTACTTTAAGACCTTTTCTATCAATAGTTTAAGTTTAAGGGTCGAAGATAAACAAAAGTGACGGTAGTCCTCAGGGTTTCTGGTTTTATGTAGCCACTATTGATCTAAAACAGATAAGAACGAGACCGAGGCTAATTTAGGGCGCGGCCGAAATTTGGATACCCTTCGCTCCCCTCGGGCTGAAAGTTTTTGCGGGCGTACCTACGACTTGTATTTAACCCCCCCCCCCCCCCATTTTTTTTATTCTGTCTTCACAAAAGTTCGGTTGCGTCGACAAAACAATATATTTGTGTGGGGTTTGGTTGGAATAAGTAGGCAAATAAAAATATTTACTCAGAAAATTTTATTGGGGTTGCGGGAACATGGCCCCATAGTACGATTCCATTTGTTTTCTCATTTTAGTTGCTTTGATAAAGACACATTAATTCAAGGTTTTGTGAAATTGGTGTAAGAAATGTTTTTTAGAAGAACCAAAATGGGGGGTTGGGTTTGTATGGCAGCCCCATGACCCCATTGTTCGATTTGATCCATTCTTACATATGTTTTGTGTCATCAATAGGAATACATTTGTGTGAAAATTGGTTGAAATTGGTGCACAAATAAAAAAGTTTTTCTTAGAAGAACCTAATTGGGGGGTTAGGTTTGTATTGCAGTCCCATGATCCCATGGTCCGATTTGACTTATTCTTAGATATGTTTTGTGATATCAATAGAAACACATTTGTATGAAAGTTGGTCTAAATTAGTACACAAATAAAAAAGTTTTTCTTAGAAGAACCTAATTTGGGGAGTTGGGTTTGTATAGCAGCCCCATGACCCCATTGTCCGATTTCACCGATTCAAACATACAAACTGCCTGCAGCAAAAAGAACCATTTGTGCAAAATTTCAGCTTCATAGCTTTTATATTGGCCAAGTAAAACGCGTCCCAACAGACGGACAGACGGACAGACTGAAATCGCCCAATCGACTCCCAAGTCATGATCATAATGTATACTTTTTATATGGTCGGAGATGCTTCCTTCAATGCGTTACAAACTTCATGACAAAGTTAATATACCCTTTCACTCTATGAGCGAAGGGTATAATAAGAACAGTAGTAATCCATTTATTCCGAGGTTAATGACGAGTTGTACCGGCATAAGAATAAATATGTCTTTATCTAGAAATTTAACTACAGTATCACCAAGAAGACAAGGTGTCTTTTCAACATTTCAAATTTAACTGTAGCATCACTAACACTCCAGTAATACTCTTCTTCTTTAGCTGAAATTTGGGGTGTAGGATCTCGGACAAAGAATTTAATAAAAACAAGAAACTAACAAAAAAGAAAAAATGTGAAAACTACATCTAAGATAAAGAATAAACATAAACAAAAAACTAGGGGGCTTCGCCCCCTGCTCGCTACGCTCGCCAACCCCGGGGGCTGAGGCTAATTTCGGGCACGGCCGAAATTTGGATACCCTTCGCTCTCCTTGGGCTAAAAGTTTTTTCGGGCGTACCTATGACTTGTATTTAATCCCCCTCCTCATTTTCTTCCGTCTTGACAAAAGTTTTGGGCTTGGTTGAAATAGGTGGGCAAATAAAAATATTTCATCATCATCATCAATGTGGCACGATAGCCCGACGTCGGGCCTTGGCCGCCTGAATCGTTGACCTCCAATTGTCGCGGTTACGTGACCTCGTCCTCCAGTTTCGGAAGCCCAGCAGCTGTTGGGCGTCTTCACCTACGGAGTTCTCCCAGCGAGCTCTCGGTCGTCCACGCAACCTCGCTCCGTCAATTCGTTGTGCGTTCATCACTTTCTAAATAAAAATATTTACTCGGAAAATTTGATTGGAGTTGCGGGAGCATGACCCCACAGTACGATTCCATTCGTTTTTAACTTTTTTGTTGCTTTGGTAAAGATACATTAATTCAAGGTTTTGTGAAATTGGTGCAAAAAATGTTTGTTAGAAGAACCTAATTTGGGGGGTTTAGGTTTGTATGGCCACCCTATGACCTCATGGTCAGATTTGATCAATTCTTAGATATGTTTTGTGTCATCAAGAGAAACACGTTTGTGTGTAATTTTGTTGCACAAATAAAAAAAGTTTTTCTTAGAAGAACCTAATTTGGGGTTGTTGGGTTTGTATGGCAGCCCCATGACCCCATGGTCCGATTTGATCAGTTCTTAGATATGTTTTGTGTCATCAAGAGGAACACATTTGTGTGAGATTTGGTTGAAAGTAGTGCACAAATAAAAAAGATTTTCTTAGAAGAACCTATGTTGGGGGTTAGGTTTGCATGACAGCTCCATGACCCAGTGATCCAATTTCGGTGATTCAAACATACAAACACAAATTTCAACTCCATAGCTTTTATAGTGGCCGAGAAAAACGCGCTGCAACAGACGGACAGACAGACGGATATCGTCCAATCGACTCATCTCGTCATGCTGATCATATATGTATACTTTTTATATGGTCGGAGATGCTACCTTCAATGCGTTACAAACTTCATGACAAAGTTAATATACCCTTTCACTCTATGAGCGAAGGGTATAAAAACTATCGGAAACTATTGCATTTGAAACTGATTCCAAATATAATTTCCAGCGAAAAAGAGATAAGATATACTCCGGAATTTTGACCCTTTAGCTGCCACAGGCATTTAAACATTTTTAAAAATTAATTTCGTTGAAATGCTAAAGCTCATTTTTTCTAATGTTAATGTTCAAATTGACCCTAATGTTTGGACAGGCCTTAGCCTTAAAACTGGAACTAATGCCCTTCCAACTCGGATTTTTACGGTGAAAAACTACCCACCCAATCTCAGTTGACGAAAACTATACAGGGTGTCCCGCAACTGGTTAGCCATAGACCAATGGTAGACTCTACAGGATATTTTAGGAAAAATGTCGCCAAAATTTTTTCTCTAGCTTTTACTTTTTTTAAGGAGTAATCGCCTTTTTTGTGATTCTTGTCAAAAAACACGACTCTCTTCGAAAAACTCCAATTTTCTAGCTTCCACTTTAGCCAAATCAATGTTTTTCATATTCTTCTGAAAGTACACAAAATTTCCAATAAAAGGACATATCGAACGTTTCGAACGGTTTCGCATCTTCCGAGATACGACGTTTTTAATTTTGCAGAAATGTCAATTTCAATTTTTAATGTCAAAATTAAACCCGAATTTCGTAACGGTACATTGTAATGGCAAATCTGCAAAGTTGACAAAAGTTGGCGTAGTATCTTAGCTTTCGAATGGCATATAAGAATAAATCACAGAATCATCCAGTTTGTGAATAATATGTGTAAAAGGGAAAAAAACATAGTCCTTAAGTGGAAGAAATCCTGCTTTTACTTGGAAATAGTTCAGTCATATGTATAAGCATTTCCAATAGAAAAAATACAGTAAGGCTATTTTTTCTTGGTCTTGAATCAGTGGGGTCCCAGGAGTCTAAAACTCATTTTACTAAAATAAATTTGATCGAAAAGGTCCCAAAAAGGACACTATTTAATCCTTGACTGGAGGTCGGCATGCGGGGTATCATATCAAAGGGGACGCCCAGTACATTACATATCCGGTGTTTGATTCCTATTTCAAGGACCCTAAACGGAATAAATCGCCTTTGAATGGAAAATTTTCGTGTTTCCCGTAATCATCTGTATCTTTCCAAAGCCATAACTACGCGAATAATAATTCAAGTTGCCACTTTCTTTTTCATTTTTTAGAATCTAAGATTCTATCATTAAATGTGCTAAGGAAAAATTGGATCGGAAAACTCTGAAAAAGGACATAAAAGGACACTAATTAATACCTGACAAATTAAAATGTTTATCCTTTCTTAGACGATGAAAATGAAAAATACTCTCACAATATTAATGTGTACACAGCGAACCTTCGTACAAATAATTCAACACATAAAACAAATTTGTTTATACTTACCGTTATAATTAGCATCTACAACAGTAGCAAAAAGTATTTTTCCATAATGCATAACAAACAAGTCTATGCTTGATGTAAAAATTTTACTTCCTATTCAAGATTTAAGTCGGTTTGGTACATTTGCAGACTATGTTTTTTTTTCATTTATACATATTATTCAGAAAGTGGATGACTCTGTGCTTTATTCTTATATGCCGTTCGAAAGCTAAGATACTACGCCAAGTTTTGTTAGCTTTGGAGATTTGCCACTACAATGTCCCGTTACGAAATTCGGGTTTAATTTTGACATTAAAAATTAAAATTGACATTTCTGCAAAATTAAAAACGTCGTATCTCGGAAGATGCGAAACCGTTCGAAACGTTCGCTATGTCCTTTTATTGGAAATTTTGTGTACTTTCAGAAGAATATGAAAAACATTGATTTGGATAAAGTGGAAGCTAGAAAATTGGAGTTTTTCGAAGAGAGTCGTGTTTTTTGACAAGAATCACAAAAAAGGCGATTACTCCTTAACGGTAAAAGCTAGAGAAAAAATTTTGGCGACATTTTTCCTAAAACGTCCTGTAGAGTTTACCATTGGTCTATGGCTAACCAGTTGCGGGACACCCTGTATATGCACATACAAAACCAACAAATATAAAAAATTGCTCTGTCGATCTAGTTTCTAATTTTTAACAAAAAAATCTTACATATTTAATTGTGTAGATTTCGGGAATAATAAATAAAAAAAATCTTATATGCATATAATTTTCTCAGATGTATCAAAAATGATATAAAGCGCAGATAGGGCTTAAAAAATTAATATGTGAATATTAATACGACAATTGTTGAAAATGTAAAAAAAAGCGCTAAAAAATGACTCTTTTTCGCTCGCCAAAAAATTAGCACAGAGTCCCCAGGGTTGCAAATCTGGATTTATATAGCCAGTAATACTCTAAAACAGATAAGCGAAAGAACGGTAGTATTACATTTATTCCGAGGTTAGGCCTTTTTTTGTAAAGTTTTACTGGCGTATTCGGGGATAAATAATAAATAAAGAAAAATAAAACAATCTTGAGGGATTTTTAGCATATCGTACTAAATACTACGAATAGACTTTTACATCCAAACGGAAAAAATCGCTTGCCTACCGTACACAAAAGAGCATTCCACAATTTTCGCATGTCCCAAGTAGGCATGGGTGTATTTCCGTTTATTTGAATTTCTTTAAACAGTTGAAATTGTCGGGTCGTGATTACTATTTGTCGTGATTATCAGTTTTATTATATGTACTAACGTAAAAATTACCACATACGTAATTTCAAAGGAAAAACTCGCGCGCGTACCGTCAGCGCCCGCTCTAAGGGGGGGCAAGCCGGGCGGTCGCCCGGGGCGCCAAATTTTAGGGGCGGCTTTTTGGCTAGCACTAGATTAAAAAAGCCGAAAGAAAAAAATCAATATCAACTTCGATTTAGTGGAGGCTATGAAAAGCCCACAATTGATAAGAAATGCTGCATTTAGAATCCTAAAATGCTAAGTAAGAGCCGCGCAAATTTTACGTCTGTGATGCTAGCACCCACCCTATTTTGGAAATTCAATTCGTTAGTTAAGCGCAAATTAAATTATTCTTTGAACAAAAAATTACTCGTATGTGCTACAGTTTCGTCCTCCGATTAAACATTCACTTCCTCTTCTTTTCACCAGAAGGACCTTGCATGAATCCTAATTTCTGCCTTCAGATGGCGAAATTATAGCACCAAATATTCTTGCTTCATTAAATGCGATTCGATTTGCGGAAGATGAAATTCAAAGTTTTTGTTTAGTCTGTTGACTAACAGGAGAGCAAGTCTACTTAATTCATATAAATTGAGAAATATGGAGTCGAATAAACGCTGAGCACATTTAGGCGTTTGAAATAGACTCCTCTGTGAGAAATGTCATCCAGAAAGGCATTATTTCCATCAATAATTTTTTGGAGTTGTTTTCCATAATTCCCATCGACATTTCGCAGCATAATTTAACTTCAATTCGCGAAACCTTCGCGTGAATGGATTACTTAAGTTGGTTTCAATCGCATTGATGCATCTAGCTTTAAAGGGCAGAGGCAAACTACGAACAAGGTGGCTTGCATTTTAGCAAGATGAGGGATCAAACCACGGAACACATTGCCAGAGCTGCCTAATTTGTGTTCAGCATGCTAATATTGAAATTTGGCTAGGTTCCCCCGATTTTACTAGCTCTAACCTTATTCTCTTTAAAAAATTCTCGAGATGAGGCATTTATGAAAATTATCCATGCACATTGAACAGCCTGAAGCAATCAATGAAGTTTTTATAAAATTTATGGAAAACAACTGCAGGAAGTTAGTAATGAAAACGAGCACAATTTTTGTCCCATCATTTTTTAGGGCACAGTTTTCTAAAAATGTTTTGAGTGTTTTAGTGCTGGAAAACAAAATTTCGCATTCATTTTCGATGTTTTACGTCAAGCTTTAAAATTTTGAAATTCGAAACAAACTCTACAGGGTGTCCAATTCATGGTAGAGGATATCTTAATGGTATAGGTAGTGTGGCTCATTTGGGGAAAATTAATGTACAACGGGACGCTTCTATTTTTAACCGTTACCATGTAATAGCATTTTTGTATAAATGCCCGACTTTCCAAACTAAATCAAAATTTGCATCACCACCAAACATTTCATCCTAGATATGACTTCACTTTCTGAAACTACATAAAATTTCCAATAAAACGACACCTGGTCCGTTACGAAGTTGCTCGTATCGGGTTTTCATAAATTTTAGTCATTTGATTTTTTGATGAAAACCCGGTTTTAAAATTCTTCAAAGTTTCAACGGGTGTATCTCGGAAGATACGAGCAAATTCGTAACGGACGTCGTTTGATTAAAAATGTAGATTATGTAGTTTCAGAAACTGAAGTCATAATTCCGGATGGAATGTTTAGTGGTGTGGCAAATTGATTTGATTTGATTTAGTTCAGCAAGTCGGGCATTTTTACAAAAAATGTTATAACAGTGTAACGGTTAAAAATAGAGAGAGGAGTACCGTTGTACATTAATTTTTCCCAAATGAACCACACTACCTACCATTAAAATATCCTCTACCAAGAATGGGACATCCTGTATAAGGCCTTGCTGAACTGTGGTGAATTGCGCTTAAGAGTATGAATGATATCTGTCCGGTTTTTTTGAATCCCAATGAATTTTTGCGTTGTTTTTTTTTTAATTGCTCTTACGTCAGCTGGTTTTACTATGTAAATCGTTTTGGAGCAACTGCCGTGAGTACAAACACTTGATTCAAGAGGAAACTTTGATTCGATTCAACAACAATCATTGTATACATGTAGATCAGTGATTCCCAAACTAGGGAAGGAGGACGCGAGCGCAACTCTAATGTTTATGCCGTTTGTGAATTATCCTTCAACAAAATTACTCTGACTAAAACTTCTTTCGAAACTCACCAGGGTAATCAGTTGTTGCAAAACGCTGCAGATTGCTCCGGTGATATTATTTTTCGTGCTCGACGTATCACTGAAATTATGGCCGAACTCGCGACGAAATTCAACATGCGGAGATCATGAAATTTAATTAATACTTCTCAAAATGTCCAGTATTTGCAAAATAAGGGCTGTACTAACAAAACAATGTTCAAGAATAAGCAGACCTCGCAAGGGGAACACGAACTGAGAAAAAATTGGGAACCACCATATAGATAATATGGCATCTACTATCAATCTGTTTGGTACAGTACCTAAGGGGCGGCAATTTTTTCTCTTGCCCGGGGCGGCGAAAGTCCTAGAGCGGGCGCTGCGTACCGTACTCAAAACTTGTACGAGAGTTTTGAACTGATAATCACGGCAAATAATAATCACGACCTGACAATTTCAACTGTTTAAAAAAATTCAAATAAACGAAAATACACCTCAAAGGCTACAGGTGTTGATTCAACTGGATGATGAGGATGTCTCAATGGCCTTCTGGAAGCCGATGCTTTTAATTCATCTATTGCCGGCTGCTGCGCTGTCTTAATATTTGGAACTTTCGCATCAATTAAACCCTGAATATGAGGATCTGTGGTAAACGGAAAATAGAATGGTTTCAGTAGCTGAATTTCATCGTAAATTGATCAGTTATTTGTACATATAAATCTATTGGCTCAGTTCCAGTTGTTTCAGCTCATTGCGCACTTCCAGAAGTCTGTTGGTCGATGCGAGCAAAAGGCACGTGACATGATACAAATAGAATAATCGCCTCACTATAGAATTTGTGTAGATATACATTGTTGTGAAAATATCGTGAACTTGGGTATTTTCCCTTGGTGTTTTCATTTCGGCGATCGCTTTACCTTTGAGGAAGTCATTTTGAAGTTGTTCGCTTGTTGTGAGCCAATGGCAGTGTATTTACGTACACTACACTCAGTTCATTTCGCCGGGAAAAATTGAGCGAATTATGGTTTCATTACTCTCCACCAGAACGCACTCAGTGTTTGTGGTACCAACGCCGTCTATACAGGGTGTCCCACGACTCTTGGTACATACGATAACGGGTGATAGTACAGCTCATTTGGGTACAATTAATGTTCTACATGACCCCTCTATCTTTAACCGTTATAAAGTTATAGCATTTTTTGTTAATAGTATCAGAAACCTCGACCTGCAGACAATGGCGCCGGAACAGGGGGGGGGGGCAGCAGGGGAAACTGCCCCCTCAATATTTTGGCTAAAGGGGCAATTAGTACTACATATATTGCCCTATATTAAAAATGAAGAATAATTTATTTTATATTTTTATACATAACAATGTACATACTCAATTTATTATTCTAGTAGTGGATATTTTTTTTCCATGATGAAATATCTGGTTCGCAGAAAGTGCATAGTGAAAAAGTGAAAACGAGGACACAACATTACTTCTGACGGTTTCAGCATCAGCAGCATCATCAGAAAGGTCGTTCAGTGCTTTACGACGTCTTTAACATGGCTACATTCAACAATGACACAAAAACGTCTGACACATCTAATCCTTCTCCATGTTCACAGGCCACAGGGATCTAACAGGGAATTTAGAATCCTGAAAAATTCTTAAAAGAAAGAATTCGTTTCCCGAGGAAACCGCTGCTAGAGGCAGCGACGGTCCTAGGTATTATGGCGCCCTGTGCCCTTTGTGTTGAAAGCCGTTTCTTCAATTTTAGTTATATCCGTAGTTACAGTCAAAGTGAGCAACATACATAATTCCTCTATTGAATTCGAGAGATATTCATTTTTAGATTGTTTTAGGGGTCTTTCCACTTTACTGAGCGGTTCTAGTCTAGAAATGAGTATTTCCCAAAATTATTAATAGTGTAGTCATTTGGTGATTTCAGATTGCAAAGTGTGGTGGAGAATCTTTTTGTTGTTTCTTATGTTTTATTGGAGTGCTGAGCTTGCCACCAAAATTTCGTTGTAAATCAGGATCGAAACCGCAAAAAAAAAACCCAAAAATGTTTGTTTTTTTTTTTGGCTTAAAGCTCCGAAATTGTAAATTTCTCCGATAACCTGCCCTTGAACATGTTAGAAAAAACATAATTGCGGGTCCAACGCACCATTACTCTTTAGTCTTTAAAATGCGTTAAGCGGTATCTGTACAATTGTTAGTCATTTTTTGGTGTTTTTTTTATACGATTTTGACCCTGTTTCGCAACGAAATTTTTGTGCTAAGCACCCCCAAAAAACATAGGAAACAAAAAACAATTTTCCCCAACATTTTGCAATCTACTAGGTTTATCATGTTCTAACTACACTATCAGCGCAATTCGCAATATATCTAATGAAGAGCTTATACTGAGGTGAGGGAGGGGGGACTCATTTTCACTGGGGATTGGCTTGTGGCAAGTACTAGGACCCTCAGCTTTGTAAAGAAATTTGCGATTGAATATTCTCTAAATAAGGTTTCAAAACCCAAACTTTCCATTTGAAAACATAAAAATCAAAATTTGCACATTTTGTAGTTTCGCATTTTTAAATTTTTAAATCCGATTTTTCAATAATTTCGAATTTTTATGTTTTTAAACCGAAACTTTCGAAAATTTGGGTTTGCGACCTAATGTAGAGGTTATTATAGTGGAAGTCCTAACTATCATAATTTAAAAATTAAAATCGCCCAAAAATTCCACAAAAAGTGCAAATTTTTACCTCATTTTTTTCAAATCGAGACAGAAATTTTTGAAAATGTTAATTTAAAATATAAAAGCGCAAAGTTTTCAAAACTTCCGATTAAAGAACATTAAAAATTACAAAATTTTGATTTAAAAAATAAGATAATTAAGGTTAATCCAAAATTGAAATTGTTTGTTTGCTTCACTTAATGAGGCACAAATGCACATTCTGCACATATAGTAGAGCCGGTCCTGGCTAGAGGTCCGGTATATGGTAACCGCTTAATTTAATGTGAATTTGAAAAAAAAAATCTTGCCCCCCCAATAAAAAATTCGTTCCGGCGCCACTGCCTGCAGAGCAAAATCACTATTTGTCACACTCCCAAATATTTGATCCGAGATTTGACTTTACTTTCTGAAACTCCACAAAATTCTACCAAAAATAACTGTTTTGCCAATTAAATAATTTAAACCCCTACCCAGATACAACCATTCAAACTTTTAAGACATTCGAAAATTGATTTTTCATTGAAAATTTAAATAGTCAAATCGAAACGGTACTTTGAACTGACAAATGTGCAAAGTTGATAAAAGTTGCCTCATAATGTTAGCTTTCGAACGACATATAAAAATTAGGGTCTTAGGATTTAAAAAATTGCATATCTTACGTGTTAAAAATAAAAAAAAACGTGGTTCCAAGAGAAAACCAAAGTAAAAGTTTCCACAATTTTTGTACGAATTTTATTTAGTAAACAAGATTTTTTTAAATAAAAAACGAAAAAAAAACACGATACCGAGGTTAATTTCGGGCGCGGCCGAAATTTTGATACCCTTCACTCTTCTCGGGCTAAGATTTTTTTCCGGTGTTCTTATGACTTATGTTTAATCCCCCCATTCTTTCACTTCCGTTTTCACATAGTTTCGTTACCTCGATAAAAGATATTAGCGCGCATATGTGTTAACTGCAATTTTCATGAAAATGAGTTTATTTAATTTTTTAATTCATCAACCTTATAGTCATGATTCTGCACCAACGTTTTAAGCGATTGTCCATTAGAAACGCCACAAACGTGAATGCACTTCCGTGCTAAATGCATAGAAAGAAATTTTGTGAGTGCCACATGTACTAAGTGCACTTACACTATCTGCGCTGTTTATAAAATAGTAAATGTGTGTGCACACATGTGACAAGTGCACGTACCGATGGAAGGAAGCTTCGTTGTCGTTTGTTGTTTCGCTTATTCAGCCGGTTATTCGTGGTGGCTGTTCAGTATATTACCTATGGGCTTCTTTCCAGAAAAATAGATATACAGTGGCAAAGAATAAAATTTAATTAAGCGCCACAATTTTTATTTACTTAAAATGCAAAATGATTGCAATTTCGTAGTACTTGCTGTACAGCATGATCGGTTCTTCAAGATCAAATCCCAAACCATATCACGGTAAATGCCTCAATTTTAATGATTTTTATGACTTCACCTTTCTGAAAAATGAAGTGTTAAAAAATGCTTCATTTATAATACACAATATGAAAAAGTCAAATGGCTAAAAATCAATTGGCTTTGATTTGAAAAGGGAGAGCCAGACATCATTCAATACAAGTATGATTAGATGGCAGAAAATTTTATGTAAATAGACATCAATCGAGGCAAGAGAGGATGTAGTACGGTGCAATGGAACGCTATAACTCTGGACAAGAAAAATTGCAGAGAAATCCCTATTTTTACAGAAAACGAGACCCAGACAAATTTCGGGTGCGGCCGAAATTTGGATACGCTATCCTCGGGCTCAAAGTTTTTTTTTCTGGCGTAAGATGACTGGTATTTAATCCCTCCCTCCCATTATTTTCCTTCCTCCTTCACAAAAGTTCCGTTGCGTCGACAAAACAATATTTGTATGGGGTTTGGTTGGAATAAGTGGGCAAGAAAAAATATTTACTCATAAAATTTTATTGGGGGATGCGAGAGCATGGCTCCATAGTACGATACCATTTGTTTTGTTGCTTTGATAAAGACACATTAATTCAAGGTTTTGTGAAATTGGTGTACAAAATGTTTCTTAGAAGGGGGTTGGTTTTTATTCTTACATTTGTTTTGTGTCATCAATAGAAATACTCTCTCTCTCTGTCTTTGGTTCCTTTTAACCCCTAGTGGGGCATACGGCATTGACTACGCCTCTTTTCCACCTCTGCCTATTAGCAGCCATCGCCTTTAGCTGGTCCCACGATTTGCCTAAAGATTTTCCCTCTGCCTCAACAGATCTTCTCCGTGTATTTTTGGGTCATCCCACACGACGGATAGCATTGGTTCCCTGAGGAATAGAAATACTTTTGCGTGGAATTTGGTTGAAATTGGTGCACAAATAAAAAAGTTTTTCTTATAAAAACCTAATTTGGGGAGTTAGGTTTGTATAGCAGCCCCATGACCTCTTGGCCCGATTTGATCCATTCTCACATATGTTTTGTGCTATCAATAGAAACACATCTTTTTGGAAATTTGGTTGAAATTTGGTATACAAATAAAAAAAGTTTTTCTTAGAAGAAGCTAATTTGGGGAGTTGGGTTTGTATGGCAGACCCATGACCCCATTGTCTGATTTTACCGATTCAAACACACAAACTGCCTGCAGTAAAAAGAAGCATTTGTGCAAAATTTCAGGTTCATAGCTTTTAAATTGGCCGAGTAAAACGCGACAGACAGACGGACGGACAGACAGACAGACAGATAGACAGATGGACATCGCCCAATCGACTCCCCACGTCATGCTAATCATATATGTATACTTTTTATATGGTCAGAGACGCTTCCTTCAATGCGTTACAAACTTCATGACAAAGTTAATATACCCTTTCACTCTATGAGCGAAGGGTATAAAAAAAGATCTGCTGTTCTTGTTGTCGAAAGGGGACTACAAACCAATTATTGATAATTTGCCTACTACCTCAAGAAACGCTTAAGAGAATGTTTTTTATTTGTAGTAGTGTTGTTTATTTGTAATTTTCGTTTAATTTTCGTCTTTTCTTATTCTCGAAATTTAATTTAATAAATATAGCATCCAAATTAATTGGGTTTTTTCATCTTTTGATATGTTTACGGCTATAATCAATTAGTGATAAGAACAAAACAGTTTTAGTGCCAAATGTGGTAAGTGAACACTTAATTGAAATTTGACCAAAAACAATATTAAAAATTAAAAATTTGTATCTATTATTATACAAGATAATGCATAACAGTCCCCAGAATCATTCAAAATATCTTTATAGCCCATAATGTCAGTTTCAACCAGTCAATTTACAATTAAAAAAGGGCATTTTTGTTTTTGCTCTCCTGTAAAATTTTGTTTTTTGCAGTTAGCACATTTGTGCGCTTAACAATCGAATGCTTGTTTTTGTTGTTCGTTCGTGTAAATCCAAAATTTAAGAGCTAAACTATGACGTCATGGTACAGCTGAGTTGCGGCTATGATATTTTGAGATGGCGTTGGTGGTACGCGTTCTCTACTTAGCGCAAAATTTCTACGCATTCCTTATTTCCCGGGGCTCCTGTTTTGAGTGATGCTTTTATAATTTATAGGAACATAGTATTATAGTATTTCACTTTGACCCTAAAAATGAAAGGAAACATCGGCTGTGTTTGCTTAACATGAAATTTCAACGAAATTCAGGAACCCCGAGATTCTTCAGATAGAATGTGATAATTTTCTAGTTGGCGAACCTACAACTTTCGGTATTTTCCGTGAACCTTCATTGATGAATTATTTGTAAAT